>BTHU01000001.1:105111271-105408771 GCA_036184795.1 Tokudaia tokunoshimensis
ATGTAACCAAGACTGGCCTGAAGCCCACATTCTTCCTCTTGTAGAGTGCTGGGATTCCTGGTTTGTGATATCATACCAGACTTATCATGATCTTTAACAGCCAAGCTAAGTGTTACTTCCTCCAGGCCATGCTCTCTGGTCTCCAGCTTTTGCTTTTAGTGGGATACCTCATCTGTACTTCTCATATTGGGGTCTGCTGCTTTCCCACTTGCAGAACTGCCACTTACATTCACAGACGGGATGCACAGGGGTCTGTCTGTTCATTCTTTGTGGTCTAGCTTCTCACAAATGGAAATCTTTGAAGACAGAGTCGTGCTTGAACAAACAAGTCACCACTCCCAGATCCTTTTCGCTAAACAATTAGCTTTATATTTCATCCACATCATAGACATCAGACAGTCTTATCAATCACTGCTTTAAAGGCCATTCCTGAGCTGGAAAGAAGTCGTGCTTGCTGCTCTTGCGATGACTCAGGTCAAATTCCCAGTGTCCATGTAACTCCAGCTTCAGGAGATTCAATGCTGTCTTCTACACACACACACACACACACACACACACACACACACACACAGAATAAACCTTAAATGTTTCCTATCTCAAGTGGTTTGGTTTGAGAGCCTGTAGAGATCCTCCCCAAGTAGACTTATTATTTCTCTGGGTGAGCAGATATGGCCCAGACTCCTCTCCTGCTTTCCATGTGTGGTCATGGTGTGAGCAATTTTCACCTGTTTTGAGTTAGGTAAATGTTTAGGCTTCTGAGTAAATCTCCCTTGCTGGCTACTCAAACCTGTGTTTTGAGTTCCCAGGTTTGAGAAGCCAAGAGACATCACAGTTTAACAGTACCAGCAGACCTCCGCTCTATGGCTCTTGTACTTTTGCTAACTGTTGATTGAGAGCAAGTACAAAGACCGAATGTGAGGGACAATTTGAGCAACGCCTTTAAAGCAGGTTTCAAACAAGTGCTTCTTAAATTTTATCCAAATGACAGTTTAGATGTACTCCTGTGTCATTTTAATTTCTCTGGGAACCAAATCAAGCTGGAAATGACAGTGCTTATTATCTCATGTGTTCACAGACACACTGAAGTCACTCCTGAACTGGGGAGCTACCTGGCTCAGTTCATAAATGGTGTGTACTGAAAGCAGGAAGACCTGAGTTCAATCCCCAGTATTAATACAAAAGCAGGTCAGAGGTGGGGATATGCCCTTGTAATTTCAGCAATGAGGATGCAGAAACAGGAGGATGCCTGGGACTCCCTGGACAGACAGACTAGCATAATTGGAAAGTTCTATCCAAGTATGATCACTTGCCTCAGAAAACAAGGTGTCTGGTACCTGAGGAACGGTAGCGAAGAAATCTGCTGGCTCCATGTGCACATGAACTTGCACACACACACACACACACACACACACACACACACACACACACGCCCTCTCCTACACATACTACAAAATTAAATCACTTCTTTGTCCTCATGGTCCATGGACCCTGCATTACTAGTTGTTGATGGATGCAATGGCCTGTGCCACATCCCCACATCCTCCTGCCTTTCTGCCGCTGCCTTGATCATCTCTTCATTTTCCTTTTCATGTGTGTGCACAAAGGAACAAGAGTGTGTAACTGTAGTGTTTGCACACTCATCTCATCTACTGTAAAATATTCTCAAGTCTTGCTCTCAGCATGTATCCTAGGAGTCTGACTCTGGCCCTGCTCTGGTCGGTTCTCTTACCTTTCTCCCCAGTTCTCTTACCGACCATTGGAGTGGGAAGAACTTCATCATCGTTCTAAGTTCTGAAGGGAAAGTGCGTGACAGAGAAGTGTAACAGTGAAAAGAAGTGCTCAAAGCCCACGTGTTAACCAAGCCTGATGAGCATTCTCAGTCAGGGCTGAAGGAGTCAGGGTGAAGGCTGAGAGCATCCCTGCAGGACTGGATCACTCTTCTCTTCATAGCTGGAATTGACAAGTTGGAGGGGAAAGAAAGTATCACACATATTGTGTAGAGTGATTAAGATGAATCAGAGGCACTTGTCTGTAGGTATCAGCCAGTTGGTGGAATTTCTGCATTCCTTGGTGTGATGTGTGTTTGCCTCCATATACTCAGGGAAGTCAATGCCATCTCTCTTAATGAAACTTTATTGAAATCTTTCAAGTATACCTGTTTTTTTTTTCCATCCTCAGCTACTGGCAGACCTTAGATTAAAGTATGTTTTCTTAATATAAAGTTACCTGATTTAGTTTAGGAATTTGTGTGCCTGAACTTTACCTAAGAGATACATATACCATGGTTATGGTGAGACTGAAAGAAGGTTCACTTATTTGAAAAAAATGACGTCACATTAATGAAATTCCTTCTCTCTTACAAAGTCCCCTGTCAGCTCTCTGTCACATCCTGACCACTGTGTCTATTCCAAGTTTGTTAGTGTTCCATGGATATGTTTATTTTCCATCAGTATTATATATTTTATATATATATGCCTTTATTTTTTAACAGTAAGTAAGTGGGATGAGAACTCTGGTCCTCGGCATCAATGGTACTAATCAGGGCCTTGTAGACATCTGCAGGGAAGAGGGGTTTCTCTGACTCTTGTTTCCAAAACAATCCCTCATAATGGCTTACCCAAGGAGCTCTATTTGTGTCTTTTAGGTCAATGGTTTATTAAGCTAAGGCTGGACTCTGACCCCAAGCTGGGACAGTTTGACTTCAGAGAGCAAATGGAGAATCAGAAGCAGGCATGGAGGGATGATTCCTGATTAGGAATTTGTCTGGCCTTAGCCCCTAGAGGCTGGGAGGGGAGGCGCCACAGGTGAGCTTTTGGAAATTATAGTGGGCCCCTGAAACACCTCTAAGTCTCTGTTAAGATGACTCGGAATGAGAGCTGGGTCTGAAACAAGCCTGGCTCGTTTGAGACTTTGACATGGGTAAGTTACTGCTCCCCAAATCTGTGACAGACAATGATGGACTCTCAAAGTCATTGTTCTTGTAACAAAGATGAACCCAGGTTGGGTTTTCAGCACCGACACGGCTGCTCACAACCACCTATAACCCTAGTCCCTGGGGACCTGACACCTTCCTCTGACCTCAGCAGGCAATAAGCACGCATGCAGTGCACACATGTACATACAAAATACATACATACACGAATAAAATTAATACAAAAATCTGAGCATGTCCTGAGAACCACTGGGTTATATACTTCAGAGACAGAATAAATGGATATATACATGCAATATTTATTTCTTACAACACTGTGGATAAAACCAAGTGTGTCATGTATAATAAATAGGTGCTCTACTGCTGAGCTAAACTGGAGTGCCAAATTATAGAAAATATTATGTCTATTTTAACATAATAAAAAGTTAAATAAAATACAAATATTTTATATGAAATGATCTTCAACACAAATGAAGGGGAAGATCTGTGCGCATACCTGGATAGATGATAGATGGGCAAAAATGGCCTAATCAAATATTTATCATATATAAATACAATGCATTCATATTTTGCTGGAAGGCTGTGTGGGCACTATCAGAATAGTGGCTCTCTTTAAAAGGGACAGGAAGTAGGAAGAGGAGGAATGGCCCTTTTTCTCTTCAAACCTTTCTCTGTCTAACCTGATGTCATCTTTTCTTCCACTCCCTGCTCTTTGTGTATGCACTGTCCTTATTAAAATAACAGTAAGGTAAATGGGAGGAGTGGAGCTGATGGGAATTCCTTTGCGTTGCAGCTAGGCTCTGCAGAATTCTCCTGAGCCCAGGTGGGATGGCAGCAGGCCTAGTTTGAGGAGCCGCAGTTACACATGACCTGGGGTTGCATGAAGCAGCTGTAGTCGGGAACATTCAAAGCCTGAGAGCTGGGCTTCCAGACTCAGGAATATCCAGTCCATTTAATTTTAATAGGGAAAATTATAGAATTACTCACCTGCCTTTTACACGGTCATTTTCTATTTTTCCTTTTTTATTGGCTATTTTATTTATTCATTTATTTTACTTTATTCTGCAAACCCTCTATCCCACCCTGCTCCTATGAGGGTGCTCCTCAGCATTTATCTACTGAGATATCAAGAGAGTCTGGGGGGTGGAGAGAGTACTTATGCCTGCACCTTAGTCAGAGGGGTGGAGAGAATACTTAGGTCCGCACCATTAGCTGTTGTGCTCGTGACGGCTGCAGACTACAAACTTGGAACCAAGTGGTTTCCAGAAGGAGAGGCTCTACCCCAAGTGTGTGATGGGGAAGCTCCTGGCGCTGTCTGTGTTCACATCATCCTGAGATGTAGCCATCACTCTATCTTACCAGTGACAGACATACAGACATGACAATAATGCCAGGTCCTGGTGTCCATTTAATTGCTTTCTTGACAGAAAACAAGAACCTCCTTGGGCCACAGCTGTTTGGTTCAGTGAGTTATTAAAATATATTTCAACATAAAATGGGGAAAAAACACACACAGTTTCCTGGAAACTAAAAGAACATGGTCATCACCACTGTGTGAAAGCAGTGGCTGTTCCTGTAAGCTTTGTAGCACTTCACACTTTCAAGTGGCCCAGAGAGATGTGGGACACACACTATTTCAAAACCACAGGACTGTGCACTATGTAACTGCTGGACTATTAAGGAGTTTCTTTTTTTAACATGTATCTGTGTAGGCACACACTCCACGTACACACATGGAGGTCAGAGGCCCATGTCATGGTATCTTTGTCTACCACTCTTACCTTACTTTTTTGAGGCAAGGCTTCTCAGTGTGCTGGTTACTGTTTGTTTTGCCAATTTAACACAATCTAGAGTCATTTGGAAAGAGGGAACCTCAATTGAGAAAATACCTCCATCAGATTGGCCAGTCTGCAGTGAATTTTCTTGATTAGTGGTTGATGCAGAAGAGTCCGAACCACTATGGGCATTGCCACCCCAAGGCAAATGATCCTGGATTGTGTAAGAAAGCAGCCTGGGCAAGCCAGTAAGCAACAGTCCTCCATAACCCCTTCTTCAGTTTCTGCCTTGAGTTCCTGCCTTGGTTTCCCAATGATCGATTGTAGCTTGAGATGAACTAAACATTTCCTTCCTCTGAGTTGGTGTTTTATGATAGCAATGATGAAAAATTAGAAAATCAGTTCATTCCTGTATTTTTGCATTTGTATTAGAACCTTTCCCCTCATATCACCTGTTGAGTTGGATTTTATATATCCATCTCTCCCTGAACAAATGTCTCTACTGTTAGTAAAAGAATAATTCCCAACTATTGTTTCTATATTATGTTCTAGGAAATGACACTGCAATGCTTGGGATGTGCTCTTGTCTGTGTTGAAATGAGGATTATTCTGATTAGAGACATTAATTAGTAATGCATAAGCCATCTGAATAGCAGAGAAGAGAAGGAGCCTCTATGGGGAGTCGCAATCTGGAAGGAGAAATGATAAATGAGACAAAGCATTTACATTCATGTTGTTATATAAAGATCTCTTTATAGATAGAAATCGAGAAAATGGGATCAGAAGCAGAAAGGTTTGTCTTTATCTGATCGTAATAAGGATTTAATTGGATGGATAGATGGGTGGGTGGGAGCCGGACAGATGGGACAACAGGTGGAGGTGTGGACAGTCGGATAGGCTGGTTTGATGGAAGGGTTGGATGAATAACAGGAACATGTAGATGGGCTGGTAGATTCAAACAAAAGAATCATGTGACTTTTGCCACTAAGCCACTGGGGGCTCCCATCTTCTGGCTATGCAGCTGCCTGGGATAATTGATTTTATATGTCAGCTTTCTGGGGCTAAGCATTTCTGGATGTGTTTATGAAGGTGTTTTAGAAAGAGACTGGCATTTGAATGAGCAGACTCTGTATGAGTATGCTTTACTAATCTGGCTGGCTCAAATGTTCTCTCTCCAGAATAACATTGTACAGCCCAGGCTGAGCTTGAACACATACACTCTTGCCTCAACATTTTGAATGATGGGATTACAGCTGTGCCTTTCCCTCACCTTTGTTTTGTTATGTTTTAAGGCTGGGGTGTCCATTCATTCCTGTCCTGTCTTTGGACACCAGAGCACTTTGTTCTTGAGACTGGACTCTGGGATTGCCCTGGTTTTTGATGTTCTGATCTTGGACTGATTTATACATTTGGCTTTTTTGGTTCTTCAGCTTACAGGAGAGTGAATGTGGGACTTCTCAGCCTCCAAAATTGCACGAACCAGTTTGTATAACCAATTTTCTTTTGTTTTTCTGTGTTCTCATGGATTTCACATGCACTACTATTTGTCAAAATTTCCTTATTTATAGCATATAGCCTGTAGCATTATTACAAATACTAGGTATATCAGTGTGAAATCACATTTATTTGCTCAGTACACTCCAAATACCAATCAAACTTGTTAGAGGGCCATTCTAAACATGTAACACTACATTACAAAAAAGATCACAAAATCATTGATATATAGAGACATCAAAGGAGAAACTAATACAGGTTGTGTTAGTTGACAAATAATGGTTTATTTTTACTTCCTGGCATTTGTGCACATGTTGAATTTTGAGATCAGTCATGTGCTCTTTTGTCTCCTCATTGTAAACAACTATTTATATTTTGGGGGTAGGGGGAGTTTTTCTATGAGATATGGTCTCACTTCATAATCTGAGCTTACCTGGAACTCACTTGGAACCCAGGCTGGCCTCACATTCCTGGCTTACCTCTTACCTCAGCCTCCTGAGTTGTTGGGATTATGGGGATGAACCACTATGTCTAGCTGCCTTTGTATTAATTTTATGTTTGTAAACTTTTCCTTGAAGAGGGTACCTAAAAGTGTTAATGTATCAAGACTTGCAAAGCCCAGCTTCATCTGAGGTTGTCCTGTAAACCTTGCATTCTAGCATCCCTTTCTGCTTTTCATAGACACATCCCAGCCCTGACTCATCCGGGTCATCTGTGCTGACTCTGCTCTGCAGGTAGCAAAGATGAACTTGGTGCAGTTAGATTACGGAGATAACTGATGATCAAGCTAAGGCTCCTGAGGAATGGAGGCTGGACTGGGTCTTTTGGGTGGTCTAAGGTATCTTTATAAGGATGAGCGAGTGAGAGGGTCAAAGCAGAAACAACACAAAGTCTCCTAAAAGAGGGAAATAGAAAGTGGAGAGTGTTATATTGCTGCCATTGAAACCAGAGGGTGAGGGCATGAGCCAAGAAATATAGGAGCCTTTGGAAATTAGAACACCAGGCTGGCAGATGGCTTAGTGGGTAAAGGTTTGATGAGATCCAGAACCACCTGGGCAATGAGGTTCTGGGCGTGTCTGTGGAGGTTACCTTGATTAGGTTAAAGCTGAGATAGGAAGAACGACCTGCAGGGGGTAGCACCATTTGCTGGGAGGCTGGACAGTGTGTAATGACAGAAAACCAGCTGAGAACCAGCCTTCACCTTTCTTTGTCTTGACTGAAATGTAGTGTAATCAGCTGCCTCAAGTTCCTGTCACCGGGACTGTTCCTCTATGACAGGTGATATCCTTGAATGGTAAGCCAAAATATACCTTTTCTCGCATAAGTTGTTGGGGTTTGGGGGCGGTATTGCTTGTTTTTTTGGGGGGGGGTTTATCATAACAACAAGTAACTAGCTATTATCCCTATCTAGGCTATTTGTTGGACCCGGACGACTGGCTTGCATCTTCTGTCTACAAGGGCCCACTCAGAGAACCCCACTCTCGATGGGTTATATTACATGTGTACTCTCCGAAGTACAAAGGCAGAAATTAGAAGACCAGACTTCAGAAAGATCCTCGAAGCTCTTTGGGGCCCATCATCATTCTCAAGGTTGTGTTGTTACATGTTTCCCTTGTGATGGCCATTCACCACCCACCTCCTCACTCTGGCCTGCAACAACCATGGAAACAATGCATTCTGTCTGTGTTAGTTATCTCCGTGAATTTCTTTTCAGCCTGTAATTTTCACATCCTCCTGGCTTCTGTTAACAGAGTGGCTACCAATGCACGGTTTTCACCACCCTCTCTTCACCATCCCCTGTCTCCCAGAGAGGCGTGAGAATTGACTTCACATTCATCAGTGTTGCTTTCCAAAGCTGCCCTGTGTGTTACGTTTACAGGTCTGCAATGTAAACCGCTCCTTGATCCCATCAGCACATCCATCACAGAGGCTCAGAACTGAACATTCACCTTGGGAGTCAGAGGTACATAGAGTCATTTCCTTGGTGAAGGAGAAATCACCTTGATCAGTCACCATGGGTTTGGTGAAATTAGCATTCTAAAACAATCGCATGCATTCTTTCATCTGTTATGTGGTTATAGACTTTAATGGAGTAAACAGAGGAGGGAAAAAGTTAGTAAAATATGAAAAAGAGAAATTAGGCTGACTGCTAATCTTTTAGCAGAATTAAACACAGATGCCTCTGAGGTATTTCTGAGCAGCTTTACAGAAAATAGCTAAATAATTAATTCACTTTATGTATCCTCGAGAGGCAGTGAATTCTGAAACTCTTTAAAATGTGTAGAATTTGTTTGTGAGTTTCTCAGCAAAGTTGCAAAACAAAGGGACTCCTAGGTAGCAATGTTCAGGTTCTAAAACACACTCTGACAATTATTTGGGGGTAAAATTGGTAGACTCCCTGGTGATTGGAGATGGGCTAGGTGGAGGAAAGGTTTGTTGGTTGCTGCCCTTGCTCCCCTTTTCTTGGGAGAAAAAATTCCACTTTGTGGATTGGTAGAGCTGTTTTGAGCCTATGAACCTGATAACCTGGTACTAGAAGCTTGGGACTTCCAGTGGGTAATGAGAAGAATCATCAAAGGAATGTGAGTGAAAGCTAGAACCAGTGATTTAGGGCAGTCATTTCAACAGCAACAGTGCTCGAGAACCCTCTGTGTCCCCACTGCAGGGCCGGGAGCTATGGTCATGTGGTAGTCAGCATGCTCCCAGTCCCTAGGAACCCAAATTTCTTTTTTATTATATTTCTTAGTATTTTGATATCATTACATAAATTGCCCCTTCCCTTTTCTCCTTTCAAATACTTCCATGAACTGTGTATGTGCACATATGTGCATGTATGTGTTCCTAAATATATAAGGGCCATCTTTTCAGTGTACATAATAGTACTTATATGTGCATGTCTTCAGGGCTGGCAATTTAGTACTGGATAACCAATTGGTGTGCTCTTCTATGGGGAAGATGATTTCTTCTGATCTCAGCATTCCTTGACTTCTTGTCAATTACCATAGATGGAGGAACCAAGATATTCTATGACAAAACCAAATTTACACAAATATCTTTTCACAAATCCAGTCCTACAAAGGATGATAGATGCAAAACTCCAACACAAGGAAGGAAACTACACCCTAGAAAAAGCAAGAAAGTAATCTTTCAACAAACCCAAAAGAAGATAGACACACAAACATAATTCTACCTCTAACAACAAAAATGACAGGAAGCAACAATCACTTTTCCTTAACATCTCTTAACATCAATGGACTCAATTCCCCAATAAAAAGACATAAACTAATAGAGTGGATACATAAACAGGACCCAGCATTTTGCTGCATACAGGAAATGTGCCTCAGTGACAAAGACAGACACTCCCTCAGAGTAAAAGGCTGGAAAAAATTTCCAAGCAAATGGTTCCAAGAAACAAGCTGGAGTAGCCATTCTAATATTGAATAAAATTGACTTTCAACAAAAAGTTATAAAAAAAGAGGAGGAAGGACACTTCATACTCATCAAAGGAAAAATCAACCAAGATGAACTCTCAATTCTGAACATCTATGCTCCAAATGGAAGAGCATCCACACCCATAAAAGAAACTTCACTAAAGCTCAAATAACACATTGCACCTCACACAATAATAGTGGGAGACTTCAATACCCCACTCTCAGCAATGGACAGATCATGGAAACAGAAACTAAACAGAGACAGAGTGAAACTATCAGAAGTTATAAACCAAATGGATCTAACAGATATCTATAGAACATTTCATCCTAAAACAAAAGAATATACCTTCTTCTCAGCACCTCATGGTACCTTCTCCAAAATTGATCATATAAATCACAAAACAGGTCTAAACAGATACAAGAAGATTGAAATAATCTCATGCACCCTATCAGATCACTGTGGACTAAGGCTGGTCTTCAATAACAATAAAAACAGTGAAAAGCCCACAAACACATGGAAGCTGAACAATGCTCTACTAAATGATAAGTTGGTCAAGGAAGAAATAGAGAAAGAAATTAAAGACTTGTTATAATGAAAATGAAGGCATAACATACCCAAACTTATGGGACACAATGAAAGCAATGCTAAGAGGAAAACTCATAGCTCTAAGTTCCTCCAGAAAGAAACAGGAGAGAGCTTACAGCAGCAGCTTGACAGCACACATGAAAGCTCCAGAACAGAACAAAGCAAATACACCCAAGAGGAGTAGACCCCAGTATTGCAGGGAATATTGAAAAATGAACCGGCATGCTTCCCAAGCTACAGCCTGCCACTCTCTCTGCCCGACAACTCCCAAGTTCCCTTCGCTACCATGTCAGCCCCATGCAACCACCATCCACCCTGAGGTCAGCAGCCACCACAACCAGCAACCCAGTAGAAACAAAACTCTAGAGGCTTATAATTAACCAAACAGATTTATGTATCAATAAATTCTCAATTCACTAGATGCCAGTACAAAATTTCAGAACCAATTAATAATGATAAAAGCTGTCCACCTAGATTAGACAAATTATCCAATTATTCTATCCTTTATGGTTTCGTAACTACCTGTGGCTATAAAAGCTATGCTGGATCTGGCTCTTCTTCCTTTCTGTCCATCTCCATCTTGACTCCCTTTCTCCCCAGATGCCCTCTCTCCCCAACTCTTCGCTCTGCCTCTCTTTTCCCTGTCCAATCACAGGCCTCTGACTGCACTAATATTTTAATGTAATTGGACAGGGAAAATCCTGCCTCATGGCAGGAAATAACCAGACTCGGTTAAAAATCAACCAAGTAGAAACAAAAAGAACTATACAAAGAATCAACAAAACCAGGAGCTGGTTCTTTGAGAAAAATCAGCAAGATAGATAAACCCTTAGCCAAACTAACCAGAGGGCACAGAGACAATATCCAAATTAACAAAATCAGAAATGAAAAGGGAGACATAACAACAGAAACCAAAGAAATTTAAAAAAAAAATCATGAGATCCTACTACAAAAGCCTATATTCTACAAAACTGGAAAATCTGGATGAAATGAACAATTTTCTAGACAGATACCAAACACCAGTACCATAACCCCTAAAGAAATAGAAGCAGTCATTAAAAGTCTCCCAACCAAAAATAGCCCAGGACCAGATGGGTTTAGTGCAGAATTCCATCAGACCTTCAAAGAAGACCTAATACCAATACTCTTCAAACTATTCCATAAAATATAAACAGAAGGAACACTACCCAATTTGTTCTATGAAAACACAATTACGTTTATACCTAAACAATAAAGTCCCAACAAAGAAGGAGAACTTCAGATCAATTTCCCTTATAAATATTGATGCAAAAATACTCAATAAAATTTTCACAAACCGAATACAAGAACACATCAAAATGATCATCCATCATGATCAAGTAGGCTTCATCCCAGGGATGCAGAGATGGTTCAATATATGGAAATTCATCAACGAAATCCACTATCTAAAGAAACTCAAAGAAAAAAACCACATGATCATTTCATTAGATGCTGAGAAAGCATTTGACAGAATTCAACACCCCTTCATGGTAAAAGTCTTAGAAAGATCAGGAATTCAAGGCCCATACCTAAACATAGTAAAAACAATGTACAGCAAACCAGTAGCCAACATCAAACTAAATGGAGAGAAACTTGAAGCAATCCCACTGAAATCAGGGACTAGACAAGGCTGCCTACTCTCTCCCTACCTATTCAATATAGTGCTCGAAGTCCTAACCAGAGCAATCCGACAACAAAAGGAGGTCAAAGGGATACAAATTAGAAATGAAGAAGTCAAAATATCACTATTTGCAGATGATATAATAGTATACTTAAGTGACTCCAAAATTTCACCAGAGAACCCCTAAACCTGCAAAGTGGCTGGATATAAAATTAAACAAATCAGTAGCTTCCTCTACTCAAAGGATAAACAGGCTGAGAAGGAAATTAGGGAAACAACACCCTTCACAATAGTCACAAAAGTGACTCTAACCAAGCCAGTGAAAGATCTGTATGACAAGAACTTCAAGTCTCTGAGGAAAGGAATCAAAGATGATCTCAGAAGATGGAAAGGTCTCCAATGTTCATGGATTGGCAGGGTTAATATAGTAAAAATGCCATCTTGCCGAGAGCAATCTACAGATTCAATGCAATCCCCGTCAATATTCCAACTCAAGTCTTCATAGAGTTAGAAAGAGCAATTTGCAAATTCATTTGGGATAACAAAAAACCCAGGATAGCAAAAACTACTCTCAACAATAAAAGATTATCTCGGGAATCACAGTCCCTGACCTCAAGCTGTATTACAGGGCAATAGTGATAAAAACTTTATGATATTAGTACAGAGACAGGCAGGTAGATTAATGGTATAGAATAGAAGACCCAGAAATGAACCCACACACCTATGGTCACTTGATCTTTGACAAAGGAGCTAAAACCATCCAGTGGAAAAAAGACAGCATTTTCAACAAATGGTGCTGGTTCAACTGGAGGTCAGTGTGTAGAAGAATGCAAATTGATCCATTCTTATCTCCTTGTACAAAGCTCAAGTTCAAGTAGATCAAGGACCTCCATGTAAAATCAGATACACTGAAACTAATAGAAGAGAAATTGGGAAAGAGCCTCAAACACATGGGCACAGGGGAAAATTTCCTGAACAGAACACCAATGGCTTATGCTCTAAGATCAAGAATCGACAAATGGGACCTCATAAAATTGCAAAGCTTCTGTAAGGCAACGGACAATGTCAATAGGACAAAACAGCAACCCAGAGATTGAGAAAAGATCTTTACCAATCCTATATCCGATAGAGGGCTAATATACAATATGTACTAAGAACTCAAGAAGTTACACTCCAGAGAATCAAATAACCCTATTAAAATCTGGGTACAGAGCTAAACAAATAATTCTCAACTGAGGAATATCAAATGGCTGAAAATCACCTAAAGAAATGTTCAATATCCTCAGTCATCAGGGAAATGCAAATCAAAACAACTCTGAGATTCTACCTCATACCAGTCAGAATGGCTAAGATCAAAAACTCAGGTGACAGCAGATGCTGGAGAGGATATGGAGAAACAGGAATACTCCTCCACTTTTGGTGGGATTGCAAGATGGTACAACCACTCTGGAAATCAGTCTGGCAGTTCCTCAGAAAATTGCACATAGTATTATCTGGGGACCCAGTTATACAACTCCTGGGCATATACCCCAAAGATGTCCCAACATATAACAAGCTCCAGTATGTTCATAGCAGCCTTATTTATAATAGCCAGAATCTGGAAAGAACCCAGATGTCCTTCAACAGAGGAATGGATACAGAAAATGGGGTACATTTATACAATGGAGTACTACTCAGCTATAAAAAAAAAACAATGACTTCATGAAATTCTTAGGCAAATGGATGGAACTAGAAAATATCATCCTAAGAGAGGTAACTCAATCACAAAAGAACACATATGGTATGTACTCCATGATAAGTGGATATTAACCCAAAATCTCGGAATACAAGATACAATTCACAGACCACATGAAGCTGAAGAAGAAGGAAGACCAAAGTGTGGATGCTTTGGTCCTTCTTAGAAAAGGGAACAGAATACTCATGGGGGAAATATGGAGACAAAGTGTGGAGCAGACACTGAAGGAAAGAGCATTCAGAGACTGTTCCACCTGGAGATCTGTCCCTTATACATTCACCAAATGCAGACACTACTGTGGATGCCAAAAAGTGCTTGCTGACAGGAACCTGATATAGCTGTCTCCTGGAAGGCTCTGCCAAAGCCTGACAAATGCAGAGGCAGGTGCTTGTAGCTATCCATTGGACTGAGCGCAGGGTCCCCAATGAAGGAGTTAGAGAAAGGACTGAAGGAGCTGAAAGGGTTTACAACCTCATAGGAAGAACAACAATATCAGCCAACCAGACCCCCTGAACTCCCAGGGACTAAACCACTAACCAAAAGGTTCACATGGAGGGACTCATGGCTCCAGCTGCATATGTAGCAGAGAATGGCCTTGTCGGGCATCAATGGGAGGAGAGGCCCTTGGTCGTGTGAATGCCCAATGCCCTAGTGTAGGAAAATGCCAGGGTAGGAAGCAGGAGTGGGTAGGTGAGTTGGGGAACACCCTCATAAAGCAGGGGGACAGGGGATGGGATAGGGTGTTCTGAGGGGAAACTAGGAAAGGGGATTACATTTGACACTTAAATAAAGAAAATATCTAATAAAAATTATTTTAGAAGGGGTGGACTTCTTATTGTATTTAATCTAAAACATAGATGTAAGTTGGGTAGACAGGGAGGGATATTTCCAGCAGAAGGAAGAGTTCTGTGCCTTTTACTCCTCCTTACTTTTACTTTTACTGGGTTGGATGAGAATCAGCAGGGAGGACAGTATATTGTGAAGGAAAAACTTTTCATCTTAGGTTCTGTGGCTTGGGGACTCTGGACTTAATGGGAAAAAAAGACAGATGGACAGAATAAAAAGAGTATATATCGAATTAATATTCTATGCAGCTGAGAGTTTATGAGAAGACCGAAAGCTCAAGGAAGCAGACTTGGAAGCTGAAATACTATGTTAACGAAGGAAGAGTATTTGGGCTTCAAGGGAACCAAACCGCTAGGAAGCTGACTATGAAATCTGTGAGAGAAAGAGAACAGAGTCAGGGATGGTTCTGAGTCTTGGTTTAACTCCTCCCCTTGGTTAACCACCCTCATATCCACCTTGTTAGGACCCCTAACTGTCCTCCTGCTATGGTTGACCTTTGGACCCTGCATATTGAACAAGCTTATAGCCTTCATAAAAGAGAGAATAGGAACAGTGCAGCTGATGGTCCTGTGCCAACAATATGAGACCCTGAGGACAAGACCTGAAGACTATGAGTTAGTTACCCAACACCCTTGAGTGTAGCTCCAGGATTGGAGCTTGTACAAGAAGAAGGGAGGAACTGAGGGTCCCTAAGGGCTTTTTCCAGTCCCACATCCTCCTTGTAGCTTCCTCCTCATGCCTGGGATCAGGGCTAGGCCAAGTTCCATTCTCCACCCACAGGAACATACCTGAGTAAAAAATTCTCAGAATGTACTGACTGATAGTTACCTGACTCTCTAGAAAGTCCCAGATAGAGTTTATCATGCTTTCTAGCCAATAAATTTAAAGGTCAATATGCTTAGCCAGTAAGTTTGAACTGTAACCTTGCTGATGTAACCTGTGCCCCTAAAAAGTGTAAAAACTGCTTGTAATAGTCATTCAGGGTCACCTTCTTGTCACTCGTCTAGAGGGACTGATTGAGGGTTGACCCCAACGCACCAGAAAATAAACCTCTTGCTTTTGCATTGAAAAAGAAAAAAGAAAAAGAAATCTGTAAGGAAAGCTAGCATAAAGGTGTGAATTTAGTAAGACTTGTCTATGTTGACCATCTCTCAGTCTCTGGTGATAAGAGTCACTCTCTTTCTCCTACTGTGGGTGGGGTGTCACCTTTGCAAAAGGCTACTGACAGCTTGCTTTGAGGTAAATCAGGGAGAGGAGAGCTTTCTCTCTCTCTGCTGACTCTCACGTGAATTCAGGGGAAGAAAACCTTTTCACCAAAGTGTCTTTGCTTGATCCCCATCAAGATGGCGAGAGGCAGTGATGGTGGAGGCAGTACTGGGGCTCATGAGGACAGCGTTCTAGGAGAAACTCATTGAATGCACACTCAATCCCTGAATGACAGCAACAATGATAACAGAGAGCCCCCCAACCAAATAATTGATGTTTTATGGGCAGCAGAATGGTGCAGTGTATTTTTTTTCATATTTTTAAAAATATCTCCAGATGGATAATACCTAAAATGCATGCTCATGTTTCTATGCGGCTCAGATGCTTACTGAATTGAAGTTGAAAATCTCTGCTTCATCTTGATGCTGCTTCTTTTCTTTTGTGTGATCTTCTGGGCAGGTCACCATATCCATGAGATACATAAAGGGCCATGGCCATACCAGGGCATGCAGGGGAAAGGGACCTCTTAGTTAGTCAAGGCACTATTAAATGATCATGACTATAAAACCCAACCAACTAAAACTGACTCACCCTGCACATACATGGTGCTCACCTATTCCAGGATCTTTGAAAACAAGCCAACCCTCTGAATCATCCAGCATTCTCCAGGGAGAAAAGGGACACTCCAATGCAGATTCCTTTGAATCCCAATCACCAGGTACCACCATGGAATGTGCCCTTATTCCACCTGTGAATATACAGGCTTTCTATCTCTTGAATTCTGAAACCAGGAGCTGATTAGTACATCCACTTCATCTCCAGAGTCAGAAATCTGTAGATAGGAAGAGGAAATGGCCTGTTGTCCACATAACCAACAGGAACAATTCATTATTCTGAATCTGAGTTCTGACTCACTTGTGTCTCCAGGCAGAGAACACTAACACCTATCCAAACTATCACATAAATAAAGTAAATGTCACTTCCAGCAGAGTGTGGTGACTTGCACCTGTGATCCCAGCCTTTGAGAGGATGAGGTAGCAGAATTGCAGGAATCCCAGTCTATTTGTGCTACATAATGAGTTTAAGGCCAGTCTGAGTTGCATAGTGAGATCCAGGCTAGCCTGAGCTAGAAAATAAGACTATGGATCAAAAAGCAAACAAAAAGAAGTTCCATCTGTCATTCTCCTGATTGGGACCTAGATGTGAGCTCTCTACCAGTTCATGGCACAATGACCCACAGTTCTCTGTGGTTTTTGTAGGTGTTGAATAATGGTTTATTTAATGTTTGTCTTCACTTTAGACTCTTGTATTCATTCATTCAAAAGACTGTCAAACTGAGTGCTGAGTTAGGCAAGATACTGGTAAGCATCCTTTGCTCAAAACCCATCTTCCTATCTTATTAACAATGTGACCTTGTCATGCAATGTCTCTGTCCCTCTTAGCACCTTCGTCATAGGTTGGCGATGAGATACCACATCAAAGAGCAGTTAGCATACAGCAAGCACTAAGTCAACCCTATCTCTGGTGTCTTACTAACCAGGAATTATAGAGAGGGCTGGGGCTCTGGGAGAGAAAAAGGTGAACAAAAAGATAAATAAATAATCACAGCTTCACATCAGCCACAGTGGAAGGCAAAGCTGGGCTTGGAGAAGGGCAGGTCCCTGGATGCTGCGAGTAGGGAGGCTTCCTTGATCAACTTCAGAACCACTTTGGTTTCCTAGCTGCTTGTGTGGAACAATCCAGTGTCTTTTCCAGTACCCATCTGTAAGAGAAGCCAATTTAAAAACTAGAAATTTCTTTCGTTTATCTAATCAAAACGATATTGTCGAAATAATTGCACACCAGGACATAGGTTGAGGAAACACATAATTTGGATTTTTAGAAAGCCTGCATTAGTGGGGTGGAACTGAATGTCATCACTGTTGTCCTGGTCATATTTATTAGATTTCAAAAGACCTCCAAAGAAATTGCACTCCCCAGGAGGGTTGATGCATCTGCCTGTTTTTCTCATGAAATTGATAATACCAGGGCGATCTTATTCATAAGACTTTCCAAACTTGAAGGATGAGGTTGCTATGGTAACTGATGTAAACAGACAGCTGGAATCACTGGATGAGCAGCTGCCTGGAACAGTCCTCTCACCTGGGCTGCCTCTGCATCCAGAAACTGTTGCCTTGCTGGGATTATGTAAGAGCTAAAGTCTGCATTCCAACCCCAACACAGGTTCAATCTGGAAGCCTGTCATTGTCATCATGTTACTGTGGGACAGTTCACCCATGGCTTACCTCCTTAGAATCCTTAAAACAGCCATTTATCAGCAACATCATAGACCTTACCAGTGGGCCAAGAGACTTGCATGATGGTAGAAGTAGTTCTCCAGGTTGGAACCTGAAAAAAATAGTTTCTAGAACCATGACAATTGAAGAGCCAGATGTGAATGGGTCTCAGGGCTGGAGTAATACCATAGATGGCTGGTAGATAGCTGGGGACAATGATCTGTTTATTAGTACCTCACAACCATGTGCTTATAGGCTGGGTGTTTTCATACCTTGTTCAGTGGATTCTTAATGGTAGAGGATATCTTGAGACCTAGCTTGCTTGGGATCTATTTATCCTGAACTCACAAATTAACCCACATTGTCAACTACGATGAAGATAGGAACAGTGGCAATTGGCAGAAGGAACAGTAGATTTCAAGGCCACAGGTGAGTCACATGTCCCTCTGTGAGCCTGCTTCATTTAAAGAAAGGTAATCATGCTTGCAGAGTTGCGTGGTCTAGTATCCATGGAAAGGCCAGAGGGCAGTTAATACAAATGAGCTCTCAGGAAGGAGATCTGCCTGGGGCAGGTCACAGGAGGGAGGATGGAGCCACATCTGGACATAGGCATTGGGGGATATGCCGCTCATTTGAACTTTCCCTAAAAACAATAGGAAACCCCAATAGGACAGGGGCTCCTACTGTCCTAGTGAAAGGACAGGCTGAGTTTTGCCTCTTTGGAGGCACTTTCTGGCTGAAGCCTGGAGTGGGAAGGATTGTTGGCGAGCTTTGGCTATGATAAGTTGTGACTGTGACCTGTGTGAGGAGAGAGGCTAGGATGGAGGGAAGCAGATACACCTGGAGACTTCTTAGGAGGTGCAATTAGCAGGCTCCATGCTAATTAGCTACAGTGAAATATGCAGGGGAGTCCAGAGACACCCTGGTTTGTGGCTCATGTGGCTGACTGAAAAAAGAGGTCCTAATCGGAAGTGTTGAATAAAACACAGGGGAAGGAATTTGTGGTCAAGGTGCACTTTGGCTTTGGACATGGAAATAAGGTGTCTGTGGCTAACCCAAATGGGTGTTCAGGAGCTCCAGCAGCTAAGGCCTGAGAGACCAAGTATTTCTCTGAATCTGGACCCTGGCTTGAGATTTAGTCACTGTAACTAATCTTATCATTTGTGATGTTCCAGATCCCAGCTGGTTGCTCTTACTCAGAAGTGTGTAGGGAATGGATGGATCTGGACCTGCTGTGGTGTGGGATTATATAACTAACACATGGCCAGGATGTAGCCAGGGCTGAATTGAACCCTTGGTGGTAAAGACTTGTAGTCCCAGCTACTCAGGAGGAAGATGCAGGAAGATCACAAATTCAAGGCCTGCCTGGGCTACAGTATGAAAAAAAAATCACTCTGGGCAAGTCGGTGAGCCCCTGTCTTCAAAATTAGTGAATAAATAAATAAATAAATAAATAGAAATGTTGATATAGCTTTACATATCTAGCATGCAAGAGGCCTTAGGTTCAGTCCTTATATACAGACACAGACAGACACATAGACACACAGACACACACAGGTACACACACTGGCACACATAGACATACATAGACACATACACACACAGACCACACATAGATACATAGACAGACAGACAGACACACACACACACATAGACACATAGACAGACAGACACACACACACACACACACACACACACACACACACACACACACACACACACGCCATGTTCCATGGTGCCAGCCAAGTAGTAGATGGTGTAACTTGATGCAGGATGGTAGGGGAAGGCCCTCTTGAAGAAGAGACATCCCAAATACAATCAGAAAGACCCTGGGCAAATCATACATCCTGGAGTTTAGCACCTATGGACAGTACCTTTCTTACAGACTGAATGCTTTGTCCCAGGGAAAGCTCAATTCTGTGCAGAGGTTTTACTGTGGACCAACACCTCAGGAACTCTCCCTGCTTTGACCTGGTGTATCTCGGTGTTCCCATTTTCTTATTCCCCAGGAATTCTCCTAAAATCAGGAATCCTGTCCTGGAGTGGGCCTCATTCACACACTGTGGGACCCCTGTCCATTTCCTCAGGACTCAGGACATGGCTGGTGAGGGGTGAGGGGTGAGAGGGGGATGGAGCGGAAGGCTGAGGCTTCAGCAACACTGTGTGCCTCAGCCACTAGAGGGCTCATGGCTCACAGACTTACTAATAAATCTTCCATAGTCACTCTTAACACTGTTGCCTTGAATGGAGCCTGGTCTTGCAATGTTAAAAGTTGCTCTTTAATTATGCACCATCATCAGACACTTACAAACCCTTCTATAATAGCTAAATATTAGCTTTATAAAAGTTTAAGTGTCTCGTTCATACAAAACTGTTCACACACAGATAATAAATCAGATTATTGACTTCGTAATGTTGGTTGGATGTTTTGCCTCTGAAATTAAATTTCTCCATTCAAAAGTTTCTCCTTTGTCACCAGCCTCCACTGGCTGCCAGGTTCAGGTTCTGGCTCCACAACGTGCTTGTTTCTGCCGTAACTTCTGTTGCCCCGGTCATGAAGCACCCAGCGTGTACACAGCACTCTGCTCCATGAGACATTGACTCTTCAAGGGCCAGCCATAAGTAAGGAAAAGATGGGCCCACAGTAGCAGGGAGCTTGTCAAAGTGGATGCTGAGCAGGGCAGTTCACACAGCTGTCTTTCAGGTTAATGAAGTGTATAGGCACCGCCATTTGAATTCAAGACCGGCCTTTCTCAGATAGAAAACAAACTCCACAGACACAGTGAGTCCTGCTGATACAAAGCCAGAAGAAGGGCATCCACCTCCCTCCCGTGGAGCACACTTTCTTATGACCCTTTGTCTGTGGTCTGTCACTCAAACAACAGTGTGTGCTCATCACCGCCACATTACATGGAGTTGGCCCCGGCCTCCTGGCTGTGGGATAGTTGGTTATCCTCACTGGCAGTGGCTCATCCATCACTTGTAACAAGGACCTTGTTACCTGTCACCAGAATGGCATAAGGACTTCAAGGTCCTCATGAGAGAGAAGAGGCTTTTTATAAGGGTGACGATACTGTCCTAGTCCCCGATGAAGTAGACTTTGAAAGTAGACATCATTAAAGCTACAGTATCTAATATCTGTTTGTGTGCATTCACACATGTGATCAGATGTATGTGTACATGCACGTGGAGGCCAGGGATCAATACTGAGGGTGTTCTGCTAGAGCCATTCACCCAATATTTTGAGATCAGGTTCTCTCACTGGGGCCCTGGGACTGGGCTCTCCACTTCCCCAGCACTGGGATTACAAGCATGTGTCCCCATGCCCAGCTTTTTACTTCTGTTCTGGGGATTGAACTTGGGTCCTCATGCTTGCATGACAACCCTGTTACCGCTCACCCACAGCACTGTGTACTATATCTTTTCCCTCTTGAACACCTTACCAGCTACTTCTGTTCTTCTGCACACAGTCTTATCAACCTTTCCTTTGTTGGAGGGAATCTGACTGGAGGGTCATCTCTACACTGTAAGGGATCTTACAGGGAGGAACGTGGAAGTCACAGGTTTTAACAGTAGGCTGGCTACTGGGGAGTTGGGGCAGGCAGCCACCTATTTTGAAGAAGACCTGTTCTCTTATACCCTTGCCTGGCTACCTACCAAGTTGGTGAGTCCCTTTTCTCGCTTAGCTTGCCAATCTCTGACTCATAAACAATTGGAAAACAGTTACCTACTTATTAAATACATAATGTACTTATTAGATGCTATGGCATGGATTGTCTTGAACAGTAGTCACATTCCATGTGCTGCTGGCATTCTGAATGTATCTTTTCCTTTAATTCTATCAACACCATAGATTTCAGGTCTGTCTCACTGCTGAACATACGTCACCAACAAGTAATAGTACACACAAGAAAACAAGTTTCCTGAGAATAGAATAGATGGTTTGCCTATGGTCACATAGACAGCAATTCATAGAGCCAGGGTTGAGTCCAGATATACTCTCAAAAATCTTACTGAATACAAGGACATAGAATTTGTTTTACTGTGATGTGTAATGGATTGTCTCCTCTTATTCAGGGGTGGGTTCCTCAAAGTCAGAGACTTGTAAAGCACAATATACTGGGCCCCATAGTGCAGCATCTGCTTCTGTAGATTGTGGTGGCCCAGAATTTTCATTTCTAACAAGAGTGAAGTTCCTGCTTCTCCAGAGACCATGGGTTGAGAACTACCATCCTAGACAGACAGTGACTACTGACTGTGTGTTGACAGGAGACTTCAACCACAAGGATGTGTCTTATTTAGATCTAGCTTAAGTCTGCTCATGTGACTAGGGCTAGGATGTCAGCTCTCACAAGCAGATACTATCTTCTCAGTAAACCAGCAGCATACCAGCTTATCCAGATGAGGCTCAAGTGTGAGAAGAAAACTGCCCCCTGGTTCTTAGAAGTGCAAAGCAGTGACTCCCCAGTACATGCTCTGCCTCACACAGGCCACACGGGTTACCAGGGAGGCGATGGGGAGCTCCCAGATGTGACACTGGGTCACAAAGACAGGCAGCTACTCACCTCACACTTCTCTCTTGGTTCCAGTGATGTCAGTAGGAAAGCTGTTCTGCGTTTGTTTTTCTTTCACACCCAAATAAACCACTGCTTCATCTCCTCAGAGTCTCAGGTTAGGACTTTGTAGCCAAAATGGAAGAGAGGGCTGCTTTTCGGCTGTGTTTTATTTTCCATTAACACACACCATTAACACAATAACAGGTTGGGAAGAGGATGTGGGTAGATCTGGAAGGAGTTGGAGATGAGGAGTAGGGGTGGATATGATCAAAATATATTACCCACACATATATAAAATATTCAAAGAATAAGTAAAACTATATTAGAAAAAAAGTCTCTTCATCAATGTTGTTATAAGATTAAGTGAGTTAGTATTTACAAATCCATTAGAAGAGTATCTGGAGCATAAAAATGCTATATAGGTATTTATGAATAAATTCATGGTTCATCAAAGCATGAAACACATTGTCTAAAAGCAACTAAGAGGCAGGGAGAATGTTCTGGCTTCCTAAGGATGCTCCTACCCTCCATGACAGATATTACAGTCCATGAAGGCACACCCCAGATTCCTTGATTCAGCCACTGGTAGAGTTTTGTCTGTTTGGTTTTTAACAAGATTTTGTGTAGATCACTCCAGCCTCAAACTTACTGTGTAGCTGAGAATGGTCTTAAGTTTCTGTTCCCTCTTGCCTTTACCTCCCAAGTGTTGTAATTATAGGTGTGTGCCCCTATACATGTCTTACTTGTGCAGAGGCTGGGGATCAAACCTAGGGCTTTGTGCATTCTAAGTAAGTACTCTACCAAGTGAGCTACAGCCCCAGGCCATGTGGTTCAGAGTCAGCATCCAAGACCAAGATCCATTTCCCCTGCCTGCTCCAAATGCCCTGATGTAGCCACAGAAAGGCCATGGATGGACAGCTTTGGTCAGGCAGCCAGAGTAGAAGCAGGCATAGAAACTGGGGACACTAGTCAAGGTACCAACACCAGACTAGTCATTGCCTTCCTATTTTTAATCCATTGGCCATCAACAGGAGAACAACAGTCCTCTGTCATCCGAAACTGTTAGTGGGCAGGGGCTGTCTAAGGATGTTGGGAATTAGGTCACTGAAGTGACAAAGCAGATGCCATGGGTCACCAGGGAGGGGATGGAAGCTGTGGATGCAGTTGGGAAGATGCTGTGTCTTTATTCCTAACGAACCCCTGCCGACCTGACCTGAAATGAACTTTGCCTTAACTCCCCACCATCTTGTTCCACCAGGCCTCTCTTCTGTGACCATGAATCTTATTTAATCCAGAGCAGCTCTAGAGCCTGTGTTCCCAGAGACGATGACTCAGGAGGACATCTGCATTTTTAATAAGTGCATTAGCGACCCTGAGCAGGGAGCTTGTGGAACACACTTTCAGAAACCTTGTGTCCCTTCTTCCAGAATGGAGGTGACCTCCTGCTTCACTGAGGATCCTGTTTACTGCTCTTTATTGCTATGGAAGTCCCTTTGAAAGGAAGAGTGGAAAATGCCACCGGCTGGGTACAGATGACAGCATTCCAACCAAGGATGAGTTCAGAAGCAGGGATGTACTTTCCCCATCTGAACTTTCCTTCTTTGGGTATCATAAAAAAGTGTCTTACTTGCTCTTAGGTGATCCTTATGTGTGCCTAAAATTCTCTCTCTCTCTCTCTCTCTCTCTCTCTCTCTCTCTCTCTCTCTCTCTCTCTCTCTCTCTCTCTCTCTCTCTCTCCAGGGAGCTAGAAACATGGCTCAGCAGCTAAGAGGCTGTTCCAGAGGATCTGGGTTCAGTTCCCAGCATCTATGTTAGGTGGCTCACAGTTATTTAAAACTCCAGCTTTGAGGGATCTGACACCTACTTCTAGCCTTCTAAAGCACCTTCATGGCATACATGTGCGTAGATGTACACATATACACAAATAAAAATAAAATGAATCTTTTTTTAAAAAGTCCATCCTGATATAAGCTCCTTTGCCACATTTTAAAAATAGGAAGCTGGAAGTATTCTGTCATTACAGCCCAGGATTTGTCTAGTATCCCCTACTCCGAACTAATTACCTCCTGTGGGAAGTCTATTCTATGTGGCTTTCGACTCAGCCTAATCAATAACACTGTGTAAGCCACAGAAACTAGGAAGAAGAAAGTGGCCAGATGCCAGCTAGTATAATATAGCCCATGGTATGAGCTTTGCAAGACGCTGTGACTCATAGGCTGGTACTGTATAGACAGAAAAATTGAAATTCTTGCAGCAGGGGAGTTTTCTTATAGTGCCAAAGCATATAAAAAACAGCTTACCATTTCTGCCATTTTGAACTTGTGATTTTTTTTTTTTTTTTTGGTTTTTCAAGACAGGGTTTCTCTGTGTAGCCCTGGCTGTCCTGGAACTCACTTTGTAGACCAGGCTGGCCTCGAACTCAGAAATCCTCCTGCCTCTCATTTCTGCCATTTTTAAGTGTGCAGTTCCACAGTATTGCCTGCCCGTTGTCATCATGCATTTCCAGGATACTTTCACTCTCCCTAACAGACTGCCATGACCCAGTAAGCACTGATGCTCCACTCCACAGCCCCTGCCAATCTCTACTGTGCTTTGTCTGTGTGTTTGAGCCTTTTAAGTACTTCTTAGAAGTGGATTCCTAAGTGTTTGTCTTTTGCCATGGCCTAATTTCCCTTAGTATAAGGGAATCCTCACTATATCTGTATGTACATATTATGTATATGTACATTCACATTGTACACACACACACACACACACACACACACACACACACACACACAAACACATGTGTACATACCTATAGTTTTGTCTATCCATTCATCTGACCTGGCCTTGGGTTATTTCTATCTTTTGGCTGCTATGAATATGGTTACTGTGAACATGGGTGCATGCATATGTTTAATCACACCAAGGAATAACCCCTTTCCCACTGTTTACTGCCAAGTCTGGCTGATATTACAGAGCTCTTGGTGGCTTTGGCTGTGGCGTGGCTTGAATGACACTCGACAGGAGATGTGCTGAGCAGATGTCTTCATGCTCAGCATCTCTGGCTGAGGTCTTCATAGCTTCTCTCAAGGCTGAATTTTCTCATGTTCTTCTTTGGAAGAAGGACTCATATTTTCCTGCTCCACTGAGATGTCACTTTATATACTTTATAGATGTTTGGTTACTGCTGTTTACTTGAGTAAGACCTAAACCTTGGACTGTCTGGAGCCATGGACATTTTGGCTCCTGCTGCAGTCATGGACAGAGAGCATTTTTATGACTATCGGACTCTGTGTGTGTCTTGTATTTGTTTACAGTCTGTGGTCACAGGGTTCACCAAGCCCAGCAGAATGGAGGGGAGATCCTGGTGAGTTTTGTTTGATATTCAAGAGAAAGACATACTCTGCTTATTAATCATCTCTCAGACTAATTATTCTATAGAGAGAGTTGCTGGGTAAAGAAGCCTGAACCATGGAGGCAGGGCCTATTTTGTGCAGCTGGCAGGAATTCCCTCTCCCTTTACCAATGCCAACTGTCTAGACGTAAGAAAGCAGATGAGTGTGGAGCTATTGATCTCTCCCTTTGCAAGGCTATTATTTGAAGGGAATCACCCTCTGTCTATTCCTTTCCATGGAAGGGCTTATAAAGTTGTAGACCTCTCTGTTAGAGGGCTGTGTGGCCAGAGCAGAGAGCACAAGCTTTAGATGTTTGTTTGTGGTTCTGGTCCCCATAGGTACAGTTATGCCTGGCTAGGCCTCTTTCTCATCTTTAAAGGTGGCCAGGAGATGCCCTCCTGGGCAGGGCTTGGGGGGGAGGGGTTGGGGGAGACTGCTTTTGAATTCAGGTTTTGAAAAGAACTTTGAAGTGAAAAGGAGCTATCCTCTCTTCATGTTGTGTCTTCTCCTAGTTCAACCTGGTCTTTCAATCTCTACCTAAAACTAGCCTCCCCTCTTCTGGGAGGTGATAAGGCTGGAACTTTGAGCAGTACAGTCTCATCAGTTGCCTCCACGCAGCAGCAGCAGCATAGATAGCCTTCCTCTCAGACAACCCCTTCCTACCCATCCCCCTCCAGCCATTTCTCTCCTCTGGTTCTGAGGCTAATCTAGCAAGTTTGAGCATCTGTAATGAGGAGCAGGAAGCCTCATTGACTCCGCTCAGTCAGGGAATGGGGTCAGCCTGATGCCTGAAATTCTCCCTTCTGAAGGGCAAACCTCAGTGTCCTTGCAGTTCCTGCTGATGTCTCTCAGAGAGCACCCAGCTTCCCCGGGGACTTTTTCAAGGAGGAGGTGCCCCTGTTCTGCGTCTCTCACCGGGTGGTGCTGTGTAAGGCTGAGGGTCTGGACCCTGCAAACTGAGATGCTGCTATGGTTTAGGCAACTCTTGCTTCTAATCTGCTGTGAGGTAGAAAAATCAAGTAACCAGTGAGCGTTATACTTGAGAGATAGTGCAAGGGAATGTGTTGTATTAATGGAGAAAGGCTGAGACTAAGACTTGAAGACCAAATAACCCCCAGAATCCAATGGTGAATCTAGAGTGCATTGCAGAACATCACGAGTCAGGTATTAAACCTCATTAAGCCTCAGTTTCCTGATCTGTACAAGGAAGGTAAAGAGAAAGCCAAGGAGAGGGCTCAGTCATCAAAACACTTGCCACATAAACATGAATAATTGAGTTTTACTCTTCAACACTACCAAAAAAAAAAAAAAAGCCAGACATTGTAGTTTGTGCCTGTAACCCCTACTTAGGGGAAGTTGAGACTAAGGATTCTGGGGCTTGCTGGACAGTTACTCTTTGCCACATCAATGAATTCCAGGTCCAGTTCAAGACCTTGTCTCAAAAAAACAGTAAAGTAGAGAGTACTAGGGGAAGATAACTGGTAGTGACCTCTGGCCTACAGACAGACAGACACAGAGAGAGAGAGAGAGAGGAAGAGGAGAGAGAGAGAGAGGTGGGGTAGAAATAATTCTTCATGAGTAGTTAGAATCCCCCACCCTCAGGCAATGCTCAAGATACATGCACAAAATTGCCACCAATGGAGAGAGGAGGCGTATGCCTGACTCTTTACACCTGCACGTCCCTATCTGGGCCTTGTAATACTGTCCTCTCCCCCACTCCTCAGTGTCTTTCTTTTTTCCTGGCAGGCTCTTAGTTGGTGCCTGCACGTATCTTCACCTCCCTGCCAGGGCTTTTTCTGGCTCCATCACATGCTTGGGCAGAGCTCCAGGAAAGCCAGATGTACTCAGTATTATATCCTTGCCCCCATGCCCAGAGTGGCTCTGGAACCAGATGTTGGATACAAACTCTGGTCTCAAGTAGATTTGGGTGGAAGGTGAAGGTGACTTAGATGCATTGTCCACTCCAGTGGCCCTAGAATACTGAGTCTCACCTGCCAACAGGGACTGCCTGGACTGTTCCCTCTTCTGTCTTATTTCCCTGTCTCCTACAGGGCTCTCTAGTATCACTTCCAAATTGACTACAAGCGATTATACTTATGTCTTAGGACCAGCCTCTGTAGAAACCCAAACTAAGACATTAGCATGACTTTCTTTTCTTCTTCATTGTCTCCCCTTTATTTCTGCATTCTCTTTGGATCAAATGTACTAGAATTTAGAGGTGGACCCAGGGCCCACTCTGACTGAGGTCTTGGTCACTAGTGTGAAGCTGTTCTCTATGGAACTTTAAAAGGCACATCCTAGTGGAGTTCTTTGAGACACATGTCTCTGAAGAAGATCGTGGTCCTTCTCACTGATGCTGGTATTCTTAGCTATACATATCCACCACAGTGTGCTGACACCCACCATTTTCATGGGAGGCCAAAACAGGCCACTCAGTCTTAGAGTTTGAACCTCAAAAACCATGAGCCATATCCAACTATTTTCTATATAAAATTAATTGCTTCAGGTATTCTGTTGAAGGAATGCAGAACTGATTACACAACATAAAACAGGAAAAACAAACCTCTTTTTCACAGAATACTGACAATGGATTTTTAAATATCTTGCTTTGCAAAAACAGTATATTTCGATCAAACTATTCTAGAAACATGAGAGAGATAGTAATTGCTTGCAGAATGAGTCACTTATAAAGCTAATAACCACCTCCCTTGCACATATCTCTGGCAGGCAGGAAGCAGCAGAGCCTTTTGAGAGGATGAATCGTGCCTCCGACACGGGGCATTATTCTGATGGGCCAGCTGCACATTTTACTTGGCAAAGTATTCAAACTTGTCACTACACAGCTGACAAGTTCAAAGTGACAAGACATGCACTGGACTAACACTGGTGTCCTCCTGCATGCATTTGATGCAGAGAGATATGCAGAGGCTAGAATGTTGAAATGACCTGCATGGAGTGTGAGACTTCTGATCATTGTCACCTTCATGCAGATGCCAGACCCATGCAGGAGCAGAAGGTGGCAATCTCCTCTAACGTTTATACAAAACTCAGCCTATGTGGCTGCATGGGTTTACTTACTGGGGAACCCTGATGCACTGAGGGCTATTATGCTACCTAAGAAAGAGCCTGCTCTTTCTTTTGTATTGCTCATAGTCATACTTTGATTGAAGACTCTACACGCTAATTTGAAGCCATTATTTCTAGTATGCAGCCTACAGAAAGGCCAGCCCCCTTTTCCATCAGCATTCCTGCTCCAGAAGAAATAGACAGACACAGGCAAAGCCAAACAGCAGAAGACAATCACCAAGGCAGCTTTGTGGAGGAGCTTGCCCTAGTTAGCTTGTCACCTGAAAAAGAAGTCTCAATTGATTGAGGGTTTGTCTATATCAGATTGTCCCATGGGCATGTTTTTGGGGGGATGATTTGATTATTAATTGAGGTAGAAGGGTCGGTCCCACTGTGGGTGGGTCTATTCCCTGGGCAGGTGGTCCTAGGCTGCATAAGAAATCCAGCTAAGCATAAGCCTGAGAGAGAGCCAGCGAGCCACGTGCATTCCTCGGCAGTTCCTGCTTCAAGTTTCGGCTTGAGTTCTTGGTTGACTTCCCTTGGTGATGGGCTGTGACCTGGAAGTATAAGCTGAATAAATCTTTTCCTCCCTTAAGTTGCTCTTGGTCAGAGTGTTTTATCACAGCAACAAAAATCAAACTAGAACAGAGCCTTACACCCAATCGATCCCACCCTGGCAACACAATTATTTCCAAAAGACAAACCTGCTGCTCTGTTCCCTCAGTGTTGGCCAGTTGCCACTCACTGTGTGCCCACTGCTTACATACCTCACCTCACTGGATGCCCTGACTGCTCTGCAGGGCAGGTGTCAATACTAACACTGTTCCACAGAAACCAAAGCACAGGGAGGTTAGGCCACTTGGCCGAGGTCACTTGATGGAGAAGGGGCAGAGACCTCGTTTGAACCAATGTCCATTGACTCCGAAGACCACGTCAAAACCATAGCCTTAATGGAAACAATGGTGAACAAAGCGGGAGCTGCTTTGCCTTCTGCACCTCACTCATTCATTGCCTGCTTCTAAGGGCACAGAGAGAAAGGCGGAAAGTGAAGGCTTCCCTCTGGGAATGCGGCCTCTCTGTCTGCATGCAGCTCATGGCACTCGGGTAATGGTGAGCGGTGTGTAGCCTCCGGCCCTTATTTGTGTAACAAGCTATTCCATGCCTGGAATATTCAGCATCTATCTCTCACAGCTTCCCCCAAATTTTCTGTTATGACCAGTCTTTGGAACTTCGTGGTACAAATAACAAAAATAAGCTTGCGAGAGGGGCAGGCATTTACTGAAAACTAGTCCAGGGATTTGTTTTTCTTTCTTGTTTTAGATTTGCATAATGAAGGGATGGATTGCTCTCTCATGCTTCTAGTGGCTTCTCTACAACCATGACAACAGCAACAACAATGCTGTTTGATTTTCTAGGTCTGAAATTAAGACCAAAGTACAGTACTCTGACATGCTAAGTAGAGAACCTGAGACTAGGAAAGGCTGTATTGCATGCCTGATGTTCCATGGAGGCAGTGTAAGGGTTTGAACTCAGGTCTGTAGACTCCTGTATGACCCCCCAGGTGTTTCGTGTGGTTGTCATGGATCACTGGGTGGTTTGGGGGCCAAGAAACCTGAGCTGACCTCCAGGTGGAGTAGCAATGTCTGGGTAGTGTCTATCCTGGCCAGCCCCTAGGGAGAGGAGAATTGGTTGTAGATTTAAGAGTGTCACCATCTAGTGTCTGAAGGTGGACATAGCTGTATCCTCACCCAGGAACATATTTGGATTCTTCTAATAAGCATACTAAGAATCCTGTTCTACTGGCCTCTGACCACTTCCTCTATGTTCCACTGAGAGGGTGGGATTTCAGGCCATTGGTCTAATATTCTGGGGTTGTGGGGAGGCTTTAGTCATAGCAGGGGTTTTGGGGGACACAATTCTAGAGGTGGGATGGTGAATTGAGCACTAATGATAAAGGTAGAGCTCAAGATCAATATACAAAGGTTGATATGAAGGTTTTTGGGATCCACACCTGCTTTTAGTTCATCAGTCTTTCATCTGTGAAGCTAATTTCATCGCATAAGGGCTTGCCTTCCTCATCCTGGCAGCGGGGAGTAAGGCCTTTGTGTTATGTTGCTGCTGCCTAGCTACATTAATACCACGTTCAAAAGTAGCAAGATAAAGAGCTTTAGTACCTGAGGCTGGGATGGACCAGGATGTCAGCCAAAGAAACAGCAGAGATTTACTAATCACAAAGGAAAAACTGCAGAGGGGTCTGCCGGTTGACACTTAAACGAAGCAGTCATGTTTAGCACCATCAATAAAAGGGCAGCCCTGGAATCCTGGGCTCCCGATGTGAGGCCATGTGAAGTGGAGACTTCCCTGTGATACAGTGTTGCCCAACATGCTTAGCCTGCAGCAGCTCAAGTAGGCAAATGAATCTCACACTTAGCTATGACCTGGGGCTGAGGTAAAGAAACAAGTCCAAAGACACCAGGAGGAAACAGTCAGCTGTGGAAAGTCTGTCGAATTGAGCCAGGGCATCCCACAAGCCCAGCTGCCCATGATCTTCAACAGCTCAGTGTCATGAAGAGGGAGCAAGGATTACAAAGGGCTGAAGAGCCACCTCAACTAGATGACTCGTGCTTGATCCTACTCCGTGTGGGTTGTATGATGTGTTTGGAGATGCTTGATGACCGGTGGGATGTTGGGTAATGCTTTGGAGTCACTGTTAAGTTTTGTAGAATTTATAATGCTATCGTAGGTATTATGTAAGAAAATGTCCTTGGGCCACTCATTCTGAAGGTGTCCGGGTGAAGTGTTTGAATGTTTTTAAATATTTTCAAACGATTCAGGAAAGAATTGTATATAGACATAAGCATGCATACATACTGATCTCTCTCTTCCTTTATCTCCCCCGCCTTACCTGCCTACCTCTATAAAGGCAGGAGAACAGAACACAAGTGGGAAATGCTAATACTCAGGAAACCCGGGTGAGGCTGTATGGATGCTCCTCGTGCCATTCTGCACAATTTAAATATCAAAATAAAGTCCGGGGCAGGGTGTGGAAAGACCTAGATGATTTGATGTACACATATGTTAGTAAAGACCCTGTGGGGTGTGCTTCTCGATTGTTTCTGTGAGTAAGCAGATACTGATCCAGCTAGGTATTACTTGTCCCAGAATCCCATGCTTTAGAGATGGCTGTTAGTGACTAAAGGGCTCCCTGACTGCTTTCTCCAGTGGCTCGACCTGTTTGTTCTGCCCACCCCCTCCACCTTAGATGGTGTTGGCTTGGACTAAGTTTACCATGTCCTGCATAGAGTGCAGATGCTGTCGGTATTTTGGACCCAGTGATGACATGAAAGCAAAGGGGTGTTTCCTTATTACTTAGACAAAGGGTGGAAGAGGGGAGGCGCAGCACCTGCGCTCATTAGCACCCTCTGCGTGGGGAAGGGGGAAACAACTTGTGAATATCACTCATTACTCAAGTGTCAGAACATCTTGCATCCTGGAATGTTACAAAACAGACCTGTGAATTAGATAAGCACATGAGCCTCATGGAAGATGGGGAAGGGACCAGTTCTGTCCTAGTGACATCACTATCTCCTAATATCGTCCTTGGACAAATTCTGGCCACATTTAATGGAAGATGAGAGGGCAAGGATGGAGGCAATTTCTCAGAAAGGGGTCACATAGTCTCTTGTATACACCAGGAATGAGGTTCTCAAATAATATGATGCTATCGGCTTTAGTCACAGATGAGCTCAGGACCTCATATGCCATCAACAGGGCCCAGTGTTTCCAAATCACCCCTGTTCTCCATATTAACTTTCAGGATTTAAAGGTTAAAAGGTGCCTGTGTTAGTCCTCCATCATCTGGAGTCTAAGTCTAAATAAGAAGGAGAAAGCTTTTCTCAGCAGCAAGTTATATAGTCTATCACTGGCTCTCACTGAGTCATGTATTTATCTCTGGACCAGTCACCTTGGCCTTTATTGCTCAAGTCTGAATTAAATACATTCGTCTGAGCCTATAAGGAGGCCAGCTTTGCTCGAGTGTTTATCTTGATTAACCATTGATGAGGAGGGATTCCTGGCCCAAGGTTCAGGGATGGCTGATACACGGCTCCTGACGCTGCAGATAAGATTAGTGTGGTTCACTAATCCGATCTGCTCACAGACTGGGGAAGACGGTAGTACATGCAAGGGGTGACAGGAGGCAGACTCCATAGCATCAGGAGAGTAGAAAGATAATTATTCCAGCAGCCAGAGTTTTGAAGTCCAACACTCTGATGTGCACATCCTGTGCCTGGTGCCTTTGCTGTGAATATTCAGGGTGAGTCTCCCTATCTCAATTAACAGTCAGGACAAATACCCACATACATGTCTACAGGCCAACCTAGATATTCATTAAGACTCTTCCTAAAGTGATTCTAGGTTGTGTCAAGTTGACAGTTAAAACTAATCAGCCACGGGGCCCGGGGCTGCGTGAAACCCCCAGACACTGGAAAATATCAGAGATTTGTATTTCTTTTTACTGCTAAGATATGGTACCTATGCTGTTCACCAGCCATGTAAAGAAGCCTTGTATTGAGGTCGTTCTAGGTCCTCCTGGCTTCCATGATGTCAGGGCAGCATGTGATCTTGGGCTTTAGTTTGCTTCTATATTTCAGAGTGGCTCCCAGAAGAAAACAGGAAAGGCGAATTGATGCTAGATTGAAAAGCAATAGATGTCCACTCTTCCTCAGTCAAGTTGCTTTTCAAGAACGTTGCCACTAATGGCTGGCCATGAAACCCTAACTCTTCTGTTTGTCTGGAGCGTCTATCTCTGTGCTGACATAGTCTTGTGCTCTCATATAGCTATCACTAAGAAAATGCAAACGGTATAGGATGAAGCCCTGTGGATACTTGTCCTGGAAGGAGGGATTTTTCTTCTGATAAGACAACCACAATTCCAGGCAATGTTTCCAGACACTTCGGAGATACCCTGGCTGGAAGTGGGGTCCTGTTCTAGGCCACTTGCTCCTCTGTCACAATGTGTAGATATCTGATTCAGGAGAGATTTTTGGGGAGTGGGTCAGACATTTGCTTGGCCCAATGCCAGGTCTAATCATGGAAGTCTACATTAAATGTGTCCCCCTCTACCACTTCCAATAAAGTATCGTAGCACATACTAGTTGTAGCCATTAGAAAAGTGCCAGTTCATGCATGTGGGGTTCAGTGCTGGAACTTCTACTGTTCAAAATGTAATGGGGTCAGAGGTAATTTGATTTGATAATTAAGTCTTAACTTTTTTTTATGATGCTTTCTGGGAATCAGATTAAAAACTTAGCAATAAAATAAATAGGTATCTCAGATATCTTACAATTTCTTGGGGTTTCATCATAGCCCCCTGTGCTTGTTATTTTCAACTATCAGCTTGACACAACCTAAAACACTTGGGAAGAGTGTCTTAATGAGTAATTACCTCGATTGGCCTGTGGGCATGTCTGTGTGCGTTTGTCTTGATTGTTAATTAAGATAGGGAGACCCACCCTAAATATGTCTTGACACTGGATTATATAAGAAAGGAAAAGGCTGACTTAACATTAGCAGCAAGCAAGCAATCAAGGAAGGAAACAAGCATTATTTATTTTTTCTGCTCTCGGTAGGATAAGACTAGCCATTTGAGTTGCTGCCTTGACTTCTCTGACCTGGAATTATGAGCAATAAACCATTTCCTCCTATGTGCTACCTCTTGTCAGTTATTTGTCACAGCACAGAAATGAAACTATAACAAAACATCAGCCTTAAATACGCACAGTGTTTACAGAACCCTATAACATTGGGAGTCTACTTGAATAGTTGGTTGAGTAATAGGTCATACAAGGCAATATTTATTCACCAGAGGGAGGCACTACTAGGTGTCCTGTCTGCAGACTGCATGTCTACAGAGCAGTAGCTTAGAAGTCTCAGATGTATGTACATCCAACACTACTCTAAAATAAATTTAACAACTAGAAAAGACATTGTGAATATTTTTAAAAGACCATTGGCATTGGCGATCACAGAGAAGAACCTAAAATAGATGGATGTAAAATGCATTTTTAAAAAAATCCAGTAGTTACTCAAAGACAAATTGTTAGTCTTCACCATGGTGTCAAGACAATTCTAATGTAAAAATACTGTCTTTTTGACCAACAATACTAGAATAATTGAATGTCCTTATGAAAAATAGAACCTTAGTCACCATGCAAGATTCAATTTAGGTACCACATAGACCCAAATAAAAGAACCAGCATGATAACATTTCTAGAAGAGAACAAAAGAAAGTCTTGAGGAATGTGGAGTAGGCAAAGTTGTCTCTGGACACCCAGTGACAATCTTGAGAGTGAAAATTGAAAAAGTTGGCTTCATCATAATTAAAAATGTGCCCTCCAAAGGTTTTGTTTAGAAAATGAAAAGTTGAGGCAAAGAAGACATGCAATTTATAAAACTAACAAAGAACACAGTCAGATTATATCATTAATTCCTTCAAACCAATAATAAAAAGCAAAAACTCAATTAAAGTAATGGCTGAAAGGCATGAATAGGCACTTTGTACCCATTTAGAAGAAGAAGAATAGTGAAAATCCACATGAATAGATGCTTCATACCCTCAGCCAGCAGAGAGATACAAACCCAAACTACACTGGAATGTTCCTCAAGAGGTAGCTACTGACAGTGCCGAGTGACAGAGCCTGGCTTCCGACCCTGTGAAGACTCTGGGAACAGAATTAGCTGTGTGCTAAGCACCGGCTGCTCACCATTTTTCTTGGTGGCCCATTTTTGAGTGGATGTTGCAGAATGCTGGGGTGTGCCACAGCATGGGAAAGAGGAGCCTGTCGGTAGCTCCCACACAGAGGTTCCTCCGTGGATGGACTTAAAGTGGTTCCCTGATGACCCACATGGCTGATTTGATGGTTCTGGACAGAATCCTACTGGAAAAGAAAGATGCTCAGCATTTCTAAGAAATGACATTTATTGACTTACCTGTCAATGCGTTTTTCTCCTTTGGTGGCCTAACATCCCCTCTGGAGCTACAAAGGAGTTAATTCACTTTCTATGAGTCTCGACTCTGTTCCTGCCGGATAATTGCTTTTTATCACATGTAATTCTGCTTTAAGCACAGTTGTGACTAGTCTGGTGCTAGATTCTCAGTGGTCTTCTGAATATTACTGCTGGGAAGCAGACAGAGTAAAGGATAGAGAGCGCTTAGCTTGGAAGAGAGAGGATCCTCTCCCCTTCTCTTTCCCTTACCACCTTAGCTGTAATTAAAGGTCTACTGTGTAGAATAAGCATTGCATTTATTCTGTGCCATCCTCAAAGCATAATTCAGACCCATAGAGCTCAGCTTCAGGCAAATGTGTTTCTACTCAAACAATAGATCTCTCCTGAAACAGAACAAGCTTCAGATGGATTCTACATCCCTAGAGGTTTCAAGTGAACAACACTTGCTGGGAGATACTTCATGGTCCAACTTAAACTTGATGACCTAATTGAAATTCCTCTTGGATCCTTGCTGTTTTAGGCGTGCCAAGCAACCCCTATAGAAAGGTGGAACTTGTGGGAGTTTGTAGGTAAGGCTGGCTGTGCTGGCTGCCTGTTGCTGAATCCACTCTGAGAACAGTGAGACAGGTAACTCTCATTACACAGAGGGGAACTTTTGGGAGTGAGATTATAAGAAGTTGTAGCTTTTGTTCAAGGAAGGTGAATTTGGGCTTGGCAACTAGCTCTGAAAGATTTATTGGGATTACCATGTTGAACAAGTCTGCTGAATGCCGTAAGAAAATCAACACAGCAGAAGCTTGACTGTAGTGTGGGCAGGTTGATCTTCTCTGTGTGCCTGTAAGCTCAGTAGAAAAGACCCACTCAGTGTCACTTGGAAGATGCATGGAGTCAGGGAAGCTGTGTTTCACAGTGTCCAGTTCTGTGTTTTGTTTTGTTTTGTTTTGTTTTGTTTTGTTTTGTTTTGTAAGATCAGCCTCATACTTCACAGCTCCAGTGGTCAGGAATACTTCAGTGATTTGTCATTGCATTTCTCACAGCAGAGAATGTGTGGGCCTGTTAGCAGCCCAGGCCCAGGTGTCTTCCTTCTTTAGAGTGCTCTACCTTCCACAGTAGGTTTCTGAAGGCTCAGCAGGGCTGTCAGGACTGGCCTTGTTTACACCAGTGACTTTCTGTACTCTGCTTTTGCTCCATGTTTCTGTGGGCTCATTAATCTCATTTGTGCACTGGCATGGTTCTTCTGGAGTTCTCTACCTGCTTGCCAGATGTTCATAGCTGGACAGTTGCTAGGGCCAGCTGTGTACCAAATAATGGAGGTGCTATGTGGGATCCAAAGCGCTGAGGGTATGAGGATATCCTCTGTAGCCTTCTTTAGAAGAGATAGAGCAGGTCTGCCCTTCAAGAGGGACCTGGCTCAAACAGTGTGTGTGTGTGTGTGTGTGTGTGTGTGTGTGAGAGAGAGAGAGAGAGAGAGAGAGAGAGAGAGAGAGAGAGAGAGAGAGAGAACATCAAGAACACCAAAAAACCATGTTACAGGTTTATATGATGAGCATGACTGGTGCTTTCTTTCAACAGCCTCGGAAATGTGACAGAAGAAATCATTAGGGCAGATGACAGGGTGCCGAGGGCCAAAGTGACAGGGACTGGACAGCTGAAGACAAGCAGTGGGAAAGCCATCCCAGCTTTGCTTCGGTCTACCCTCAAGTCAGTACTGACAAAGGCAGACACAGGCAGCCTGTCATGGGCCACCCAGAGCACATCTGTTTACTAGGTATCACTGGTTGGCTAGAACATAGGGAGACACTTAGTTGTCTCCAGTCTGCTTGGTCATGGCACAGAAGGCCGTTCATCCATCACCTCATCAAACATGCAGTGCACTCTAAGGTATCGCCCTGTCTGTGGGCTCACCTTGGCCCATTTATAGTCAGGGGCTTTGGGATGAAGCAGGAGCCCAGGCTGGGGACAAGCAGTTCATTGTGATTCTCTGGCCATGGTGACTGGCTCAGGGTTTGAAGCAAGAATGACATTCAGCAATGAGACTTTTGTTGGGAGTCCTGGGATCAAGGCAAACTGATCCTGACTAATAGAACTCTTAGTCTATCAAGACTCCAAATAAGTCCCTACAGGACAGACACAGCAGAAAGCTGGTTGAAAACATTAAGTACTGATGATGTTCTTTGCACCCTGAATGAAGTGGAACCTGAAGCCCATAGGACCACAGGCCTTTCAGTAATTATTTCTTAAATAAATTTAGGTTGGAACCCCTGTTGCTTGCTATAAGGCTGCTCTGACCGCAGTGGCTGAGTGCAGGAACGGGGCCATCAGAATAATGGCATCAACAGAAGCTGCAGGATAGTGAGTTCCCTCAAGGCAGGGCTTTCAGTGTAGCTGTCTGAAGGGTAGACAAGCTCTCTCAAAAGGGATGGCCTTTCCCGTCCCAGGATGGGCTGTCTGCACAGACTGTCTCAGATGACAAGACACGACGTTCATCCAAGGATCACATGAGGAGTGGGGCTTGGATCAGGATGTTCTGTAAAGCTCCATCCCTCAAAGTCGCTCCCCCTTTATATAAAATAGACTCATTTTTTTTCACACATAATATATTTTGATTATGGGTTTGCCTTCTTCTACTCCTCCCAGTCTCTTCCCTCCTTCCCTCCCGTATGGATCCACTATGGATTAGCAAACGAACAAACTACTAAGAGATAGCAGCAAAATGAAATATAATGTGATAAAGCCGAAGCTAACTCATTAATTAAAGTTGTGCAAAACAAAGAGCAGGGAAACGGTCCAGGAGAAGGCACAAGAAACAGAGGCCTACACGCTCAGGAATCCCACCAACACCCTGAACTGGAAGCCATGCTATACACCGAGAACCTGGTCCAGACCAGTGCAGGTCCTGTGCATGCTGCCTCGGTCTCTGTGAGGTCATGCGAGCCTTGATTGGGTTGGATTAGAGGCCTTGTTTTCTTGGTGTCCTCCATCCCCTCTGGCTTTTACACTCTTTGTTTCTTCTTCCCTGGGGTTCTCTGAGCCCTGAGGGGAAGGATTTAATGGAGACATCCTGTTTAGGGCTGAGTGTTTCAAGGTCTCTCACTCTCAGCATTATGCTGGCTGTGGGTCTTTACACTTGTTCTGTGAAGGAGGAAGCTTTTCTGATGATGGCTGAGCAAAGCACTGTATCCCTTTAGCACAGTATCATTAGGAATCATTTATTGTTACATTTTGTCTCTCTGTTCTTTCTCTCTCTCTCTCCCTCCCCCTCCTCCTTCTTCTCCTTCTCCTCCCTCCCTCCCTTCTCTCTCTCTCTCTCTCTCTCTCTCTCTCTCTTTCTTTCATAACAGTAGCATTTGTTTTTACCCCAGGTCCCTAGGCTATCAAGTCTCAGGTTCTTGGTCACCCAAGCAGTGTCAGGTATGGGTTCCATCTCATGGAGTGGGCCTTAAGTCTAATCAGACTGGGCCTTAAGTCTAATCAGACATTGGCTGGTTACTCCCACAAGCTTGTGCCAACAATGCCCTAGCAGATCTTGCAGGCAGGACACCATTATAGATCACAGGGTTTGTGGCTGGCTTGGTGTTTACATTACTCTTTTGGTTCAAAGTCACTTCTTAATGACTACAGCAATGAAGTCACGCACCCTTTCAGATTCTCTCTCCAGGTAACTCTCTTACAAATAAGAAATGAAAGCCATAGTCTTCATCATGACATAGCAATGGCACGTGCCTATAAGCCCAGTTTTGGAAGTCAGAGGCAGGAAGATCAGAAGTTCAAGGCCAAGGTAAGCTACATAGAAATTTCGAGGTCAGGGTGAGCTAAGTGAGATGGTGACTCAAACAGACAACAAATATAACATAAGTATAAGATTCACAATTAGAGTCTCTGCTACAGTCCCTGGTGAGGAGGACTGCCACGAGGAGGTCCCCACCATCCACCTCACCTTGTCTCACTTCTCTGTGTGATTGGTGGCACCCCTCTTCCCCAGAGCAGAAATGGATTGTGAGTCCTAACATCCAGCACATCACTTTGCACAGCTGCCTAGTTGATGTTCACAATTATGTGAAGTCTCAACATGCATTCTTGCTCCAACCAGCTACAGTTACCCGGCAGCTGTAGGCCACCAGACTTCACCATGGGTTTCCTGTACAACTTTGTCAAACTGTGGGAAGAGAGTTGTCTTCATAGTAATGTTAGGCCCAAGCCACAGAGGACAGAGCCACTTCCTCTTCCTTCCACATCTTTCCTGATCTCCCTGAATATCCCATGTCTCTGATGATCTATACGGTCCCTAGTGCACTGTTCACACACCAAAGCATTCCACAGACAAAGCAGACACTGCTCTTGTATCTTCAGTTGTGGGGAAGGTGTTCCTTCCACACAGCCTGGGTCCCTCCCCACTGAGGCACCTGGGCTCAGCTGTCTAAGGGCTGGCATGTGCCATTGGCATCAGAGTCTGTTTTCCTCCCAGGGCCTGCTTTCTACCTTCTCCTACTTGGGTCCAAGTGGAAAATCTAGATCCCCAGGACCTGGAGCCAACTTCTAATTCATCCCTGCTCACAAAATCTTGTGAGGTCTTTCCTAAAATCCAAGAAAGGTCCAAGTTCCCCTGAGACAACCCTACAAATATGATTAATAACTTCTACAGATAATGGAAATGCAAAGCCAAGACCAAGCCGGTCCCAGGTTTGCGGTTGTCACGCCCAGGCCACCATTTTTTTATATTTAAATTTCTGACTGAATACTGAGGCCAACCTCCTGCTTCTACTTGTTGCTTAATGAGTCTTTCATGTGCAGGTAGGGGTGCTTAGAGAGCATGCTCAGCACAGCAGCCCAAAGTCACTGATGGTGTTGGGAGGATGTTGGAGGGGAGGAGAGGAGACATGGGGTCCCCAGATACTGCATGACAGCAGTGGCATAAGGGAGCGGGGACTGGCTTCACTTTGACCTTCAGTCTGTGTCAGGATTTTTGTATGCCAGTCTGGCACCTTCTGAGAGAAAGCAAAGATTGGGAGCAATCTCCTGGGAACTTTCTAGAATCAGGGGTGGGAAAAGAAAAACTGAAGTCGGTAAGGTCTAAGGGGGCCGGAAAGCAGAAAGGAAGGAGCGCTCCCAGGTGGAGCCAGAGGATGCCAGGGCTGTCCTGAGTGCGAGAGAATCCCCAAAGCGCCCATCTACTTCATGCCCACGTGCGGGCGTTGAAGGAAGAGCAGAGAGACAGAGCAGGAGTCGCCGGCTGGAGAGGAGGCGCGCAGCGGCCGCCGGCGGAGCGTGCTGCCGGGCGTGGAGCCCAAGGGCCGCCCAGGAGCCGGGAAGCCGCGCAGCGCGCCGGGAGGGAGGCGGCGGCGACGACAGTGGGGCATTCCCCAGGCTTCCCCTCCTGGGTCCTGGGCGCCGGGCGCAAGCCCAGGACACAGAAACAGCACTGATCCCAAGTGAGCAGGAGTCCCTGACGCGCCCCCGATCGGCGTGACCCGGAGTGGGATCTGAAGAGGCCGGCGTCTGGGTGTCCGGGAGCCCAGAGTGGGTGGCTGGGACTGAGCCCTCCCGCCGCCCCCACCCCGCGCCCGCCTCTCGCCCCCGCCCGCGGCCTGCAGCGCGCCTCCCTCACCGCCCAGGCTCTGGAGAGCCGCTCGGGCCGAGCCGTGGGAGCCACAGACAGCGCCAGTTGCCGCTGCGGGAGCTACTCCGGCTGCACCATGCGAGAGCTGGCCATTGAGATCGGGGTGCGAGCCCTGCTCTTCGGAGTCTTCGTGTAAGTAGTGGTGCACCGCGGGCAGGGACCTAAAGACTCAGCCTCTGGGAGCCCCAACTTTGTTTGCGCTGCTGTGTCTCGCCGGGGCCTGGGTTCGAGGTTCCCTCCTTGGTTGGTGCCGGGGATATTCCCTACGGGATCAAAAGAAATCATCTCTTCTTTTTCTTGAGACCCTTAGTGCACAGTAATCCTAGCATGCCCGGGACTGGGACCTGCTTCTGTAGTAGCTCCCAGTCTGGAAGCAAGTCCGGCGGCCCTAGCTCCGTTGCCCCAAGTCTGGACCTTTCGCCGGCCCCGCACACCTGTCCCTGGAATTTAGGCTGCTCCTTAAGACCAGGATGGGCAGCCTGGCCCGTGCCCTAGGGAAGTTTCTCTCTCCTGTGATCTTTTGAAACTGACGATGGCAGTTTTTGCTCTTGGCTCTTTCTCCCGCCACCCCATGCAGTGCCCAGGCAGCCAGGGTCAGCCTAGGTCTCCTTGTATGTCCCTGGCTCCTGAACTGTCAGCCCTATAGAGCCTCAAATAGGTGTCCGCGTTACTTCCCTGGCTGGAAAACTGTTGCCATGGAGGGTTGGGCAGGTCAGGATTTGCAGCAGGCTGCGGGGCTGGGAACGCCAGGCGCCGCTTTTACACGTGAGGAGCAGAAGCCCTTTGGGGACAGCATTGAAATGTTCAGGTGTCACCTAGGAATAGTCATTTCTGAAAAAAGGAGGGAGCCTGGTGCCATTCCTTCAGCGATGTCTGTGCTCAGCCACCGAACTACCTCTCACTGGCTCTAAGACCCATCCACAAGGAGCTTTCTCAGCTTTCTAGCAGGCAGCCTTAAATGCCCATTACCAAGGCTGACACATCTACACTTTTACCCCCAGTAGTAGGTCAGGTCTTCTCTTTCCTACTCATGGCTGGCTGACACATTTTAAATATTAAAGTTACACGGACTTTCTCGATTTGCTGGAGTCTTGGTGTGTGTGTGTGTGTGTGTGTGTGTGTGTGTGTGTGATCAAGGCAGTCAGGAACACCCCCCCCCAATAAATTTCTGCCCCAACCATGGCAGGTAGGCAGGTGTGTAGTATCGAAGACTGCTTCTGCACCTTGGAGTATATGCATGAAAAGTAATGCTTTTTAAATTTTATTTATTTATTTAGAGTGTGTGTGTGTGTATGTGTGCACATGCGTTTAAATTGGGAATTAAATTCATCCCGAGGATTCATTCATACTATCAGAATAGGCTGGGAGCTCCCCAGATGCAGGCCACCCCTCCCCCTTCTGACTGAACACTAGTGTTATTCACTGAGAACAGGGAGAAGGAACTTCAGTTGGATCTTGATGCATATGAAAAGAATCAAACCCTTTCCCCTTCTTTCTCTCTGTCTTTCTACCTTTGGAGTAAACATTCCAGTTTACTGCAATGCCCAGTGATTGCATGGGGGCAGTTTTGGGTTGGCAGATAGGCCAAAACCCCATTCAATGATTAGGTGATAAAAATGATAGACTGATGGTTAGCGCATGTAGAATCTAACATTTGTTGGGGGAATGTTTGTGCAAAAGTAGTGCGGGAATAACGTGAAGCAGGCTTGAAGGCTCTCTGCTTTAGTTGCTTCTGGGAATATTTGTTTTAAAAGGGTCTAACCACATGCAAAATATTTATATGTTTTCACATTTCCTTTTGAACATTCTTCCAAACACTTATGAGATGTTTACAAATATACAATGGCTTGTGTAGTGAATTAGAAAACTTGGTACATTTTGTTTATGTGTGTCTGGCTTTTTCTAAGAATATTATGTAAAAACCAAACCAACCAACCAACCAAAAAATGAAAAAGCCCATCACTTTCCTCAAAGTCCCTTCCTGTGTTACTTAGTGCGGTATCTGCAATCACCTGCCACCACAGGATACATATGGGCATTGCATTTTGTTGTGATTCTTGAGTTTCATATGAAATTGCCAATATTGTCTATAAAGACCAGATCGGCACTGAAGACAAGCTGGGGGTGGCAGTTTAGGCAGATAATGGCTTCTGGAGCGCCTAGGAGGAGCGGAGACACAGATGACCTCTTGTTTCCTCGGATAAGCTGCTGGCGCCTTGGCAGAGGCTAGCTTTGGCGAGGAAGTTCTCTTTTTCTCTTTGGCAGCACGGTGGTGAGGAGGGGACTAAGTGGAGGCTCACTGCCACCACGACCGTGGTCTCTGCAGCCCGGGGAGCCCAGTGGGAGGTCTGTCCAGGCAAGTCGAATCTGGACTGCCTGCCACACTGACCAGTGCAGTCTATGCAGTCATCACTCATTTGAACGTGGCACATCTTCCCTATCTCCCAGAACCAGAAGCTAGTTTTAGACCAGAGAGAGCATCCCCCCCACCCCCCGTTTGCTAGCTTTTGCTCTGAAGCGTTGGCTCTTAATATTCCTAACCCTGCAACCCTTTAATACAGTTCCTTATGTTGTGACCCCAACCATAAAATGTTTCTTTGCTACTTCATGACTGTGATTTTGCTACTGCTACGAATTGTAGTGCAAATATCTAATATGCACGATATGTGATATGTGTCCCTTGTGAAAAGGTCATTTGACCCACAGGTTGAGAACTGCTGCTCTAGAGAACCCTCTCCTGGAGATATGCTTGCTTTCTGATCACCTTTCTTGCCTGGAAGCAAGCATGTCCTCTCAGTTGATCTACAGACTACTCCCCGTAGACTTTAAGTGAGGCCTAATGAGATGTGCCCTGGACCCACAGGCATGTAAGCTCTCTCTTGTCAACTCTTGAGGAAAAAACCCTTTGTCCGGAAGTCCAGTTTGAAGCCCGGGATTTGTGCATTTAGACTCAGAATAGTCTGCAGACAATCTTATCCTCAGTGCCTGGAGCAGCCCTGCTTCAAAACTTAAACAAGCAAACAGTGACAACAAAAGAACAGTGAACAGTAACTGCTGCGGCTGGCTGTGTATCCACTTTAGCTTAACAGAGGGGAAGATGTGTAGGGGAACCCCATGTGGAGGGAACTTAAGAGGGCCACATGCAGCTTTGAGGCTACAGCTAGTGTGCCCTGACGCTTGTGAGTCTCAATGGCTCTACTGGCCTTATCTGGGGATTGGGGCAAGTTGTCACCAAAGTCTTGGGAGAATCAGCAAGTGTTTCTACAAATGCCAGCAAGATCTGGACCTTACTCAGCAGCTCTGAGCTCCTGGGCACAAGCCCTGGGCACCAGGTTTGCTAGTACTGATACTCCAGTAACTTTTACTATTATTGCCAAGATGGGAACTTTCATTTGTTGGGCGAATACTGCATGTAAGGTGGTGATGAAGGCTATCACATCTTGGGGACTGAGAGATGGCTCAGGGGTTACAAATACGTACTGCTTTTATAGATGACCCGAATTCACTGCCCAAGACCCACATTGGGCATCTATCTCACAAACACCTTTAGATCTAACTGCAGGGGATATAATACCTTCTTCATGTCCCTAATGGCACCTGCACTCCCACAAGTACAAACCATACACAGGCATCTATGTCACACATGATATTTGTAGGACTCTAGCCTGGGTTGGTTGTGGTAGCTTGTACAAAATACTCAGAGTACTGTAAAGGAGGAATAATTAACCCAGGGGGTGATGAGAGGGTGGAATAGATGCCAGGGAATGATGCCCAGAGACGACTGCTCACCTAAGCATCCAGTGCCAGGTGTATGAGGCAGGCCTGGGCTCAAGGACATTCCTGCAGAGTGACAGCCTGGCAGCCTGTAGGCACACTTTGGATGGGGAACAGCTCACCAGGTGTAGCTGTAGACTGTGGGTTTCATGGACAAGGTAGGGAGTTTTCTTATAGGAAATGAGCTTAGGATAAGAACGTAAGGAGGCCCTGTAGGTGTGCATGTATGTATGTGCATGTGTGTGTGTGTGTGTGTGTGTGTAAGCCAGAGGTCAACCTTAAGTTTTATTACTCAGGCACTGTTTACTTTTTTCCTTTGTTTTTTTTCTTTTAACTACGTCTCTTACTGGCCCAGAACTTTCCAAGAAGGCTAGACTAGATAACCAGTGAGTTCCAGGGATAGATCTGTCTCCACCTTTCCACTGCTAGGATTAGTCATGTGCCACTATGCCCAGATTTTGTTTGTTTGTATAACATAGATTCTGGGATCAATCTCAGGATCTCACCCTTGCAAGACAAACACCTTTCAGATAGTGTTGTCTTGTCAGCCTGGCTCCAAAGGTTTGAAACAGAGCCATCTGCTCAGATATTTGCCCAGTGGTGTTAAAGGACCATCCCATTGGTCACACAGGTTTGTTCACTTCCAAGGGCAATAGTGTGTGTCTCTGCTTCACCTCAGAGCAGTGAAGTGTGTGAATACCTCTCTTACTTGCTCTTGGGCTGTGGTCCGTCATCTCCATGCTTCCCTGCTGTTGGATTGCCAATAGCAGAACTCTAGGGTTTAGGACACATCTCCATCTTCTTCCCTTTCCACTTTGCTTCCCATATGACCTGACCATGATCATGATCGATGCCCTTTGACCTGACTTCCAGTGGAAATTTCCTTAGAAATCTCAGTGTGCTGCATCTGTGCAGAACAAGGCTACTTTCAAGGGTATCTGTCAGAGTTACCCACAGTCCGGGTTAGCTCTTCATAACCTACAGACTGGCATAAAACAAATGCTGGCGTCTGCATTTTGAGCAGACATTCTTTCCACCCACTAGGCTTTAGAAATATTTAACAAATGAATATAGTCTCCTCTGCTTTTCTCCTTCTGGGCCATATGAAAATCTGTCCTCCTTGGTCCTGCCAAGGGATTAAGTGAGGCCAGGCAAGGAGCCCTAGGCCATGGAGCACTTGGTAGAGGCAGCAAGAATTTCCTTAGGGGAAAGCATGAAGCTGTATGCCAACATATGTTGTTTTGAGGTAGGGACAGCTGCCATGGAGGCTCAAGATATTGCAAGTGGACTCTAGGACAGAAGGTAGTTCTCTGCTAACTGAGATGCGGGGATTGGCTAGCTACTGCAGTGTTCGTCTGTTCTGTGATAGCATGCCTGTTGTGGTTGTGTTGGCATTTATAACAAGGCTCAAACAATATATTGGAGGCAAAGTGGTATAACAGAAGACCACAGGCTTCGGGAGCCATGTGGGTTTGAGTTTGAATTTTTGCTCTGCCGCTAATTAGCAAATTGCTTTGGATCTCTGAACCTCGGTTACTTTATATGGGAAGAAGAGATAATAGTTCATTGGATTTGATGAGAGCCGGTGCTTTTAGCAACTAAAGTAGATGCAACTGTCTTCTCTCCTCATTCTCATTAATCCTTATTATATAGTGTATGCGAACGGCACTGTAGTAGAGTTGTCATGACTGTGGTCTTTAGCCTTAGATTACCTGACTTTCTATCCTGATTTTGCCCCTTATAAGCTGGGTGAGTCTTTGGGCAAATTATTTATCCAGCTTAAAGTTCTGCATCCCCATCTGTTTAATAAAAATACATAGCTCCTTTCATGAACATCAGGGTTGTGCTTAGTAAGTGGGATAGTGCTTAGCTCAAGGTAGGTGTTCAAAAAGAGCTAATGCCATTATTGTCTTTTATTAAAACAAATCCATAATGTGAAAAGAACTGCTGTAGATAGCTAATAGTATTCTTATTATAAATTATTGCGTATGGGGTTTCTAGCAAAGAATAAAGTCCTTTAAGTGTGTTTCAGGGGATTTCTTTTAGTCTACCCAGAGTGTCAGCTTGCCCTAAGCTCTACAACCCTCTACAGCTTGCTCAGGCGTCTTGCTATCTGATGGGTTGAGAGCTTAGTTCAGTGGCTTCTTAATGGGGCTTAACCTATGGATCCTTCCTAATAGCAATCCTAAGACAGTGGATCAAAGTGTCACCAGTACAACTGGGTCGGACAATGTGTAAAAGAGAACAGTCTGTTCCTATTACCTTCAGAGTCATTGAGTTCAGTAGTTCAGTTAGACCCACACCTGGGGCCTTTCTCCACTAAATACCCTCTCCGCCCTCATTCCTGCATGTAACAGTGTCCCTGAACGCATCTTCTTGACCTGGGAATGCATCTTCCCAATTGGCTGACAAATAGTGCTTCTGTTTGAAATATTATTGGCCACTGTAAAATGAGATGGCTGTACCCAGAATTCTCAGAATTGATGATAGTTTCCCACAGGGAGATGGCAAAAAGTGATCATCAGTTTCAGAACTGATGGATACAGTTATTTCAGTTAGTTATAAAGATGAAGACTTTTACGAGCCACACAAGGCTTATAAAAGCTTGGCAAGTCTGTTTTTCTGGGATAGTATATGTAAATATTAAAATTATCTTTGTAATATTGATTCTTTAAAACATTTGCCTTGGTGCTTTGTGTTGAAGAGCTACAAACCCTGCTTACAGGCAGCTCCTCTTGAGCCAGGAACACGATCAGGTTAGGAGGCTTTGAGTTGCTGGGGACTGAGGATGCTACAGGTAGATGCCACAGGGAACCTGGAGACAGTGTCATCACAAGCATCCCTATAAAAGCTGGAGGCGGGTGCTACACTGTTTCTACTGATAACAGGTGCACAGAAGGCAGGATCAGACTTGGTAGGGGCATTTAGGTCAGTTTCCAGAAAGCTGTCACTCTGCTGGTCAATGCTGATTGCTTCTTTCTGCCTTGCCAGAGGGTTTTAAAGATATGTTTCCATTGAAATGGGAGTTTAAGCCATGTGAAATAGTTGGTATTTGACTGTTTTGACCTACAAAACTATAAATTTCTTTTAGTGCAATCCCAAAATAACATACACAAAGAAAAATGTCCTATTCATAAGTGTGCAGCTGCCCACAGAAGCCCCCCACCTGCCGATCCTACTTCCATGGCCGCCCTGATTTCTCTAGCCCAAGTTTTTGACTCAACATGAATGGACTCACAGTGTGCATGCACTTCCGTCTGACTTTTGTCTCGACATGTGACAATCCATTCCTCATTGTCGTGAGCACTTGTTTGTCCTCGCTGCCACAGAGAAATCTATGTATGCCCGAAAGCCTGCCTAGTTACTCATGTGGCTTCTTATGGATAGTTTTGACAAGTAAGCATAATGCTGTTGTGATTTTTTTTAATGAATTCATTTGTAATTAAGGAGAGCTATACTTTGGGTAAATGCACTGGTTTTTAGCAAAGTGTTTGGCTTCTCTTTGTCCAACAGGAACTCTGAAAGTGAGATCCAACTTATATTCCACATTACTTTCCCTCAGAGAGTTGCCCAGAGAGGCCTAAAGCAACATCCCACCATTTAGAAGGGTGGGCATCACAACATGTGGTCACACAGTGAAGTCCTGACTCTGTTAGAGATAATGATGTGATCTTACTCAGGAGGAATACTGTAAATGAGAGTTGCTGTAAGGCGTTATGGTCACCAAGGACAGCAAGCTCATCTCTTCATTCCCCTGTTGTGTGACACCCAGAGAGATGCACCTCACATGTCTACTAACCCCAGATAGTGAGCCCACAACCGACCAAAGTACAAATATCACCAACTTGGTGAACCAATGAGTTTTATTGGGGTTACTTACAGGGGTATGGATGAGAGGTTACTTACAGGAACAGAAATGACTCAATGGCCGCTGCATTGCCAAGCCCACCCTAGCATGTGTGACAGCTCACCAAAGCTAGGAGCATGGAGCATACTGTACACCCTTTAGGCAGCTCAACAGCCTGGAGAGTGTTCTCTCCAGGTGGCTCTGTTGGTCTAAACCTCTTCCAGGCAGTTTCTTCCAGGCAGTTTCTTGGCTTCTTGGAGGCAGCTGGTCTGATCTTAGTCATTTTTTGCAAACTTACTTGCTTCATAATTTTTTTTTTGAGCTTAGCTCCCTCATCTGAGGAGACTTTCAGTTTTTATTGCTTACTCTGACAGGGAGGGGCCTAGTGAATTTGGTAAACTTCAGGGACTTCCTGATGCTATTTTGAGTCGTTCACCTTCCTGTTTGATATGCTTCCTGTAATACAGAGTGTTTCAATCTTGGAGCATACTGTTACAGAGTACTCCCACATCCCATCCTTTCCTATGACTGAAGTGTGATATAAACCAATGAAAGATGCCCATTTCTCCAGTGTGACAATAAGAGGAAGGGTGCAGCTCTCAGGACCGTAGGATGGGTCTGATTTATAGATATACAGGCTGTTCTATAGCAGACAACATTCACGTTGATTATTATTAGTTAGAAAGCTTAGGGATGAAAGAAGTCATAGAGAACAATTCTGGTATGTATTTACATGTAGGTAACTTTTAACTGACCGAATGTTATACTTGGTGGCTATAGGAAGGGAGGGTGATGCATGTGTTAGATGGCTGAATCTTTGTAATTACTCAGGCAGGAAGTGATGTTCTCATTTTACAGCATGAAGAGCTCAATGCCTGTCACAGAGAGCTCTTACCAATCAATAAGAAAAGAGAAGTACCCCTCAATATAAAAATGGGCAAGGGCTACGAAGAGAGATGAAAACAGAAAAAGCATGTCTACCTTTCAGCATGTGACTTCTGCAGCGATACAAGATATGCGTCTGGAAACAGCAAGGTGACAGTCCATGCAGGTGAGCACGGCTTTGTAGGAGCCACCTGGTAGGACAGGAGCAGCTGTTAAGGTTAGTTATTCTAGTTAACTATCTCTTGACTTGGAAGACACCCGACAACTATTACAAAGTGATAAGACAGACAAGAGCAGTGTGCATGATGTTTCCATGTGGTGATGTAATACATTCAATCTGTTCTTATAGCTATGATAAAATCCCCATAAAGAACCCCCCAAAGCTTAATGGTGTTTTCTTTGGGTGGGTGGGGGGCAGGGTGTGCTAATAGGATTAGATAATATATATTTTGGGTTTTTTCTTCATGCTACTTATAATTCATTTTATAGTGAAGATTTATGAGTTTTATATATAACTAATAATCAAGATGGATGTTACCTGTTACAGAACACACACACACACACACACACACACACAGAGAGAGAGAGAGAGAGAGAGAGAGAGAGAGAGAGAGAGAGAGAGAGAGAGAGAGAGACAGAGACAGAGACAGAGAGACAGAGGCAGAGACAGAGACAGAGACAGAGATGGAGTTACTTCTCAATGTGACACTAGTGTTTCTTTGGTGATTGCTACAGGATTATTTGAAGGAGAAATGTGACTCACATCAAGTTTTTGAATTTTACACTATGTAAAACATGTTAAAAACCTGAAAGACTAAACATCCCAATTACAATTTATGTTGGAAAGAATGTTTTGGTCAGTGTTCTATTGCTAGGAAGAAACACCATGGCCAAGATCACTTTTATAAAGAATGCATTTAATTTGGGCTGAATTACAGGTTCAGAGATTTAGTCTATTATCAGCATGGCAGGAAGCATGGCAGCATCCAGGCAGATATGGTGCTAGAGAAGTAACTGAGAGTTCTACATCTGGATCCACAGGCAGCCAGAAGAGAGAGGGCCACTGAGCTGAGCTTGGGCCTTTGCAATCTCAAAGACACCCCCAGTGACACAGTTCCTCCATGAGGCCATACCTACTCTAACAAAGCCACACTGCCTAATCCTTTCACATAGTGCCACTCAGTATGAGCCTATGGGGCCATTCTTATTTAAATTACTACATTCTACTCCCTGGCCCTATAGGCTTTAGCCATGTCATAATGCAAATTGCAATCAGTCCAGCTTCAAAAGTCCCCATAGTCTGTCACAGTCTCAACACTGTTTAAAAATTTAAAGTTTAAAGTCTCTTCTGAGACTCACCACAGTCTCGTGACTGTAACCTTCTATAGAATTAAACTAAAAAGTCAGATCATATACTTCTGACATAAAATTGCACAGAATATACATTGCCATCCTAAAATAAACACAGTGAGGAAACGCTAGACCAAAACAAGGCTGAAAACCAGCAGGGTTAACTCCAAACTTTACTTTCCCATGTCTGATGTCAAAGCGGTCTTCAGATCTCCAACTTTCAGCTTTGTTCACTGAAATACACTTTATTCTCTTGGGCTGGTTCTATACCCAGTCTGCAGCTTTCCATGGTGTGCCTTTTCCTGCCATTCTTGGTGTCTCCAATGAAGTGTTGACTCTCCCTTTACAACTTCATGCATCAGCCTCTCTGGGACTCCATGCAGGGACACCCTTGACACCCATACCAGGCCTCAGTGGCTTTCCTTAGCTATGGAGGGAGGTTCCATAACCCTTTCCTTATATCCTGTACTCTAAAGGGAGAACCACATGGCCTCAGCTGCCAAGTTCTGCTGCTTGCTGGGGCTGGAGCTTGGGCCCCCTGGTTTCAATCCATCTGTATCAGCTTCTGTCACTGATGGTTTCCATCCCTGTTTAGGCTTGTCTTTAATTCCTCTCTACAAGTTGGAAGTTTAGCTGAGTGGGGTCACCCACCCTTGCCTTGAAGTCACCACTCCCTTTATTCTATTTAGCCCCCAGTTTTTCTTTAAACATTTTATCTCCTTGAGCGCTGGACTTAGTTCCAGTACATTTTCTGGCCCTTCTTTTTTCCCCTCAACCTGTACGTTGTGTATTTTTCCTTGTTCATATTGCTTCTTTTCATTATAGATCTGCATAAGAATGGCCACTAGTAACCACAGGACAGAGTCAATACTAGGGTGCCTGGAAATCTCCTTTGCAAAAGCTATTAATCCCTAACTCTTCAATCTAGCCTCAGGCAGATATTTTTTGGACAAGGGCAGAAAACAGTCACCTTCTTCATCAAAATATCACAAGAACACAAAATTTCTCTAGGCTACTTACTAATATTCTTCTTTGAAACCTTATGAGCCAAGCCATCATAATTAATCTAAATGACTCTCAGCATTGGTGTCTTTTAGGATCCTTCAAGTATAGTTTGTAAAGCCCTGCTTAAAAATTTCAACTGCTTTCTAAATCTAAAGTCCCAAAGTCTACATTTTGCCAACAAGGTCAGGCCTGCAACAGCAATGCCCTGCTCTCTGGTACCAACTTTGGTCTTGGTCATTGTTCTGCTGCTGGAAAGAGACACCATGGCCAAGGCCACATTTATAAAGAATTCATTTAATTTGGGCTGAATTACAGGGTCAGAAGGAAGCTTAGTCCATTATCAGCATGACAGGAAGCATGGCAGCATCCAGGCAGATATGGTGCTAGAGAAGTAACTGAGAGTTCTACATCTGGATCCACAGGCAGCCAGAAGAGAGAGGGCCACTGGGCTGAGCTTGGGCCTTTGCAATCTCAAAGACACCCCCAGTGACACAGTTCCTCCATGAGGCCATACCTACTCTAACAAAGCCACACTGCCTAATCCTTTTAAATAGTACTACTCAGTATGAGCCAATGGGGCCATTTTTATTCACATCACCACAAGGGACATTGCCAGAGGCTGCAAGTGGAGTTAGAGATGGGCATGGCCTTCACTGAGGTTTAGTGTGATACCTTGGCCACAGAATTAGGCCTGCCCCTTGACTTAGAATTCTACAGGGGAGGGGAGAGAAATATATTGAAGCACCAAAGTAAAGATGTAAAAACCCTCACCTGTAATGGCTTTCATTGCTATGTTCCCTACACATCCAAGGAAGTCCGTATGCTAAATAAAATGAAACAGATCAAAATCAGATGATTCACTTTGAAGATGGCTTGCAATTAAGAACATGGAGAGGATATTGTTACTATTAACAGACTCACTTTGAAAACTGTTTAAACAATGAGGTAAAATTTTATGATACACGTGATGGAAACACTGCTTATGGTTATCTCAGAGTCATAGCTGTTAGAACTGTGTCTGATTTGACAAATGCTAGAAAAGACAACAACAACAACCACCACCACAACAACAACAACCACAACAACAACTACAACCACATACACACACCCAAAAGCCTAATGAAGTATGCCTGTAATCCCAGTAATTTAAGAGGCTGAGGCAGGAGGATTGCCATGAATGCACAGCCTGCTTTGGTCACATAGTTAGTTACCAGCCTGAACTAGAGAAAGGCCCTTTCTCAGCAACACTCTCAGCCCCAGGCAGCCCCACAAGGGTTACCTTCTCTGCAAAGGCAAATTTTCTCTACATTTTTTTGTCTTGATGATGTTTTCTATCTGTGTAAATTCTGCTTGATTCTTTTTACTGGCTGTATAGATCTCTAATTTATTAATATAGGTATAGAATTTTAGAATATTTTCATATATTCTATGACAAACAGCATTGCAATATAGCCGCCTAAGAAGATTTTACAGTAGACTTTTCTGGATCAAAGCCCTCATGTATTTTATATTTATCTGTACATTGACAAACTATCCATTCAAAATGGTCTAATATATACATTTATTATTATTATTATTATTAGTAGTAGTAGTAGTATCAGAAGAGAGCAGGTAGTCCCTTGGAGCTGGCAGTTGTGAGCAGCCCAACTTATGCTGTGAACTGAACTTGGGTCCTCTGCAAGAGTCACGAGCACTTTTAACCTCTGAGCCATCTCCAGCCTCCCACCTCCCCCCCCCCCCCTTTGCAGGATATGAACGTCTGATATGTCCGGGAGGGAAAGTATCCTTTGTTTCTCATATCTCTGTGATCCATTGAGCATCTTCTCACCTGCACACATTTTGTCTTCTGTAGAGTCTCATGCTTCTCTGGGAACTCCTGATGGCTCTTCTTGACACGCAGGATATGCTCTGTGCTTTGTGGATGCTATGGTTTGAATGTGAAATGCCTCCTGACCCACCATGGTTCATGTGACTGAACACTTGGCCCCCACTTGGTTGCACCGTTGGGGGGAGGAAATGGAATCCTCCTCGGGCAGTGTGGGTCCTAGCTAGAGAAAGAGGAGAATCTCATCTTGGCATGATGGAGGGAACAGGTGTTGACGTTTATAGTCTGTCTTTTCTCTGCTTCTTGGTCATGGAGATATGAGCAAGCAGCTGCTACACACTCTTACCACCAAGGAGATGTCTGTCATCATGATTTCCTAGCACAATGAGTTATATTCCTCAAACCACAAATCAAAACAACCCTTGACTCTCTTAAATTACTTCTTGTCAGATATTTTGTCAAAGCAATGAGAGAGGTATCCAGGATGATAGATATTAGACTTTCATGTGTTGCAGATGTTGTCTATACTTCCATGATTTGCTTTGAAATTTCCTTGTGATTTCTATTATTGCATGAGTTTTGATTTGTGTATGGGTAAATCTGTCCTTTTCCTCCTGAATAGTTTCATTCTTGTTTAGAAACTCATTTCCTATCTAAAACAGAAACACTCTTTGTAGTGTCTAGTATTTTACAGTTGTTCACTATTCATTCTTCAGTGTATTGGCTATTTCTTTTAGCTGTGTGTGTGTGCACATGTTTGTGTATGTATATATGCACGCAGGTGTTTGTGCATGTTGAGGACATACATGGGAGGACAGAGGTTACATCTTAAGACCTTAGTTGCTTTCCACACTAACTTTAAGGATTAGATCTCACACTGCAACTGGAGGTCAATAATCTTGTAGAGATGGCAGGGAAGCCCCAGGGATCCTGCTGTCTCTGCCTCGCAGTACTGGGATTACATGTGTGCATTGTTTGCTTTTTATGTGGATGCTGAGATGGATTACATCCTCATGTTGCACAGCAAACACTTTACCAACTGAGGAATCTTCCTGGCCCCTCCCTCTCCTGTCAGATGGGTTTTTTTTTGTTTTGTTTTGTTTTGGTTTTTTTTTTTTTGGCTATGACGAGACTCTTTTTTTTCAGCAGCAACATTTTTATCAGAGGCAAATATCATTTTTCTGTGAGCTTGCAGTTGGATCCTATTCAGATTTTCTGTTTACCTGTTTTGATTCAACTGGCATTTTAATTACTGTAGGTTTTTTTACTATTCTGATATACATGTATATATGTGTGTATGTCAAACACACACACATACACACACACTCACCTCACATATAGAAAGAGAAAGACACACCTAGGGGAAAGAGAGAGAGAGAGAGAGAGAGAGAGAGAGAGAGAGAGAGAGAGAGAGAGAGAGAGAATATCTTGAGGAAATCCCCCACCTGCCTGGAAAGCAGAGTAGTACAATGGTTAATGCTGTAAACTTTGGCTTCAGAATGTCCAGGTTCACAGTGCTAATGTGCTATTAACTAACTGTGCAAACTTGGGAAGGTTACTTTCCCTTTGTGTGTATTGGTTATCTAATAATTAATGTAGACGTAATGATGGTGTAAAAATAGCTTCATTGTATTGAAATCAAAGATGATAGCTTATTCCATTTATATAATTATGATTATCATTTTCTCTGAAGTCATAGATAATGAATTTTAAGAGTAAATATACATAGCTTGAACATAATGAGCAGTTTCTGTTTGTTGGGTACAAAGTTCTAAATATACTAGTGCAACTTGACTGGGCTATTCAACGCCTTACAAACTCATTCTTCAGTGTACCCTTTTAAATATGAAGGTGGGCTCTCTCCATCAGAACAGGGTAATTAGAGTCTCTGGGTTGTTTTAGTGTTGCTGTTGAGATAATTGTTGTTTTATCTTATTGCTGCCAACATTCCTTGTGCTTATTTTTGTGCTATTTTTTAGTGTTACACTTCTCCCCTGCTGCAGTTTGAATATGTTCCCAATGTTCCCAATAAATATGTGCTGGAAACATAATCTCCAGTGTAACAGTATTGGGAGGTGGGGCTTGATGAGAGGTACTTAGGTAACAAAGCTTTACCCCTCACACCAGTTATTAAAGAGCTCAAAGCTGTCAGTTCAATTCCTTGCTCTCATCTGTCCTCCCCATCATGCCTTCCTTTTTCCAGGGAATGATGGAGCACGATCCATATTGGATGGATATGCAGGAACACTTCCATTTTCATAAATTACCTAGTTCCCAGTATTATATTGTAGAAACATCAAATGAGCTAAGACATTCCCAAGCTCATGTATCTTGCTCTTAACTGAGTAACTTACCATATTTTTGTTACTATTTCTTTTCTCCATAAGTGGTTTATATGTTATAATTTCTATGTCAATATATTTCTAGTTAATACACTACTTTTACTTCCTGATGAATTTAACCTGATAAAACTAGTAAATTTTCCATTTTCTTTGTAAAATGCCTCATTTTGAAGTTTATCTAACATTAATGTAATTTGGCATTACCTTTCTTGAGACAAGTGTCAACATGAAGTATGTTTTTCAACATACTTTTGTTGTTCTCTTTTCATTCTTAAAAGTATTTCTTATAAACACTATATAGATCTTTTTAAATTTTATTCATTTGGATGGTCTCTGTCATTAATTATAAATGCTAATCCATTTACAGTTAGTGCAATAATGTCTGTTGCAGGTTTAAGTTGATTATTTACATTTGCCCAGACTTGCCTTGAACTCAGAAATCCACCTGCCTCTGCCTCCCAAGTGCTAGGATTAAAGGGATGCACCACCACTGCCTGGCTATTTACCAACACATTTTAGTAGTTTCTCTAGAGGTCAGGGTGTATTTTTGAAAAATCAACATCATCTGTAAGTCAGTCTCACATCATTTCATGTGCAATGTAAAAACCTATGACATCATACATTCTTTTCTCTTTTCAGACTTTGGTAAATTATACTAGATTGTTTTAAATTATAAGCCCTATAAAACATTCCAATAATCTTTCCCTTGGATTTCAAAAATTAATCTATTTGATTTTTTGTAAATATTTGCATTTTCCAAAGCTTTGCATTATTTCTTTCAGATTTGATTTTCTGTCTGGGATTGTATCTTTCATGCTTGAAGAATTTCTCTTAATATTTCTTGTATAGTTTGCTGGAAATGAATTCCACTGGCCTTTATTTTCTTGCAGTTGTCTTTATTTTGATCTTTCTTTTAAAGCTGTTTTGGCAGCTACAGACCTCAAGGTTGTCAGTTTCTTTTAGCATCTTGAGGCTGTCTTTATGTCCTCTTGTGGGCTCCATTGTTCCCACTGTTATTGCCCCTGTCCTAAATACGGTAAGTTTTTACCTTTGACAGTTTTAAGACTGTTTCTCTGCACTTTATTTTCAAGCAGTTGAACTGTGATGTGCTTGAGTTCATCTCATTTGCATTTTGCTTGCTGGGTTCAATGAGATTCTTCAAACTATGCCTTGTTTAGATCAAGTGAATAGTCTAAAGATGGTGGCTTTCCCACCCCATATTCCTTATGCTTCTTCCGCTCTGGTTTTGTAGTAGACAGTTTGTGTCGTAAGCTCAAGGAGCTCTGCTCTGTTTTATTCTTGGCTTTCCATCTCATGATTCAGTTTAAGGGACTGTCCTTAGACTGACTGGTCTTCATTTTCACTAATTCCTTATTCAACTGTATCTATTCTGCCTCTGAGCCTGGGTGATGAGTGTTTTATTGCACAAACTCCTTTCATTTCTAGTTTGTTTGGTTTTTTTTAACCATGGTTGTTTTTAAAGTCTCAGTTTCTCTGTTGATGTTTTCTAACTGTTCACTTGTTGAGCTCATTTTTCTTTATCATCTTTTAACATTTAAAATAGACATCAAGACAATTTATAACTTTGATTTTTTTCTCTTGTTACAGGTAGGATCTCTTCCCTCTACTCTCAATCCTCAATCTCTCCACTTTGTTTCCCGTGTACAGTCATGGTATCTCATGCATTGTTGTTCTCCCTGGGAGTGTTGAGTTGATTCTTGTTTACACTTGATTTGCTAATGGCTCACCCTCGCCCTCAGAACTGGAGTTCTAGGCTGTGTGAATGTCTGCTTTGCCTCTGATCCTATCTTGTACCCTTTAATCCCAGGATATGCTTTGGCCTCTGGTCTGCCTCTTTTAGATTTCAATGGAAAGTTTCATTTGGAGAAATTTCAACTCAAGACTTATCCCGTAGCACTGGTTCGCTGCCGAAATCTCTGCTGGACTCTCCAGGCTGCAGCTGTTCCTTCCCTCTGGGATCCTTAGAATGTCCTGTACATTGCAATTTCTTAGTTCCCAATGGTTGCTAGGAAACTTTTATGCATAATTTTGGATCCCTCCTGTGGCTAACCTCCTTTATAGGGAAGTTTCTTTATTATGTTAGTCATTATTTCATCTCTATTCACCTTATTTTTTCATAATTTTCTTTCCCTATTTTGTTTTGTTAGTTACTATCTTTTGAGGCTCTTCAGTCTGAGTATGCATTTGTTTTGATGATTTCGCTCTAATTAGTAGTGGTTTTCAGGAAAAGAAAAAAAATCAAGTTCCATCAGTCTTGAAGTAGTTGTCCCTTTAATAACATTTTCAAGAGGGATGGAGAGATTGCTTAGCAGTTAAGAGCACTTATTGTATTACTATGGTATTACTCAGAGAGCTGAGGTTCAGTTCCCAGCACCCACATGGTGGCTTACAACCATCTGTGACTCCAGTTCAAGGAAATCCAATACCCTCTTCTGGCCTCTGTTGCTACAAGTCTCCTGTGTGGTGCACATACATACATACATACATACATACATACATACATACATACATACATTTAGTCAAAACACTCATACACATAAAACAAAATAAATATAAATAAATTAAGATTTAAAATTTTTTCCTAAGGGTTGAGGGTATAACTCAGAATTAGAGCACCTGCCTGTCATTTGCAAGGGCCTGGGTTTGATCCTGTCATGGTTTGTAGATGCTTGGGCCAGGGAGCAGCACTATCAGGAGGTGTGGCCTTGTTGGAGTAGGTGTGTCACTGTGGGCGTGGCTTTAAGACTCTCATCCTAGTTGCCTGGAAGTCAGTATGCTGCTAGCAATCTTCAGATGAAGATGCAGAACTCTCCGCTCCTCCTGTACCATGGCTGCCTGGATGTTGCCATGTTCCCGCTCTGATGATAATGGACTGAGCCTCTGAACCTGTAAGACAGCCCCAATTAAGTGTTGTCCTTATAAGAGTTGCCTTGGTCATGGTTTCTACTCAGCAGTAAAACCCTAACTAAGACAGATCCCCGGGGGGGGGGGGGCGGGATAAACATTTTGGACACAGTTCGTGTGTTTCATACACAAAACTGCCGTCAGGATTTGGCAGCTTCGTTGGCAGAGTCCTTGTCTAGCATGTACAGGTTCCCTCAGTGCTACATAAACCACACAGGCTGGGGCAGACTTGTAATCCTAGAACTTGGGAAGCAGAGGCAGAAGGATCAGAAGTTCAGGGCTGTCTTAGCTATATGATCAGTTTAAGGCCATCCTGGGCTACACAAGCTGCTGCCTCAGAAACAAAACAGAACGGTGACTACGAAAGTGATATCAGTTCTCAGTTTTTATCATAAAAGATTTATGGATTTTAGATTTATAGTTCAAATGGCCTTACTTACTTACATCTAAAATTCTGTGTATTTTCCAAAATTCACCCTAGCCTTTACTTATTTGTGATGTGTATCACCGGATCCAGTCGCAAATTAATAAATATAATACTTCTGGCAAAACTTCCTAAAATTCCCACGCTTATGCTTTTGTCTAAATAATTTAAGGACCTGGCTTCTGGATGAGTTTACCTTTAATCCAGTCTGGTAGACAAATGACAAGCTCTTCAGTAATGTGATGAGAACATGTAGAGTTAGACTTTTAAATATTAACACCGTGCTTATGAAATCTTATATGGAAGAGAAATATGTTGCCTTTCTCTTACATGAGAGGTCCTTTTACTGCTTACTAAAAGCAGCAAATGGTAGCAGGGAATGGCTGGGAGAGGAACATGATGGCATTAAATCACTCCCTGAGTTCTTTTTGTGTTCCTGGAGATGTGTTGAGGCACTTGGTTGCTGTCTCACGGATTCACAGCAGCTGACATTGCCTGCATTAGACCTGTATAAGATCAAGCTAGTGAAAGTTCCAGAATAGACACGGGAGGAACTCACCTGGCCCCAACCCTAACTCAGCGGTTATTGGTAGTTGAGAGCTAGTGTGTGTGGGGGGGAGGGGGAGTGTCATAGTTAGTTTCTGTTAACTAGACGCAAGCCCAGACATGGCAAGGAAGAAGGAACCTTAGTTGAGGAATTTCCTCAGTTAGACTCACCAGTGGGCACGTGTGAGGCATTTCTTAGCTGCTAGTTGATATAGGAGGGCCCATCCCTTTGTGGGCAGTGCTGTCGCTGGGCAGGTAGGCCTGGGGTGACTTCCCTTGATGATGGAGTGTAAGCCGTGAGCAAGGGAACCCTTCCTCTACTTTTGGTTAGTGTTTGATCCCAGTGATGGGAAAGCAAACCAGGGCTCACAGACTGATTGCGCTCCTTTGCAGGTGGGACTGTTGGAAGGTCCCTGGGTTCCCATGCTCCAGTGAACACACACACACACACACACACACACACACACACACACACACACACACACACGAGAGAGAGAGAGAGAGAGAGAGAGAGAGAGAGAGAGAGAGAGAGAGAGAGAGAGAGAGAACATAAAGTTAGGAAGGAGGAGATCTGGGAGAGGTTGGAGGAGAGAAATGAGGAGTGGATATGATTGTATTTTATTATACACATTATTAAATTCCCAAGGATAAATTTTTATAATAAAGGTTTTTTAGAAGAATAATTTTGTTTAAGTCCTCAATTAACTCCATGAATTAGGAAGGTTTTTTCTCCCACTTTTTTATATTTTGAGATTATAATTTAATTGTTTCTCTAGTTCCTCTCCTCCCTCCAAACCCTCCCAGGAGGTTTATACTCTCTTTCTTCCTTCCACAATGAATTCATGCCTCAAATAGGGTAACAGCCTCACCCAACAGCACACTCCCAGGAAGGGGTATGGCCAGTGCTTGGCAAAGCAATTTGAAAGCAAGTGTTTTCTAAGTTGGGACAATTTATATGAGGTTTGGCAGAAGAAGAAGAGGCGAGACTAGCTTGAAGCTTTCTGATAATGAAGTGGCCCTGATGAACTTGAAAGAGATGAATATGTTCTGAGCAAATGCAGTCTTGACATTCCCAGATAGTGCTAGGACAAATTATCTTATGCCCAATGTTCAAGCCAAAAGAGCCCTTGGATAAGCATCCTGCACCTTTTTATTTTAAATTTTCTTTGTATTTATTATTATTGCTATTATTATTATTATTATTATTTAAACAAGGAGATTTGCCAGAGCAGTGCTAGAGCCTCTCCCCATCTTTCCTCCTCCTTCATTCCAGAAATGCAAAGTTCTGCAGTGTGGGTTTGTTCTTCCCTCCCCATTTGTCTATATTAAATTTGTATGTATGTATGTATGTATGTATGTATGTATGTATGTGTGTGTGTTTGGTATGTGTAAATCCATCTATTTATGCTTGTGTGTCTGTGGTGTGGGGAATCATGTGTATGTGTGGTGCACATGTGTGTGGAGGCCCATGGTTATAGAGTTCCATTCTCCACTCCCATTCATTTTCTGCATTGAAGCAGGGCCTCTTGCATAGTCTGGAGCTTGCCTTGACTTTGACTAAGCTCTGAAGATTTCTGTCTCTGCCTCCTATGCCAGGCCAGCACACCGCCCTGCCCTTTCATGGGTTCTGAGGATCCAAACTCAGGTCCCCACACTTGTATGGCAAGCACTCTGCCTGCTGAGCCACCTGCCTAGTTCTTTCCTCTCTTTCTTAGGATCATCTGAAGGCAGCTGTGTTTCTGAACAGATTTCAGGGAAGCATCTTGGGAGAGGCTCTTTTCAGTAAAACCAGATCTCTCCCTAAAGAAAGGCCTGGTGTTCTGCTCAGCACAGCTGTCATACTTCCATAGAGTGCACAAGAACTGTGTCACAGTCAATAGAACAAAATGGGGCATGAGTGGGTCACACCCTTAGGGTACTGTCTTTCTACTTCCTAGAATACTGCTGCTCTTCCCCTTCCTCCTCTTCTTCCCCTCCTCCTTTGCTTCTTTCTCCCTGCTTCCTCCTCTTTTCCTATCCTTCTTCCTTCTCTCTTCCCCTCTTCATTCTTCTCTACCACACTCCTTTTCCCCCTCCCCTCTTCCTCCTTTTCCTCCTCTTCCTTTGTCTCTTTTTCCTACTCCCTCTATTTCCCTCATCCCTTCACCTACCTTGGCTGATGCTTTTTCACTTAAGTGCAGTTAAACGATCTAAGTCACCATGACAGGTTATCACACCAGTGATGTCTCACCAGTGAGACCCTGAAACTTAGGGAGGGCAAATCACTTTCCTGTGCTCATTAGCCAGTAGGATTCTGTCTTAGTCAGGGTTTCTATTCCTGCACAAACATCATGACCAAGAAGCAAGTTGGGGAAAAAAGGGGTTTATTCAGCTTGCACTTCCATGTTGCTGATCATCACCAAAGGAAGTCAGGACCGGAACTCAAGCAGGTCAGGATACAGGAGCTGATGCAGAGGCCATGGAGGGATGTTTCTTATTGGCTTGCTTCCCCTGGCTTGCTCAGCTTGTTTTCTTATAGAACCCAAGACTACCAGCCCAGGGATGGCACCACTCACAATGGGCCCTCCCAGCTTGGTCACTAATTGAGAAAATGCCTTACAGCTGGATCTCATGGAGGCATTTCCTCACCTGAAGCTCCTTTCTCTGTGATAACTCCAGCCTGTGTCAAGTTGACACACAAAACCAGCCAGTACAGCTTCCCATGCTAAAATCATTCTGTGGCCATGGCTCTGTTGCTTCAGGTAGATGGAGTACTTTCTGTTGAATCTCTCACACTTTGGTCTCTGCATCTCACAAACCAGTGGCCAGATATACTTGAATCTTATGGCAAAGATCCAAGGACTTGAACCAGAGGCCCTGGGATCAAGTTCTCTATCTTTTTGGGTTCCTTCATCCTATCCTTCTTCAGTTTACTAATCTGTGGAGAAGAGCTAACAAGATAGCCATGGGATGTAGTCTTCAGGCATAAATGCTGGGAGAGTTTTACCTGACACATATTACCAATATGGTATTATTACCACATATTTGCCTGCACACATTACCAATATCTCTGTATTCTTGAGAGCTGGTCTCCAAGCCCCCATCTTTACCACTGGATGTATTCTTTTTTAAATGTATGTGTATATGTGAAAGTGCTCTCTATGTTTGTGGGGGATGGGATGCAGTGCTCATGTGCAGGCACCAAGGCCATAGGAGGATGCCAGGTGTCCTGAGTTATCACTCTCTGCTCTATTCCTTAGAGTCAAGGTCTCTACTGAACCCAGTAGAGTTAGGCTGTTGAGTAAGCCCCCGTGAGCCTGCTGTAATACCTGCTCAGCATTGTGGTTACAGGAGCACATGATCATACCTGGCCTTTTACATGGGTTCTGTGGATTTGAACTCAGATCTTTGTATTTGCTCAACAATCATACTTACCCACTGTATAGCCCTCTCAGCCCCAGATGTTTTCTGTGCCCCTCCTCCCAGTACTCCTCTTGTTACTTGGACCCCATTCCTGCCTGTGAAAGCCACCTGTTTATGATTGTCTGTCTTAGTTTACCACAGCCCTGGGCTCTTTTTTAGCAAGTGCAGTGTCTCCTTGGATGTCAGGAGACTTCGCTAGAAAACAATGTCTTCCTTTGAGTAGCCAAGCTAAAGTGAATCAAGGGCCTCAGAAGAGTCTGGGGAACTTTGCAGGTCTTCATCTCAAGAGTGAGCAATGTGAGGGCCTGTTTTGAATTAATCCAGATGAACGGTCCAAAAAAACAAATCTTTGGACTGCTGTGTCAGTACTTCCAATTCATGCTTGAGGGCTTCTCCTTCCTTCCTTTTCTGTGAATCTGAAGGTATGTCAAATAGCTTTTGGATTAAATTTAGCTATTTCGAGTTTAAATACAAGGAGAACTTGGTGAGGTTTGCGGTTGATGTTCCTGCTGCAGACCCAGACTTCTCCTCCACCTTCCCCAAGCAGGGACACAGAAAGCAGGTCTTGGTCTGGACAGACAGTGCTGGGTGAGATTTCATAGTGGATGCTCAGGACCTAGTGCAATGGTAGATATAGCTAGTCTGGGTGTCATTTGTCCTTGTGGCCTTGGATCAGGACTACAGTGGTCCTACTGGGCAGTGTGTGCCTTCAGGATCTGAGATCTCTCCAGCCCATTGTAAATGACTGGGAAATAGTTACTGAGAGAACAGAGATGGAAATGAAGTGGCTTCCGGTCACATTTTCACTACTAGAGAAAGGCGCCGTCTTTGTTCGACGTCCTGTGCCCATGTACAGGATGATGATGGCCAAGGCTGGAGTCTCAGGAGCATTAGCTTTTCCAGGGAAAATGTACTTAGGAAAGGGGTGGCCTCAAGACTCTCTGTGGATGTTCAACTCTGCCGCCTTCCCAGATAGGTGACGCTTGGCCTGTCTCCAGTAGTCAGCCCTGTGGAGGATATTGCAGGGATGACAAGGAAAGATGAAGATGTAGCCAGTGAGGGTTTAGAGGCTCTTCCTCCTGTGCCTATGCCACAGCTTTGGCTCAGTCCCATCTTTTGAGAAGGGGACTCTGGTAGAATTAAGCCCATTTCTCTAGGTGCAGACTGAAGCCTATGTCCCGGAACCTGTCCTAGGAAGGAGCGTCTTCCTCCTCCTCCTCCTCATGACTGAAGCACCCTCCTTGCAGAGCCACAGATCTGAAATTTTTCTTTGCTAGAATCCTTTTATTTTATCTTAAATAAAAGATCTCTTATGAAACAAATATAGGAAGGTTATATAATACAGAAGGAAAAGTGGGAAAATGAAATTATTTATGATCCTACCACCATGAGGAATCAAGTTAACATTTTGATTGTATCTTTTTAGCTTTTTCCCTCTCCTGCTTTTATAATACAAAATGCTTCTGCACAAAAGATGTGTTTCGAAATAAAGCCCCTCAGCTGCCTTTTCACTGACGTTGTACCCTCTCTATTTGCCTACCTTTGTGGAAGGATATTCTCCTTCAACTGGATTTTTTTTTCCAAGACTGCAATACAGTCCATTAGCTGAAGGCTGAAACCTGAACACAGCTAGCTCACTGGTGCTGGAGAGGAGGAGGTTATCTCTGGTTTTTCCAGGATATAGAGAACATGATGACGGACATCCTGGTCCACCATCACTGCGAACATCTTGTCTCCCTTCACTCAGTTCCTTGAAGAGGAACTTCTGTGGAAAAGGTCCCTTCTACTCCTGCCAAACTGCCCATAGAGAGGCCAATCCATGCCTCTTTATCGCCACCTGATCTGACTGATTCTCCCATTTGCCCTGATCCAATGCCCCATGTGCGTCTTTTCATAGAACAGTCTATGCAATGTTCTATGTCTGTGTCTCTATGGCATTATTCTTTTATTTTTAAGCATGTGTGTGTGTGTGCGTGTCAGCATGTGCTACAACATGCTGGAGATGGTCAGAGGACAGCCTTGGATGTCTGTCTTCACCTTCTGCCTTGCCTGAGACAGTATCTCTTGGTTGTTTGCCACTGTTCGCACCAGGCTAGATGGCCCACAGGCTTCTAGAAATTCCCATGTTTCCACCTCTAATTTCATCCTAGGAAAACTAGGGTTGTGGACTTAGGCTAATGCGCCTGCCTTTTATATAAATTCTGAGGCTTCAAATTTGGATCCTTAAGTCTGTGTACCTAGTGAGCCATCTCCCGAACTCTTTTTTTTCATGCCTGTGATCTGAAATGACACCATCTGTCTCTAATTGGCATCCCTGTTCACCATGCCTTTGCTTATCAGGTGGCACACTCTGTGGGTGTAGGGATCCTTCTTGTTGGGGTCACTGCTGCCCTGCAGTACCCCCTCCCCCACCTTAGCTGTTCCCGAATGCCTTACTCATCTGGTGTGAAGAGAATGAATATCTACTTGCATCATCAGAGACACTCATTATTATCATGCCCTAAAATGCCATTAACAGTGAGGCATGGTGGCACACGCCTACAGTCTGATACTCTTGGGTCGGAAGCAGGATGGTTGTAAGTTCAATGCTGGCTTGAGTAACTTATGAAGCTCAAAGCCAGCTTGAGCATCATCGTGAGATCCTGATAAAAGCAAGCCCTAGGATGTACCTCACCGATGGAATGATGGCCTAACATGTACAAGAACACAGGTTCAAAAGTGAAGGTTCTGAAGAAGGATGTCAATCAAAACATAATCTATGATGGGCCATGGAATGGAAATGAGCAGCCCTCAGCTAGTTATATAACTGAGGTGTGAGGTCCTTTCCCGGGGACTATCCAAGGACTGTAATTATTATAATTTCTTATAGCTTATAACAGTGGTTCCTAACCTATGGGCTGTGATCCCTATACAGGGGTGGGGTGGAGGTTGTCAAATGACCCTTTCTCAGGGGCCACGTGTTAGATATTCTGCATATCAGACACTTACACTATTATTCACAACAGTAGCAAAATTATGAAGTAGCAACAAGAATAATTTTCTGGTTGGGGGTCACCACAACACGAAGAACTGTTATTAAAGGTTCATAGCATTAGGAAGGTTGAGAACCACTGACTTAAAATCTTTTCCCTTTTTTGAAAGGCTGAGACAGCAGGGGTATAAAGCAGGTCATGCCTCCACTTATGACTGGCAGCTGATAATCTGCCAAGGCCTTGAGAGGAGATAGTCCCTAGTTAAAACTGTGTGCTAAAGAAGAACAGCTAGGCCAGTGCAAAGCCTCTTAGACTGAGGATCACAACCCCTCATGGGCTAAGTAAGTGAAAACGGAGGCGATGGGAAACTTAACCCAGTAAATGGTGTGCAAAGGCTCCATAACCAAGCAGGAATCCAAAACCAAATGCCTAATACATTGAGGGGAGTTGGGCCTTGCTTTCTCAGGTTGCATTGCATAGCTTTACCACAGCCTTGGTTCTGAATACACAGCTCACACAATCAACCCTGTGCAAATGCCACATAATGCCAATGAGTACTGACTCAAACACCTCAACTTCAATTCAGGGGACTATTGTGTGTTACGAACTGTAGTGTTTTATATACCAAGCTTTCAGCTCTACAAGGCATAATGGTTTAATTACAGAAGACAAAGGCTTTTAATATTTGCCTTCCATTATTTCTCAGCACACAAGAATTAAATTATTATATCTTTGGATTTTATTGCGTAAGACAGATAAGAACTTCCATCTTATTAATGTGAAAATTTGTCCTAATCTTTAATCAGGTGAAAATAATGTCTAAAAAAAAGATTTTTTTCAAAGAAATTTCTGTATGAGATTTACCACCAGTGAATATCTGATTTGCTTACTTTATATACTTGTATACCTCGTGTCCCATGGGGATTTATCAATGAAAGGGGTTGCTCGTGGGAAGTGTTTAAGGAGCCCAGGGCTAGCCTAGGTATGAGAGCAGCTCTCCAGTGCTCAACACTTGAGTCGTCTGTATGCCTGGGAACTTGGTAAGTTGCATCCTATTGTAAGAGCAGGATGGTCTGCGTAGGTGGGTCCCAGGTGAGAGAAGTGTCACAGTGTGTTGGCTTCAGAAGTACAAAGGTCACAGTCTTGTAGATCCAGTTCTTACAGGTGGGAGAGGAAGTGCCAGCTATGGTTCTGCATCTGGGGCACAGCTGGGATCACTGCCCAGAGTTGGACCTGAGGACTCTGAATCTGGTCTCTTCTGTGTAAGGATTTTGTCAGAAACTTAAAGGCAGGCTTATCAAATTTATAAAGGACACAAAAACCTGGGTGGAAGACTAATATGTCAGATAATAAACTCAAGATTCCTAAAAATCCTGACAGGAGTGAGAGGCCTCTACCTAACAAGATAAATTCTGACAGGATTATACTTGAAGTCTGTAGCATGCTTGGGTAGAGCTACCCGTAGCCTACCATGGAAGTAGCCTACCATGGGTAGCCTGCCATAGAAGAAGCTCCCTCAGTTTGGGAATCTAGGAAGGTCTGAGGTTTTTCCAGATGTTAATTTTAAGTTAATTAATGTGATCAACAGCTGCTCCACTGCCCTGAGCTCTTTTTGTCTCCCCTTTTACTGGAGGGACAGCCCCTTTCTCCCATCCCATTCCTTTCTTTCATCTGCCCTCAGCCTGTAAGGGCTCCAGTCATAGCTGGCTTCGTCCTCTCTAGCTTTCCACGACCTGCTTGACAGACTCACGTTGTTGTCCTTCCAAGTGTCTGTGCAGTCCTCTCTCCCTACCTTGGGCTTCTCATACTCTACGACCAGGGTCTAGGGGTCTGCCTTGCTGTTTGGACACAGGGCTCTTGGAGGGCAGGGACTGAATCTGCCTTATCAGGTGTTCTACTCTAAGTAGAGACATCGTGACTGGCACAGGGGATAAGCTGGCTGGTGCCATGACTCTTCTTAGATCTGGGGGCAGTGACAGGACTGTGGTCACAATGGGAACAGACATGGGTGAGGGCTGTGCTGTGCGCAGGGTGCTGAAGAGCTTGTGTGGACTCCTCTGAAGGGCTTCTGAGCAGCTCAGCACATATCAGGGAGAAGGGACACTTTGTTTCTTGAGTGAAAGGGCTTCAGAACGATCAGAATATCTGTGAACCACCACCTGGCAACCTTCAGTGCGAAAGTCGGGAGAGGGCTCTGAAAGTGGAAGTGTGGAGTCCAGAGACGGTGAGAAAAGAAGTGTGCATGCACTTATCGCTGTCTCTCCAGCACTCCCCCAGGCAGGGGCCAGTTTATATAACCTCCCTCCTGCCAGGCTTGGTGCTCTTACTATCTCAGCAAGGCAGGTGACACTGAGGCGTTCTGCAAAGCCTACGAGGAAGCTGTCCTCAGGAAGGCTCTCGAAGGCTGCGATCTGCCTTCTCTGCTTTAGCAGCTCTCCCAAGTCTGGGTGGAGAGACTTTTTAGTTCGTGGCCTTTGTAGACTTTGTGTCTGTTGGTGGAATCCTTGTCTGCTCCCTCTATTTATATTTTTGGGTCAACAGCTGACCCCTTCACTGACTCCCCTTAAAATAGTGCCAGTCAAACTGACAGCAAGCATATTTCTTGAGGAAGGATGATGATGGAAGGCTTTCCCAATCAGAAGTTAGATGGCCTGGTTTGAGTCCTTGCTGCCACTATCTGGTGATGTAGTCACAGTCCAAACACAATCTCCCTGACCTGAGATGTAGTTACTCTCCAGTTTCGTAAGGTACTTCTCATAGGCACCTTCTTGACAAAAGATGGCTTCTTTGGGGAATCTCAGTGGGTTGCTCATTTTCATGCTTGCTGGAACTTCGTTGTCCAATCAAGGATGTAGTAGCTCAAGTGGCACAGTGCTTGCCTACCATACACAAAGTCCTAGGTTTAATCACCAGCACAGCATAAAAGAGGCATGGTAGCTTATACCTCCAATCCTAGTACCTTGAATGCAGAGGCAAGAGGATCAGACACTTGGGTTCATCCTTGAGTATGTAGGGAGTTTGACTGACTCACCATCTCTGTCTAGTGTGTGTTGCCTACCAAACTTTCCCTAATCATAAGATGTTGGATCAGAGAGAAAGGAGGGACTCAAATCAATAAGTTCTTATAGTCTTATAAGATTCTTAGTCTTTGTCACTGTTTCTAGTTGTTATGGAAGTTCTGGTGTGCATGTGTGTGTAGATGTATAAACATACATGTGTGCACATGTATGGGCACACAAGAGTGTAACAAGGTATAATTCACATTTTCTAGTTTTCTTCCATAACCAGAAACGATTGCAGAGCATTTATTGAGGCACCTCCCTGAGTATATGTGAGTTTTGTTTGTTAAAGGACAGAGTGAGACGAGCCGTTCACACAGACCTAGCTGGTCCTCAGAGAACAGGGAGGATGACACCCTTTCCCTCACAGAGTTCTTCTTCTAACCTGGTGAGAAAGACATTTACACAGATGTGCACAGTAAACCCACTGTGCAGCGAATATCAGCACACGGTCAGAGACATTGGAAGTGAGGGGGAGAGGGAGGCTGGTGTGGGCAAGGAGTGTGCCAATTTAATACAGGAATGTCAAAGCAAACCTGGCAGATAAATGCTGTTTGCCCAGAGTCCTGAGAAAGTGAAGTGCAAACTGGACAGGGAAAGCATTCTAGGTACATTCCAAGTGGGAGGAGCAATAAGGGAAAATTTCTGGAAGAGGAACCTGCCACTCAAGGGAGGCTGTCTGGCTGGGGTCTGAAGACAGCAGCAGCTTTTAGTGACTGGACAGGAGAACTCAGGTCCTGGACCTATCCATCTCCTATGCCTCTGATTCTCACTATCAAGTCCTTGGAGGCAAGGACTACTGTCACAGCTGAGATGCAGATGGACCCTAGACACTGGGATGGGACAGGAAGCAGGCCATCCCCTAGATCTAGAAAGAAACTTCAATTTGTTATCGTGTTGCCTTTGGCTTGGCGAGACCTGCATTATATCTCCCAATTCTAGTCTTACGATAGAAACCAAGACTGTGGGAACCCTTTATGGTCACTGTAGCAAACTCATACTGCCATTTTGAACAGGGCCTTCTCCTTAGACTGGAGGGTCTTCTGAATCTCAGTTCCTGACATGACCTTCAGGTCCAATAAATATTTGGTGAACTCTGCATCCATTCAGAAGTTGAGCCTCTGATGGAGGGAAAGAGAAGGCCCTTCATTCCCCCTTTCAAGTCTTGCTATGAAATGGTCTCTAAGATGGAGGCAGATACTTCTATATCAGGCTGGAATGCTGTCTGCTGGCAGAGCTCACAACAAATGGGACCTCCCTCAGAAGGGGGGCAGCCATTATGCAGAAGGATTCATAGGCAGAACTTAACACACACACACACACACACACACACACACACACACACACACACACAATTTCTGATGCTGGGTACTGTATATTTCTTCTTTGAAAGGTAAGAAATTCACTGTTACTGGTGTATTGGGAATGGAAATAATGAGGCAAAGATCAAGTCAAAGAGAACATTCCAATAAAAGAAGACAAGGAAAGTTAAAAGAAAACGGCATGCCTCATTGACCTCTTTGGTCACAGGAGGCTCTGTAAGGAGGCTTCTTGGCAGGGTGTGCCACCTGGCTGTCCTGGATTGGGAATCCCAGGTTAATTGCCCCCCCCCGCCCCCACAGGCAGGGTGAGAGTGAGTCTGAACGGCAGCCAGCTACTCCAGGTGTCTGCACTGCTGGTCTCCATCCATGGAACTCATCAAATGGTCCCATGCACAGACCACCCAAACAGCTCTCCCCTTTTATGGAAACACTAGGGTTTACAGAGGCTGCTGTCACTTCTAGATCATGTCACACCTAGTGGCCAGGTTGACACCAAAGCCAACTCTTCTTGGTCTCTCATGCCTACCACGGAGCCAACGGGTGGTTGTCAGCAGTGCTGTATGATGCCAGGCCCATCAGGAAGTAGTTTTCTTTCCATTTCTGTCATTTTTAAAGTTTCTTGCTTCTTCCAAAATGCTGCTTTAAGAGACATAAAATTTGAAGCCACTTTCCCTCTTACTCTGTCTCTGCCTTCTTCTCAATAGTGGAGCCCATTCGCTGTGACGGACTTGGGGCTCTGGAGTCTGAGAACCTCCATTTGACCATCTGTAAAATGGGCTTAATACTAGTCCACAGTTCATAGCGACTGAGAGACTGAAAAGGCATATGGATTTGAAGTATCCAGAATACTGTGTGATATTTAGATAGAAGCTGTTACAAATAATGTTTTGATACCTTATTAGTATAGGAAGGAGGATGGCCCCTGAGGTCTCAGAGTTGTTAGCAAATAACTTGGGGATACATTGGGGAGGTCAGAATGTTTGTTCTGACTAGACAGGGAGAAAGTCCTCACCTGAGGCCAGATTACTGTGAGTTCCCAAGTGGGGCAGGTTCAAGGAACTTGCTAGCTTTGGAACAAGGTTCACAAAAACATTTCTGTGTTACATCCCCCACCTGCCTGAGATGTTTCTGGCAAGGGGTCCAGGTGTGCCTCCAGAGCTGAGCTCTGGATTACTGTAGGACTCACAAGCTATCTGCAGGCTTCTCCTTCACTGTCCCCATTACATAAAAATTTTCCATGCAAGTAATTGCAGAATGGGGTAACAAGGAGATAATAGGGGGAGGTAATTGTGGATAAATCAGCTTGATTATACTCTTTCCCCAAACTTGATTACCTAAATTTGCAATGCTGTACAAAAATCTTAGAAGCCAATTAAGACCTTCCAATAAGGACTGCACATTCTGGGGAAATCTCTCCTAAGTCCAGCAAGTCTGGCAACAAGTGGGGAACGGTGAGAACAAAGCCGTTGCTTCTGGTTTCGTACTTCTGGGTGAGCGAGGGAGTGGTGCCATGCTACTTACAGCAGGGTAACTACATGTCCAGGTGGGAAGGCGACTCCTCCGTGGACTTGGCATGTAGAATGTTAGACACCCCTCTGGTATTTCACACTGGGTTTTCTGACTGGCAGCCAACCTAGGGAGGGGACTCTGGTGACCTGCTCCTAACTCTGGTAGGAATACCATGCTCCTATTTGGAGCTCATTTTGCAAGTTTAATGGGAAACCTTTGGGTCCACAGCTAGAGACCCAAAGACAGTTGGAGATCCAATCCAAGAGGACAGTGGGAACCTAGAGATTTCTAGAGGACACCCCTGTAAGCTTTAATTTTTTCAAAGTCTACTTTTAATGATGGTTTTTAAATGCTTTAACCTCCCTTCTAGCCCACTACCCTCCAGAGATAGTAGAAAAGTAAGAATATGAGGGAAGTGGACCTGTTTAGAAATTGTTTTTTGGAGCAGATCCCATCTGCATTGTCAGGAAATGAGCAGTTCAGTTCACAGGTCAGTAGCAGCAGCTTTAGTGGAAGCTTGACTCACTCAGCAGTCCAGGTCAGTAGTGTGGGGATAGCAGCATCAGTGGCGCCACCTAGCAGGAACAGTCAGACCTCAGCTAAATCAGGAGGGACCAACAGGAACACCAGTTCTGTGCTGGGCATCTCTTAGGGAGGTGAAGATCAGTGTGAAGATGCAAGACCAAGAAGTGTTGCACAGCTTGCTCTATAAGCAAGCCCCTCTCGTGGTCAGTTGAGTCCTACTTATAATATTTATACTCCCTCCAACCATCATGTGTCCTCTACGGGTCTTGTCTCATCACATGTCTTGCCTTAGCATGTGAGTCTGTCTTAGCAAAACTCCACGTGAGTCAGTATCAGCTGACATCACTGCCAATCGACTTGAGTCTGCGGAAGCAGCACAAAGCCGCAGCATACCACCAGAAGGTTTTTGGCGTGTTTCTCTTTATGGAGTCCCAACATATGGAGCTCAACTGTGCAATGTAAGGTGGACCAATACATGTGTGTACTTAGTAAAGAATCCTTCATAATGTGTCCTCTCACATGGTTTCTTTAGCAGAACATCCTCTAGCCTTTCACCTGTATCTGCTTCAGTAAAACCTTCCTTTCATGTGTCTGCTTTAGCAAACCATCCTTTCACTTGTGTCCACTTCAGGAAAACACTCCTCTGTGTGTTTGCCCCAGCAAACCACCATCCAACTCAACTGACCTTCCAAAGAACCCTTAAGTTTCCACTTGATCGCCTGTGAATAGGGAACCTAGAGATGCGTAAAGAACAATCCCTGGATGTCAGGGAGCATAGGTGGCCTGCATGGAATAAAAGTCAGGTCCCTAGATAGCCTCACAGGGGGTGATGCTATTCATGAGAGCCTAGAGAAAGGGAGGTAGAGCTGGGGAAGAGTAAATGAGCAGAGAGAGGAGCTAAGAACAGAAGGATCCCAAGGAGCCTGGTATCAACGCTGACCTCGATGAGTGGGACCTTAGCTTGAGAAGTGACTCCCTATTTATTATGCATTGGTACGTGGGTGAGCATCATCATACACCAAACTAAGGGAAGAGTAAGTGAAGGACAGACAACAGCTGTTCTCACTAAACTTGCCTCCCATGTGCACATGGTTGTATCTGCTGGAACTCTTTTTTTACAGATGATAAACCAAGACACACAGGAGTGAAATGATTTGGCCAAGGTCCAGCTGAAGGAGGTGGGTCTCAGACCCCAGGATTTGCCCTTAATACGTTGTTGTATTTCAAGTGAGTGTATAGGTTTCTAAGTAGTATTATGTCCATTTCACCCATCCAAGAATAACAGCATAGATGGGTGGATGACTTTCAAGTAGAAACAAGGTAGCCACTGGGGTTAGTCAGGGCAAGTTGGCTGCCCTAGCTTGGGTCTGCATCCTCATATTGCCTTGGGGGTTCTGGTCACCCTGTTGTGTTCCATGGTTTCAAGCTGTTACATTCAACCCAAACATTGCCTCTTCTGCTCTTCAACTACATTTCTAAAGGCCCAGTTTGCTTCTGTTAGTTTAACGCCCTAGGCAGGTCAATAAGCCTCTTTGGAGCCTCAGTTTTTCTCTCAGGAAAAATGGAGATAACTGCCCAGTTTTCACTTGTGAGGAGAGACTGAGCTAAGGTGTCAGGGGTGCCTGGCAGAGTAAATGATCATCTGACCCCACCCCCACTCCCATTGCCCCCTCTCATGCTTTTCCTCCTTCTAGATGTCTCTGCTGAGATCTCATTTACTTCAGGAATAAAGAGGAGTGTGGACTGATTAATTTATCAAACCTGGTTCTCGGAGCTCAGTGGACCAATGTTCCTTACCTGGGACAGGGGAGGTCACTTGCAGAGCGGCCCTCACAATGAGGAAGTGGGGAACAGTGAATGCTCTGCTCAGCCAGCTTCATGCCCTGTGTTCCGTCTGGGACTCCAGGTTGGAGTGGTACCACTCACATTCAGGGTGAGCCTGTCTTCTCCAGGTAAACTTTCCTGGAAACACTCCCAGAGACTGACCCAGAAGTGTTTCCATGGTAATGTTTCCCTGTCAGGATGTAAAACAGGATTAACTACCACAGAAGCCCACCCGCCTGCCCCTAAGCACACATTCCATATGAGAGCAGGTCCCCAACACAAATAGGGAGGACATCTACCTTGTGTACATTAGGGCAGCTGCTTCTGTTGAGGTAGAGGGGTGCAGACCCAAGGTAACCTGAACAGATTCTTTAACAAAAGCCAGAAGTTCAGGTTTTGATGTAAAACTCCCAGTTTTTAGATATTGGCCACGAATTGCATTTTTCATAACACTAAGAAGCCTAAACCCAATCTAGCAGCAGGCTGTATCCAGGCTGTTAGCCAGCAACCTCCAACTAAAGCTCATGTGGCAGACAACTGCTTCTTTATGGAGACAGCTGTCATGGACTTGTTTCTTAAGGCACTGATTCAACAAATGTTTACTGACCACCTACAATGTACCGGGCATTGTGCTAAAAGCCAGTGGTGCAGCTATAATCAAAAGCAGGTCATGGGCTAGAGAGATGGCCCCATGGATCTCAGCACCCACACGAGGCTCACACCTATCTGTAACTCCAGCTGCAAGGGAGTTCAAAGGATCTGATTCTTCTGGCCTCCATGGGTATGGGGTATGCATGTGCTACACATACATACATACATACATACATACATACATACATACATACAGGCAAACACTTATAAATAAGATAAAGATAAACCAATCTTTTCTTTTAAAATATTTATTTATTTTATTATATAAGTACACTGTAGTTGTCTTCAGATACTCCAGAAGAGTCAGATCTCATTATGGAAGGTTGTGAGCTACCATGTGGTTGCTGGGATTTGAACTCAGGACCTTCGGAAGAACAGTTGGTGCTCTTAACCACTGAGCCATTTCACCAGCCCAGATAAGCCAATCTTCAAAAGCAGGTTTAAAAAAATCCATGTTGCCTCTTTAGAACGACTGTTTTTCTCACATGGCTCTGAATCTTTGCAGCAATGACAATGACCTTGTGATTTCCTATCCTCTTTCAAAGATTTCAAGCGAGCAATTTAACCTCATCCATAGAGTCCAGTTGTGTCAACAGGCAGCCTTTATTGAGCCCTGACTCAGGCTCTGGGTCACAGATACGAGCAAGGAGATGTCTCCAGATGCACTCTGTCAAGGTTCTCAGGCCCATAGCTCCTTTTTGTATCACATTGAAGAGTGGAGTTTGCATGAGGGTGGCTATAAAAACACCCAGTGATGCTTAATATGAACTTTTTTTTGTGGTGAGGGACAAGTATGAGTTCTTCTTTGCTACTTAAAAACTGTGAGTGTGAATGTTTCTCAGGTAGAGGAGTTGGTTCACAGGGCTTGGCTCACTTGCTTATTATCAATCCTGTGGACCCTGCCCCACCCTCCTATGGGATTGCGGGTTGCCCCCACCCTCTGCTCTGTAGGTGTTCCATTTTCTGTATTTACCAGCCCTTCCAAAAACCATGCTAGGAGAACAGACGTACATTTCCTATGGGCAGAAGAAGTGATAAGTCCACAGAGATGTTAAAGCTGAGGACAAGCTTAAGTGTTGCTTTCAGGGTCCTGGGGAGAGATGTCGGGCAGTAATATGAAGACCTAATGCCCCTGTACTACTGACCAAGGGTCTCAGGAGAATTCACACTGCTGAATGGAGTTCTGTCTTGCTCAGAGTTCTGTCTTGTGCAGTGGCCTTTCCTGGGATCATGCTGTGGCCTGGTTCAAGGTGTGTTTGTAGAACATTCCCGTGTGTTTTAAGGTCTCTCTGAATTCTTAAAGATCCCCACTTGATACAGGAATGGACATTTTGGCCAGAGTTATTGGAGACCGAGGTCTCTTGGAAGGAAATAGAGAGTTTTCTCCCTTGTTTGTCTCCTATTAGGTCTTTCTTTAGTGTACTTCTGCTCTCTTGGGCTTCAAGCATCCTCCCTCATTGGGAAACCTGTCTGTCTCAGAGGGGAATTCTGCCTGGGAGGTCCCTCTGCTCTGGTCCAGCCGCAGGAGGAATCATAGTCTGCTTCTACTGGGTTGAGGTACAGCTCTGGGAAACTGATTCTACAGGTTTCTGAATCTTGTAACCTCATTGATTGGCCTGGGTGTGTCACAGTCGTCTGCCACCAGATGGCTCACTTTGCCAGTCCCTCTTTGCACTGGGTTGTTAGGCTGTTCCTTCAGGGCATTCCACACAGACTCCAGAGTCCAGGTGTGTGTGTGTGTGTGTGTGTGTGTGTGTGTGTGCGCACGCACGCTCACGTGGAGGCCTGAAGTCCATGTCAGGTCTCTTCTTCAGTGGTTCTCCACATTGTATTTTGAGACAGGGTCTCTCACTATACCTGAAACTCACTGATTTTGTCTAGACTGGTTGGGCAGTAAGCCCTGGGGATCCTCCTGCCTCTGCCTCCCTGGCTCTGGGATTTTAAGCTTGGTTAACCATGTTCATCATTTTTTGGTATGGGTTCTGGAGTTCAAATTCAGGTCCCTATCCTAACACAGCAAGCACTTTCCTAGGCAGAACCTGGGTTGTTCAAGGTGACTCATTTTGCACTTGGCCCTGCATCTTTCTGCCTCCCCTCTTCCCTTTTGGTCTTCTCTTCCTTCCATCTTTCTCCTTTTTGGTTTTACTTTTCCTTTTTTCATTTTTCTTTGAATTATCATATCATACTGAAGTGCAATTGGAACTAAATACTTCCCAAGAGCAAGCTGTTGCTTTGACAGACATAAACACTTTTTGTAGTATCTTGGTGGGTCTGAGCAAAACCATCCTATGAAACATTGTTGAACAGATCTGGTGGCACCTACCTGTGACTCCAGCGCTTGGAGGTAGAAACAGGGGGGTCAGAGGTTCAAAGTCATCCTTCATACATAAACCATGTTTGAGGTCGTGTTTGGAATATGATCCCTGTCTCAAAAAACCCAAAAAACAAACAAACAAGCAAAAAAACTAGTCAAACAGCAACAAAAATCTCATTGTGGGAAATTCCACACACCCTCTACCAGTAACGAGCCCATTCACTTACTCTGTTCCCTTCTCCCTGTACCATGTAGAATCTTTTATAGCATAGGTAATCACTTTACTACCTAACTGTAATAAGTAAGAACTTCAAAAACAAAGCTGATTAGTTAACAAAACCAACTAAACCTCCCTTGGCACTCCTTGTACCTGCTAATACTAATAGTAGTGGGATGTTTGTGATTTTCCAGAAATTAGTATTGTTAGAACAGTGGCTGACTTCCTTTCCTGGGTCCTGTCAACTGTGCTAAATGCCTGTTACCCTGCAGTAGGCTTCCTGCTCATTTTATTGACAGGGAGGAGGGAAGGGTTATTAGATAAGAAGAGCCAGTGGAAACCCAAGAAGACTCTCCTGTATCAGCCTTTGCACTCTGAGCTCATGAAGACCAGGAGTTTTGTTTGGATGTATGCCTAGGACTCGTTTCCCATCTTCTGTTGTATTCTTCCAAGGGGAAGCACCCTGCGTGGAAATGTTTACAAATGGATTTTATCAGAGTGCTTGGACTTCTTGGGCAATTTTTACAGTTTCCACACGCTGTGTCTGTGCAAGCTCAGCCTACACTCATATTTGGACCCCCGTGAGTGTATGATGCTGCTTTTATGAAACAGAAGTCAATTACAACATTCAGTTGCTGCTGGAAATAAAAATCTCTGAGAAAGGGACCATGGCCCAGTGATGAGCAAAGTCTTTCCTTGCTCTAGTTTTTGCGGTGAGTGGAACCACTGCTCCATTTACAGGGAGGGTAAGAGGGTAAGCCACTTGCCCACAGTCACGTGGGTAGTGAGTGGCAAGAAGAGGTGCAAGCTTTCAGTTTCAGAGGGCCAGCTCCTGCCATCTTCCTTAGCGACTCCATCTTCTCCGGAGGCTCTCCTTCCCACTTAAATTTTTCTTTTGTGTCAGAGACCTACTATGTAGGCCAGGCTGGCCTCAATCTCAAAATCTTCCTGCCTCTCGAGTACTGGGATTCCAGATGTGTGCCATCATACCCACTACTCACCCTCTGCCTCTGAGATACTATTTCTAGACTTTCCTTGGCCAGTGTTTGCTTCTGAACTATTCCAGGCATTCAGAATAATCGAAGAGTAGAAAGAAGAAGAGTGCTCCAGTAGAGTTGGCAGTTGTCAATATTCGTCACGTTCACCTCATGCCTGGGTGTGTGTTTTTCTGAACACCTGCAGATGAATAGCTGACATTTCATGCTCCCAAGCTCCCTGAAAGCTTCGGTGCTTCTGCAAAGGGAGTGTTCTTCCACATGCCCCTGTCCTCACTGCAGTGAAGGACACCAGTCCTTCCTTTGTCAATAACATCCAGCGGGGTCTCCCACCGCTTGGTTTTCCCCAGTCATCCTCAAGGTTAAGGTCTATAATTTTTACATTTAATTCTATTTTTTACTTATTCACTTTGTATCCCACTCATTGCCCACCTCCCAGTCACTCCCTCCTACAATCCTCCCATTCCACGGTCTACATTTTTAAACCTGGGACCCCCAATCTAAGCACATGTTTGTATTTGTGGAGGTGTTTTGTTTTGTTTTAGTTTTTGGTCTTTGGTCACTGAGCTCTGAGCTATTCTGCTTTCTTCCTGTGTTCATCTCATTGTTCCCTGTTTGGGTTGGTTTTGTCCCTGTGGGGTCTAAAATCTTGGTGAGGTTTGGGGTTTATGTGCCTGGGGAGAATGGTCAATGGTAGTACTATATTAGTACCAAAACTATTTTGACAAATGAGTAGCAAAACCAGCCTAAGGACAGTAGGGTCTATTTTAGCTCATGCTCTGAGGGGTTGCAGCACATCCTTGTGGGAAAGACATGGAGGTGAGTGTGTAAAGCACCTAGCCACAGTGTGTCTACAAGACATGGAGGTGGGTGTGTGAAGCACCTAGCCACAGTGTGTCTACAAGACACGGAGGTGGTGTGTAAAGCACCTAGCCACAGTGTGTCTACAAGACATGGAGGTGGGTGTGTGAAACACCTAGCCACAGTGTGTCTACAAGACACGGAGGTGGTGTGTAAAGCACCTAGCCACAGTGTGTCTACAAGACACGGAGGTGGTGTGTAAAGCACCTAGCCACAGTGTGTCTACAAGACACGGAGGTGGGTATGTAAAGCACCTAGCCACAGTGTGTCTACAAGACATGGAGGTGGGTGTATGAAGCGCCTAGCCACAGTGTGTCTACAAGACACGGAGGTGGTGTGTAAAGCACCTAGCCACAGTGTGTCTACAAGACATGGAGGTGGGTGTGTGAAGCACCTAGCCACAGTGTGTCTACAGTCAGCAAGCAGAAAGAGAGGAAAGCAGATGCTCAGCTTGTTTTCTTCTCTTCCTTTCTATTTAGGTCTGCGCTCCGTCCCATGGGCTACTGCTGCCTGTATTTGGGGTATGTCTTTTCTCTGTAGTTAAACCTCTCTGAAAACTCCTTTAGATGCACCCAGAGTCATGGGCCTGTGTACTGGAGGCTTTCCATGGAGATCTCTGGCCTGGCTGGGTGCAAGGGTTCAGGCAAAGGGGAGAGAGTTAGAGCAAGAAGGGGGAGCCATCTCCACTGCCTCCGCCTCCACTCCTGCAGCTGACTCCAGTTCAGTCTCCACTGGTGCTGCCGCCTCAGTCGCTCCAAGACCCTGCTGCACCCGACCCCGCACTGAGTCGGGCTGAGCTGATGGGAGGCCCACTAGCCAGTGAGGAGTGGGGGAGCTTCAGGTGGTGTTTCGGGAGAGCAGACCTCTTCCCAAGCGGCAGTGTTACAGCTCTTATGATGGAAGCTCTCAGATGATGGAGTAGTTCTCACACCTTTATTCCTTCTGGATAGGATTCTTATATATAGTTTTAGGGTGGGTTAGGGTCTGACAGCAGGCAATTCCCATTGGCTTGGTCTGAGAGCTTGGGGATATCTTATCTGCATGTGGGAGGATTTGGGGTGCTGCTCCTACGTGACTGATGGCCACAGACCTCTCTAAGGTGGTCTGCGGGGGGGGGGGGCTGTAGCTACATGACAGGAGACAGGGACCCAGGAGTTTGGCAAAATGCCTACCGTTCCTTGCAGGCTACCCTCTGTGGGATCACCTGCAGGGTCACCAGGGTTTTAAGCCTGAGTTTGACCAGGGACCAAGCTGCCTATCACAGCCTACCACCCCACGCAGAGTCATGACTCCTAGAGATTCCAAGGCCAGTCAGGTTGGCAGTGACAATGCCATGAGCAGACTTCATTTCACATTGAGTTAGAGGTGCAGAAAGAACAGTCCTTGGGCCTACTATCAGTGACCACAGAAAAGGAATGCACATCAGTGAGCTTCTAGGATCTGAAGAAGAGTTACACTAGGAGTGTCGTTCAATGTTTCTGGTCCATTCTCTTCTGGTCCCTCCATCTCCCACACCTGAGTTAGACAGATGAACCACATCTCCTGGCTCAGATCGCATATCCTGCCACTGCCTGGTTCTTACTCCATCCTATGCTGGTGCACTTAGGAGAGCATGGTAGTGTGGTACATGCGTTACTTGTACATTATCTACCCAGTATGGAAGGAGAGATTCCTAACGTAGGGATTTATAAAGTTGGGGGAGGGAAATCTGACCTCAGGTTTGAGAATGACCACAGGAGATGTGTAACTCTGGACAGAGTTTATGTGTCATGTATGTGTCATGGAGACTCACATCCAGGAAGGACAGTGCATGCTGTGAAAGGCCACCCAACAACAGTGCCAACCGGCAGGGACTGGGTCAGTTTCCCAGAGGAGAGCTGAATACAGACTGAGAACTGTGACTCGATATTCAGGAACAAGAAGGAACTGTCTGACTTCTTACTAGGACAATTTTTTTTTTTTGGTCTAGGAGACATTATTCCTGGAAGCAGAGTAGGAGACAGACTTGTGATTAGGATTTCTAAAACCCTTCTGGGGTCAAGTGTTGTGCTCAGCCATGCTGTTAAGTCTTGATTATACTTTCCACTGTCACACCCATGAGCTGACCCATTTCATACATGTGCCAACTTTCAGAGGTGCTGCTCTCAGAGTTACTTCACAGAGGAGGAAAACAAGGCTCGAGAGATAGAGCCCGAGATCACATGGCTGATTGGAGAAGAATGGATATACAAGGCAGCCATTTGTCCCCAGAGTCTGTAGCCTCAGCTAAACAGGGCATGTGTTTAGAGTGAGGAGTGGAGTGTGTGTCCCGGCTTTCCTACGAGCAACACTTACATCTGTGAAGTCACTGCCCATTCTCCTGTTGGGAGACTGATCTCAGAACAAAAGGAAAAGATGACACCTGGAGCTGGTCCTCATCTGGTCTAGAGCAGATGGCATTGACACAGTTCTCCACACTTGGGTGAGGGCAGGCTATTTGACAAAATCACCTGCTTCAAGGGAAGCCACTTTCCTAGTGACAAGAAGGAAGACATTGGTGGGAATGATCAATAGAGTCTTGTTTTCTTCTTCTAGTGGTTCTCAACCTGTGTGTCACAGTCCCATTGGTAAACCTCTATCTCCAAAAATATTTACATCATGATTCATAACAGCAAAATTACAGTTATGAAGTAGCAATGCAAATAATTTGGTTGGAGGTCACCACAACATGAGTTATTAAAAGGTCGCAGCATTAGGAAGGTTGACAACCACTGTTCTAGATCCTTCCTGTACTTCTAGATCTCTCACCCCACCCCCAGTAAACACAGAAACTGCCCTCTGCAGGAACCTGTTTTGCCATTCACATTGAGTGAGGTTGGAGACCAGTGTGCAGGAGACATAGGGAGGAATGAGACCCTTGACTTCCTTAGGCTTGAAGTATATGTCCCAAGGAATAGTGGGTACTGATGGGCTGAGTTGTGTGGACTGTCAATGAGAAGGCTCAGTGAGTGCAGTCACTCACCAAGTCAGCCTGATGATGACCTGAGAGAATCAACTCCTGGATTGTCCTCTGACCTCTGACCTCTGCACTCACAACATGGTATTCATGTACTAACAATAACAATAATTAATAAATATTTATTAAAAACATAAAATATAAATTATTTATTATTATTATTATTATTATTGTAGTAGTAGTAGAGTAGTGGTAACCCATATACCCATTTTTAAAATCTGCATGGACCTAGACAGGCTTCCCATGTCCTGTAGCTTCAGTGTACTTGGTTCTGAACTGAGCCAAGTTTTTGCCCAGAGGTCCTTTCAAGGATTACTGAAGTTACTTTGGAAAACCTAAGTGCAATGCTTGGCACAGGACAGTGCCCAGTGTGCTGATTAGTTCTGCTTGTGATTCTAATTGGTACCTTTGTACCTGGGGGTCTCCAAGGATTCAGACTCAAAGGAAGACCCATCTGGAGTCTGGCAGCTGCTTTACTGGCGCAGTGATAACCCATCAATGTGTTCTCTCCACAACTGCCTCCCACTCCTTGTTCCCAGGACTAATGAAAACTCTGATAGGCCTGCTCTCAGCAGGTGGGGAGCTGCCAGCCTCTTCAGGGGGCCACATTTGATGTCTGTTTGTAAGGCCCACTGGAGAGCAAAAGTCAATCTTGCAATTAGGAAACAGGCTTCGGTTTTATGTGGAGATCCTTGATCCACTTGGAATTGAGCTTAGTGCAAGGAAATAAGAATGGTTCAATTTGCATTCTTCTGCATGTTGACCTCCAGTTGAGCCAGCACCATTTGTTGAAAAGGCTATCTTTTTTCCACTGAATGGTTTTAGCTCCTTTGTCAAAGATCAAGTGACCATAGGAGTGTGGATTCATTTCTGGGTCTTCAATTCTGTTCCATTGATCTACATGCCTGTCACTGTACCAATACCATGGGGTTTTTAACACTATTGCTCTGTAGTACAGCTTGAGGTCCGGGATACTGATTCCCCCAGAGGTTCTTTTACTCTTGAGAATAGTTTTAGCTATTCTGGGTTTTCTGTTATTCCAGATGAATTTTTGAATTGCTCTTTCTAACTCTATGAAGAATTGAGTTGGGATTTTGATGGGGATTGCATTGAATCTGTATATTACTTTTGGCAAGATGCTCATTTTTACTATATTAATCCTGCCAATCCATGAGCATGGCAGATTTTTCCATCTTCTGAGATCTTCTTCAATTTCTTTCTTCAGAGACTTGAAGTTCTTGTCATACAGATCTTTCACTTGTTTGGTTAAAGTCACGCCAAGATACTTTATATGGTTTGTGGCTATCGTGAAGGGTATCATTTCTCTTACTTCTTTCTCAGCCTGCTTATCCTTTGAGTATAGGAAGGCTACTGACTTGCTTGAGTTGATTTTATATCCGGCCACTTTGCTGAAGTCGTTTATCAGCTGTAGGAGTTCTCTGGTGGAGTTCTTTGGGTCGCTTAAGTATCCTATCATATCGTCTGCAAATAGTGATAGTTTGACTTCTTCCTTTCCAATGTGTATCCCTTTGACCTCTTTTTGTTGTCTAATTGCTCTAGCTAGAACTTCAAGTACTATATTGAAAAGATATGGAGAGAGAGGGCAGCCTTGTCTAGTCCCTGATTTTAGTGGGATTGCTTCAAGTTTCTCTCCATTTAGATTGATGCTGGCTACCGGTTTACTGTAAATTGCTTTTACTATGTTTAGATATGGGCCTTGAATTCCTGATCTTTCCAAGACCTTTAGCATGAAAGGATGCTGAATTTTGTCAAATGCTTTCTCAGCATCTAATGAGATGACCATGTGGTTTTTTTCTTTGAGATTGTTTATATAAAACCAGACACACTGAAACTAATAGAAAGGAAACTAGGGAAGAACCTTGAACATATGGGCACAGGGGAGAATTTCCTGAATAGAACTCCAATAGCTTATGCTCTAAGATCAAGAATTGACAAATGGGACCTCATTAAATTACAAAGTTTTTGCAAGGCAAAAGGCACTGTCAAAAAGACAAAGCGGCAACCAACTAACTGGGAAATGATCTTTACCAACCTTACATCTGACAGAGGGCTAATATCCAATATATACAAAGAACTCGAAGTTAAACTCCAGAGAGGCAAGTAACCCTATTAAAAAATGGGGTACAGAGCTAAACAAAGAGTTCTCACCTGAAGAATATCTAATGGCTGAGAAGCACCTAAAGAGATGTTCATCATCCTTAGTCATTTGGGAAATGCAAATCAAAACAACCCTGAGATTCCATCTCACACCAGTCAGGATGGCTAAGATCAAAAACACAGGAGACAGCAGTTGTTGGCGAGGATGTGGAGAAAGAGGAACACTCCTCCACTGCTGGTGGAATTGCAAGCTGGTACAACCACTCTGGAAAGCAGTCTGGCGGTTCCTCAAAAAACTGGGCATGACACTCCCGGAGGATCCGGCTATACCACTCCTGGGCATATATCCAGAGGCTTTACCTGCATGCAATAAGGACACATGCTCCACTATGTTCATAGCAGCCTTATTTATAATAGCCAGAAGCTGGAAAGAACCCAGATGTCCCTCAACGGAGGAATGGATTCAGAAGATGTGGTATATCTACACAATGGAATACTACTCTGCAATTAAAAACAATGAATTCACGAAATTCCTAGGCAAATGGTCAGAACTTGAAAATATCATCCTTAGTGAGGTAACCCAATCACAAAAGAACACACATGGTATGCAGTCACTGATAAGGGGATATTAACCCAGAATCTAGGAATACCCTAGACACAATTCGCATATCAATAGATTTCTAAGAAGATGGAAGGAGAGACCCCTGGTCCTGGAAAGACTGGATGTAGGGGAACACCAGGACAGAGAAACGAGAGGGGGTTGAATGGAGAAAAGAGGGAGGGAAGGGGGCTTATGGGACTTTCGGGGAGGGAGGAAACGGGAAAGGGGAAATGATTTGGAATGTAAATTAAAAAAAAAAACTTAGAAAAAAAAAAGGAAACAGGCTTCGGTGTTTGCTCTGACCTGCAAAGCCCTTTTAGATCTCAAGGTTTGAAAACAGATTTCTAGGACATTCTTGGCTCATTAAGTGGTTAAAGTCAAGTGGTGGCTGCTACCATTCTTCTGTCTGAGTCCCTTTCCAACACACAGTCCCACCATCTTCAGGAGGACCTTAAAGAAGGAGACCAGTCTCAAACCCAGTCGTCTTCCCATGGGTATCACTGCTGTTCACACTGGCAATTTTAGGACTCCAGTCCAGACCCTAACATTTATTGTTGTGAAAAAAATGTTCACAGTGGCCCTGGAAGGTCTCCTGAGGATTGAGGGGAATGTTGAAGTGGAAATTTCTAGTTTCTTAACAACTCAATTGTGTCCACATGATGTTTTTCTGGAAGCTGTCTTGTGAAAGGGCATGTGGTGTTTAGAAAGAATATAAATGGAACCTCTTGCATTGCTTCCTGCGCAGCACTTGGCTTCTTCACTCGTTTTCACTGGTCTTTGCTGGGTTTTGCTGGTCTTCACTTCATAGAGAGAAAGGTACCAAGGAACTTCTTGTGGTATCCTGACTGAATCTAGTCACTTCAGCTGAGTTGTACAAATTTGGCGGAGCCTTGATGTTTCTGTTGGATGGAGCGGCCACTACTGATTCGTGTTTAGTGTTTACTATTGAACTGAACTGCTGGTATCTTGACAGTGAAGAGGGGAATTGCCCCCAAGGAACTACTTCTAAACAGGTCCACAACCCCCTTTCCCTATTAACCTTCTTTCTCCCCTACCTCTTGGTGGGCTAGGAGGGAGGTTGAAGCATTTAAGAACCCTAAGTAAAGTAGGTTTTAAAAACTCTAAGCCTGCAGGATGTGAAATCTCAGAAAAGATTAAATGACTCTTCTCATGCTACCCAACAGGCAAGTGCTGAGTTAGAGATTTGGACCAAGTCAATGATCTGTCAGGTTCATATTTCTGTATAATTGGAGTAGAAATTAATGGTGGGGGAAGGGATTGAGGGATTCCTTCTAAATGTATGATTTTTACTATCCCTAAATGTCCACTTTTCTTGGGAGTGGACAAACATATTGGAAAATCTATGTGTTTATTGGCTGATAGAGAGTGGAGAGCTTTAATAATTTGTGTTTTAAGAGACATTAGTACTCCTTGGCTTGGGACATGCTATTTCTAAGATCTACTAGTGATTTATCGAAATGGGCTCTTCTGTTTCTCAGTTTTGGGCTGATCTGTTGTCATAGTCAATGAAATATCCCTGGAGGAGAAGGAGATGTCCCTGGCTTGTGTGCTGGAATGTGTGTGTGTGTGTGTGTGTGTGTGTGTGTGTGTGTGTGTGTGTGTGTGTGAGAGAGAGAGAGAGAGAGAGAGAGAGAGAGAGAGAGAGAGAGAGATGGGGATGAGTAGATGTGAGAGTGTGAGATTAGAGGCACATCTTGTGCCTATCTAGACTCTGGCTTCATCTGGGATCCTCTACAGGTGGCCAACCTGCTGAAGAGCGAAGAGAAAACCCAGTGATGGTATATATGCCCCGGAATTGTGTCTGCTGCTTGAAGGAGAGTCAGGTAACCCAAGGAAGAAGGCAGGAGGAGGTGAAGGCCCACTGAGAGGAAACGGCGTTTGGTTTCTGTGGTTTGGCGTTGTCCTCACTCCCTCTGCCTTAGGGCTTTGCCTGTTGTCATCAGCTCCTCTGTCTCTTTTCTATCTCAGTAGATGGTAGCGATTCTCTCTGCTTCTTAAAATATTGCATGCTTCCCTCTCACTTAAATCATATTTGATGTATGTGCCTGCACTTGGATTTGTGCATCCTGTATATGTGCACTATGTGTGTGAGAGAGATGTATATATGGGAAATTTAAACAAATACTCTGTGCATGGTTCAAGGAGAGAACTTCTGAGCATAAGATTAAGATCATGTTTGTAAAAACATATTCTGTGTATTTTGTTGTTGTTGTTGTTGTTCAAATGTCATGAGAAGCTAGGGAAGCCCATTCCCTTTTGCTGATAGGAAGGTCCCTCTCAGGCAGCAGTGAAACTGGAGCATGCTTCAGTTTTTGCCCAGCAAGTCACTTGATTTTTGACAGTTTTCATTGAAGAACAGGATACATTTGCACATTCATTTTAGCCTTGAATAATATATTTACTTTTGTAACAGTAGTAGAAACATCTTGACTTGCATAGTTCAGAGATTTTATTTTTGAATGAATAGAGGTTGACAATAGTTAACAGCTTATGTGTGCTTATGGCCAAGGAATACTTCATTATCTGAAGTTTAGATTGAAACCTGTTGCTGACCCTGGACTTACTGGGGAAAATAAACATGATGTTGTAACTATCTAACCAGTCTTATTGCATAGCATTGTTTTCTTGAAAGTGATGAGTAACTGACCCCCATGACCTGCTGGAGTTCTGCACTTCCTTCTGGTACAAGATTCTTTCTTTTCTTTTTTTTTCTCTTTTCTTTTTGCCATCAGACTTAAGGAAGCTTTAGGAGTCTTACTCTAGCATAAAGATTACTGTGCTGCACAGTGAAGATCTAGGCATTGATCCATGCTATCTGTGTGCAGAGGCCCCCATGTAACAAACATGCTTACTTCAGATCTTTGTTCCAACTGAGTCAGGGAAGTGGCATTCAAAATGGAGGCCCCAGGTCCCATCCTTTGTCTGGTGACTAGCCCTGGCAGAGCTTTGAGGCATTAAGATGTTGTCATCTGCATTATATTCATTGGAAATAAAAGCAAACTAAATAATTTTAGACACATGCCAGGAGTCAAAGAGTTGCCCCCAAGTTCTTCATCCTTTTCTTGCAGATCTAAGGATTGGGTCACCATGCTGGCCAGATGTAAGTTGATGCTCAGACATTGCTGATGTGGCTAGAGCCATTTTCCTTCAGGTAGAATGATCCATATTGTCGAGTCTTTGAGTGTCCAGTGTTGATTTTTATATTTTCTCCCTTTTAAATATTTTTTTAACACAAGTGGGGTTTGAAATGATATTCGAGGCTTTAGGGATGAGTGTAAGTAGACATGAGCATGACCTTCCTCACAGCCACAGTGGAGAAGTTTGGTGGCGTCCCTCTTCTCTTCCACCCTCCATGGTAGGGCCTCTTTGCCCACTTTTTCTTTCCCTTCTCAGAGAGGACAGAGTTCTGTTAAGAGACTGTGGTCACTGAGGAGGACTAGTCAACAGCCCTCCAATTCTGTTGTGTTTATTTTGATGCTTAGCAGGTAGGTTGGAAGGCATGCTGGTTTTATAATTAAAGTGACATGAAATTTCTTCTAAAATAATCTGAGTAGCTTCAAAGGGGATTCTGTCTACAGAAAAATAATAGTACAAGTCAGCTAACCTGGTTCTCAAATGACCAGAGTTAGAAGGCTCTGACTTTTACTGAGAACATCCTGTCTCAGCACATAGCAAGCACACAAATGCACTGAGATTTGCTAAGTGAAGGTTCAGGTTGCAGGTCTGAAGTTGAGACAGACTCTCCAGTTCATGATCCCTTAGTGCACATGGTTTGATCTACAGATAAGCATCATACCATCATCAGGAAAGAAGCTTGCTAGAAACGCCAGCACCCAGGCATCCTTGTTCCTGTATCTGTAATCACAAGACTCCCGTGTGTTTCCTGGACTCATTAGAGTATGGAATCCTATGACCCAACACATTGTTGGATGTCTTCAGTGTGAAGTGAGTCCTGGTGTAGTGGTAACTCGAGACAGTACCTTACAGTTCCACACCTCACAGTTTGTGTGTGTGTGTGAGCGCGTGCGTGCGCATGCATGTTATTGTATATGCAGGCATACTTTGTGTGTGCAGTTGCATGTGGAGGCCAAAGGATGGCTCTGTCTTTCTTCAGACTTCAGTTGTTCTCAGACGACCATTAACCTTGGTTAGTTATTATTATTTCTTGAGGCAGAGTCTGTCACTCTCCTGGAACATATGAGGTAGACTAAGATGGCCGGTCAGTGAGCTCCTGGGATCCTCCTGCCTCTGCCTTCCTCAGTGGTGGGATTATGGATGCTCGCTTCGGTGCCTTGATTTTTTTATGTAGGATACAGAGATCGAACTCTGGTCTCCATGGTTGTACAGTAAGCACCTTCCTGACTGAATGATCTCCCCAGGCCCAGAACAGAACCAGAGTTTCCATTTCTTGCTTTACAGCCTACTTCCAAGGATGCTTCCAGGGCTCAGTATGCCCTTCCTTGGAAACTCTGTTAATGTCTCCAGTGTTTTCTATCCTCTGCATGCCCTCTTCTGACCCCATTTGCTTTTATAAGCCCTGGGTCCTCTGAGCAGCTGCCTTCCTGTCTGGACTCTCTGAGGCAGACGCCAGTGGCTGGAGAAGGGACATCTATCTTTCTTAGTACTATTGGTCCCAGGGGATATGATTTGCCTGATAGATGTGGGTTTTTTGCTACAGCTACTCAGGGTACAGTGAAGGATTATTCAAAAGTCTCAGTATTTGGCAGCATTTTAGAAAAATTGCACCTGACCTTTAGGAAATAAAACCTTTAGACTGGGGACATAACTTGAGTAAAGTGTTTGTCATGAAAGTTTGAGGACATGTGTTCAACCCAGTATCCTTTAAAAAAGAAGGGCACAGTGACATACATGTGTAATCCCAGTGTTAGAGAAGCAGAACTGGTGAATCCCCAGAGCTTTCTGCAGGCAGCCTAGCCTAGTGGGCATTACAAGTCTCATTGAGAGACTTCATGTCAAAAAAACAAGGGGACAACATAGGAGGAATGATATCTGAGATTAGTTGACCTCTGGCCTCCGCTAACACATATGCATGTATACATTAACACCACCAGAGGCAGGAGACAGAGAGAGACACAGAGAGAGAAAGACAGACCAAAAGAGACAGACACTTATACAAAGACAGACAGAGACACACAGTGAGAATTTCAGGACACAGAGACACTAGGAAGAAAATTGTTCAGTGATGTGTCTAAGTGTCCTGTCCCCATGGCCTGCTTTGTGGGGAAGAATTGGGAGTCAAGGTTCTGGGGTCTCTGACAATGGGCTGTGTACCATTACAGTTAGCGCCACCCTGTGGATGGCAGATGGTGCTTCAGTGGTAGCTGAAGTCAAATTCTGCATCATCTGCTTTTTTGTAGTTAAGACTTACCATACCTGTCAAGGGAAGGTATCTGTTTCCCTTCCTTGAAGAAGACTTACGACTCACCTGTAAGTGTGGTCACACTGACTGCTTTCATTAGTCTTCTTATTGTAATCGAATACTTGACCAAAAGGACCTTAAGAGTTGAAGGGTCTTTCTGGCTTATGGTTGGAGGATACAATCCCCCATGGCAGGGAAGACAGAAGCAGCTCTTTGATGTGGTAGCTAAGGCTGCTCACTTACATTTGGACCCATTGGGAAACTGAGCACAGGAAACAGGGTAGGACTATAAATGTCATGTACCCATTTCCTCCAGGTAGGTTCTACTTCCTAAAGGTTCCATAGCCTTCCAAAGCAGCAGCACCTCCTAGAAACCAAGTGTTCAAACACATGAGCCCTTGGGAGTTGTGAACATTCAAAGTATGGAGATGGCATTATGTGACTTTCAAGGCTGGATCAGGAGAAGCCATCACCTTTGATCTGCTTCTCTTAGGATGCAGGATGAAATTCTCAGTACCCGGAGACTGGAAGGATTGTGTCAGTTCTCCAGTTCAGCTCCAGCCAGGCAGGTAGCCATCTTGATAATGCCTAGTGCGGCATTCAGTTAACTACAGTCTCGGCCAATGTTCTCAGTTATCAGAGGAGAGTGTCTAAGCAAGAAGTCTTCAGTCAGACCCAGAGAATTTCCTGAGCCACAAACTCATGAGCAACATCAAACATTTTAGGTTGATTTATGGTAGAGTCATGGTGATCAGAATATTCTTGAAGGTTTAGCTATCACAAACACCCTGTGTGGTGTAAAAACATCTTTTAGACAAACTTTATTGCATTGCATTTCATTTAAAATGCTTTCAAAACACCTGGAGGCAGGGATCAGGCTGTGACACAGTCAGAGAATATACTAAAAACTTGGGGAAACACACACTGGAGACTGGAGTATAGTGGTAAATAGGAAAAAATACTAGTTTTTCTACCCATGTTTAGTTGGGTGATCTATGTATTTCAAAACCCTCCTTCCCCTCCCCTCTCCTCCCCTCCCCTCCCCTCCTCTCTCCTCTCCTCCCCTCCCCTCCCCTCCTCTCTCCTCTCCTTCCCTCCCCTTCTCTCCTCCCCTACCTTCCCTTCCCATGCTTTTGTTTCTCTCTCCCCTTCCATTTCCTTTTCCCTCTATTCCCCCCTTTCCTTTCTCATACAGAGCCCAGACTAGCCTTGCTTGAACTCATCCTCCTGCTTCCACTCTTCAAAATCCAGGAGTTCAGGTGTGCACAATCATATTTTGTTTCCATAGCACCAGGACTGGGACCTGGGGCCTCATGCATGCCAGGCAAGCATCTACCCACCGAGCTTCGTCCCCATGCTCCATGTGTATTCTTTCAATGTAATTTCCATTCCATTTCTGTAAGATATGCTCAATTCACAGACAAGGAAACTGAGGATCATAGATATTAAAGAAAGTACTTTCTGTGCACCTCATAGCCAGGGCTCAACTGAAACTCCAGGATTGTCAATCAAGAAAATTAAGTCATCAAGTTTCTTAAAGTCAAGAGTGCAGGACCCTTAAGGGATTACTGGGGTCAGAGCTGGAGCATGGGACCTGAAGAATGGTTTAAAAACCACACCCCCAGGCCCTAGCTGTACTGTTTATACATCTGGCTAACAAGTCTCCAGAAGATTCCCGTCCATCTCCATCTGTGGTCTCTGATAGTTCCAAGCTGCCCCGTTGCTGGCATGTACACTGCAGCCTCACAAAGGGCAGTGCTTTACTAGGTGGCATAGAGCGGCTTCATGGGAGGACGGTGCCAGGGAAGTTTTCTAATGCCCATGGAAATGTTCACCATATTCTTCCTTTGAAGAAAGTACGCAGGACCCATATGAGTTTTGCAGACCAGGTTCTTGATGCACTTGGGATCCCATTCTGACACATTCTGAACTCAGGCTGGTGAGGGCTTGGCTGGTCTCTATGACAATTACTGTACTGACAAATATTTCCCAGGTGACTCTTTCATTTCAGGTGGAGGTGTTGTGGACACAGGGCTAAGCAGAGCTGTCAAAGACACCTCTATTTTTTGGAATTCCTAAGTACACAGATTCTTAGCATTTAAAACCCTACCCACAGTTAGAGGTAAGGGTGCAAGGAAGAGAGACTAGAAGGAAGGCCAGGAAGGCGTGTAGAAACAGACATGGAGGATTATGGGTACTTATAGATGCACAGTAGAATTCTCTGAGAGGCTGGTCTGTTTGATGGTATTGCTGCGAAGCGGCTCAGAGTGTGTGTTAACTTTGGCAGTATCAGGGCCTCCTAGCGGGCCAGCCAACCTAGCAGGTTCTCAGCTCACAGTCCTTATATGCTCACTGCTGAAAATGTGCATGAACAACGTGCAGACAGACCAAGGTCATATGACACCCAAGTGTAGGCTACATAGTGAGGTTGCAAGGTCACCAATTCTGCTAGGACCTGGCTCTTGAATGACTGTCCCTTTTTTGCCTAAGACAAGGAGAATTTCTGGATCCAGGACTAAAACAGGGGTGGCTATGGGAAGACCAAAGTTGCTAAATCCTCTTGGCTCGGGATCAAAATTTCTCAGCCAGGCAGTGGAAGGCTGGCACCTCTTGATGCTCTGGGTCCCAGACATTCATGCTTGTAACCATTCTGAATGAAATTTGGGTGGAGGTGGGGCTGGAGATGCTGGGCAAAGGCTCTTGGCTAAAGTCTGATATCATAAAATCATAATATTGCCTGTCTCCCAACCCCCACTACTTTTCATTAAAGGATTGCTTTTGGTTGTCCAACTAATGAAGAGGTATCCCAGGCTGGAGAGTGTGCTGGATTACCATGGCAGGAATAGTTCTCAGAGGGTAAAAAGATGAAGAAGGAAGATGCCTAGAGCTAGCCCATTAGCAAACTCAAAACATCCCATCGCCTCATCTCCTCATCCTTCCTCTGCCCACTAGTGGAGGGAGTAGCAGCAATATGACCTCATCTGGGTAATGGTAGGGAGGGCAGGATACTTCCTGTTCCCTTAGTAGGTCGAGGGAACCTGCTGAGTCTCCACTCCTGTCTCAGACCTTTGTTCTCAGACACTATGCTCATAGCCTGGCCCTGACCCTACGTGAGCCACTGTGTGGTACATGAGCTTTCAGCTCATGTTAGGAGCCTGAGTTCTTAGAGTCTTTGTAAAGCTGTTTCCTGGCTCTCTTCTTAGCCAGGGAATGAGTCCTTGCTGCTACAGGTGACAGGATGCGAGAGTCTCAGTTTGTTTTATCTTTCTCTGGTTGGAACTGGCTGAGGATCATCACTAGAGGCTCCCTGTTTCTCCCCTACCCAGAAGTCAGGAAGATTCTTCTGGGACATGCAAGCTATGGCCTCCCCTGGGAAGCCTTTTCCACGGCCCCATAATGCTCAGCTGTCATGTCCTTTTCTCTGTTTTGTTTCAGTTTTACAGAGTTTTTGGATCCATTCCAGAGAGTCATCCAGCCGGAAGAGATCTGGCTCTATAAAAATCCTTTGGTGCAGTCAGACAACATACCTACCCGCCTCATGTTTGTAAGTACCATGATTTGGTGGCCAATGTTTCCACTATCCCACCTACACACCAAATGGTCTTTGACATTTGCTGTTCTAGGTAAGACAGTAGGCAGTTTTAAATAAAGAAGAAGGTGTAGCCCATCCAATTGAAACTTGCTTCCAGGTCATGACAGGCACTGATTGCTCACTTGAGAGACTGTGGTTGTCCAACACTTTGGAAACAGAGGGGACTTACTTACCTCTGTATGTTTCTGCATAATGACAGTGTACTAAAGACAGACTGGAAGCTAGTGACAAGAATTCCCCATCCCTTCTCCTTTCAGAATAAGTCTGAAATTTTCCAACTTGGACAATATAGGGAGCTCTGCTAACCACTTATTTGTCTTGTGACAAGATGGCCCTCTGGTAGGGTGAGGACAGACTCATTGGGTAAAATACTTGCCACCCAAGTATGAGAACTGGAGATCAGATCCCCTGGACCCATGTAAATGCTGAGTGTGTATGATGACCAGTCTATAATCCCAGCACATGGAAGGTGAGTCTCAGCAAGCATGCTAGCTAGACTAGCCAAATCACTAAGCTCTAAGTTCAAGTGTGAGACCTTGCCTCAGTATGTAAGGTGGCACATGGAAGAAGGCATTCGATTTTAACTAGTGACCTCTAAACATGCTACATACACACACATGCCCACAGAAATATGCACATGTACACCAAACACCCAGACATATACAAACAAACAAACAAACAAATAAAAAGCCTACCCCTTATTAACCACTAGATGTTATCTGTTTATCCCCTAGAACAATTGAGAAAATGCCCAATCAAGAGTCAGATAGAGTGGGGTTACTCTTCCCTCCTTCTCTTACCACTCAACAATTACAGACTTTTACCTTTCCCTCCCTGTGTGCCAGTGCATATGAAAAACTACCTCATATGGTCCCAGACTATGTCAGGGAGGAAGGAGCCATTACTATCCACTGCTTGCAGGGTCAGATGTGCATCTCAGAGAGATGAGAGAATTTTCCTGATACCATATGGTTAGTGAGTGACAATGTCTGATCTGGGTAACCAACTGTGGAGCTCAGCTGTCCTTCTTGAGACTTCCATGGATGTTCTAGAGAGTCGGGAACTCCTTGCTGATGTTGTTACTCTTGGAGCATTGCCAGTGAGCCGTTCTGTAGCAGAGGAAACAGTCACGTGCTCCCCGTTCACTGGGAACAATAACAAAGCTTTCAGATGGGCTGCCTAGTAGATGGAAGATTATCCCTTTTGACCCATCACTATGTCTGTGCTTCTGGGGACTACAGTGACTGTTCCAGAGCATTCATGATACACATAGGACTATTTGAAAGAAATGTCATTATCTCACAGAAGAGAGCATTTTAAGTAAGGATGGTTGGAAAGATACTCATATCTGCAAATGAAGATGGCTGTGTGGACAGTCAGGTGATATGAAAATGGCTGCCACCTTTCGTGGACAATGGGGTGTTAATAAAGTTACTTTCATAATTACTTTTCAGCTTGGAAAAAGAAAATAAGTTTCTGTAAATCTTAGAGAAAGTGAAATATTAAGGTTGGCTGGCAGTAGGGCATAACAAATACTCACGTATTACAATAAGATTCGTTTCCAATTCTATTCTAACTCAATAAATCCTAGATATGAACAAACCAGTATGTGGCTAATGACTTCACCACACAATTAGGGGGAAACATCTGTTTATCACTCAGACCCGTTCTTCCCAGGGCTTTACATTTCATGTGCCGTAAGATGCAATTTGGAGATGAATGCTCCTACAGGACACCAAGAGGAACTTTCAGCTCTGGCCTAGATTTATGAACAGTGGATTGTTTTGAAGACTAAATGCAGACACCACAAATGTTCTAGCTACCGACACAAGGGGGCTGGAACAATTTGCATATTGCAAGTGGTTGGGATGAGATGCAAAAAGGTCATCCAGTACCACGATTTTTGGAAACTAGAAGTATATTCGTTTCCATGCACTGGCTTACTCTCTAATCCTAAAATGAAACAAGTTCAACCTTTTACTTTGTTAATTGTGGTTAATGAAGCACATGCATTCAGCTACAAATTCAGTGCAGTCCACAAGAGCAACAGGAGAGCAGAAGCACCATTTAAAATACCCAAAACTCAAAGGTAGAAAATACTTTGTCATCCCATAATTAGATTTGTTCTCCTAGACTTTATTAAGAGCTTAATATGAGCTATCGTTTGTCAGCTTTGGGTCCTCAAAAGCTTTCCCAGTGTCTTCAGAAGAATGTTGAGTGGAACACATAGTCTCACTGATATCTAGGTCAGTCCACCTTGGAAGTTCAAATTTTACTCATATGTTTATCGTATGTGTGTGCGTGCATATGTGTGTAGATGCACACATACAAACATGCCATGGTGTGCTTGCCACAGTCAGAAAACAGCTTAGGAGTGTTGGTTTCTTCTTTTCCTTATTCTATGTGGATTCCAGTGATGGAACTCAGGTAATAGAGGGTTGCACAGAGTCCCTCTATTGGCTTGTCCACCTCACCAGCCTAAATTTTCTTCTTTCATATGTAAAATCTTGGGTCATTTACATAGATTGGAATGTTTTCATCTGAAGGTGAATTTTCTCACTTTCCTATTGAAATGTTTTCTTAGGGAGCTAGCATTGATTCAGGCGCTTCCTTATGCATTAATTAGTGGCCCCCAGTTATGAGTCATGAGCATGCATGTGTGAGAACACATGCATCTGTGTCCACATGTATCATAACCCCTTGGTCAAATGTAACCAGAAGAAATAATAGAATAAAGGTTTGGTTATTGAGTCAAGTGTGGTCAAAGGAGAATCAATGGTAATAACATCCTCAGAAAAGCCCCAACTCACACTTGACCTGCCTGTGGCTCCTTCGGTGCAGACAATGGATGTGGGTATGGTGGACTGTCCAATGCCACGATGAATCTGTGTTCCTGTTGACCAGAGAGACAGACCAAGGATTCTTTTCAGAATCACAGAATCTTGACTTAGCATTTCCCCATCATTCCAAAGCAGCCAGCCCCTTGCCAGAGGCTGTGCTGTTATTCAAAGGAGGTCACCATCTCTTGCTGAGTGTGTGAGATTATCAGAGCATGGCTAAACACCTGCTCTGGGTGTAGCCATGGCAGCTGGTTATGGATGCTGCTCAGTGTACTGCCCGTTAATGCCGTGCTGTACACTCAGGACATACTTCCAAAGAACATGTTGTAGCTAGGGGAGACCATAAAGGCTGTGGAGACTAGGAAGTTAGGTCAGGTGTGGAGCATATCCTCAGGGACCCTGCATATATACTCTGAGATAAAATAGGATCTAGAAAGTTCAGAGAGGAGATTCAGGTACACTTCAATTGGGCTTCGTCACCTTTGTCATTGTCTTAGAGTTTTATTGCTGTGAAAAGACACCATGACCAAGGCAACTCTTATAAAGGAAAACATTTACTTGGAGCTGGCTTATGGTTTCAGAGATTTGCTCCACTATCAACATGACAGGAAGCATAGAGGCATACAAGCAGACATGGTGCTAAAGGAGCTGAGAGTTTTGCATCTTTATCCACAAGCAGCAGGAGACTGTGTACCACACTGGCCAGACTTCAACATCTATATCTCAAAGCCCACCTCCACTTTCTTTAACAAGGCCACGCCTACTCTAACAAGGCCATGCCCCCTAATAGTGCCATTTCCTATGGGCCAAGCATTCATACCCATGAGTCTATGGGAGCATTCTTATTCGAATCACCACAATCACCATCACCATCACCATCCTTCATTATCCACACTCATCACTACCATCAACGTGAATGGCCAGAGCAGCCATCATTTCTTAAGGACAGTGCCTGTGCTCATCACATAGCAAGCAGCACCTTCGTTAATGCTTCTCAGAATCTCTCACAGAGACATGTTTCATAACTCAATACGTTCAGGATGAAAAAATCAAGCAATGTTACCAAGGTCTTACAACTGTTTGAAGCTAGACCAGACCCTCTCAGGAGAAGTCGTTATGCTGTGTGGCCCCTTTCAGACTGGGGTGAGGCGGAGAGATGGTACCAGCATGTCACACACAGAGAATGCAGACTTTAAAGCTCTAAAGTGGGAGAGACTTTAAAGCTCTAAAGTGGGAGAACAATGCCCTGGAGGCCCATTGAGTCAGAGTTGATATGTGGGTATATATAGGGTGAGGGGGCAGAGGAGGCAAGAGTGGAACCAGATGGTGGATGCCTTCAGATTGATGATGATGATGATGATGATGACTATCGCTACCCCAGCAGCCATGAAGCATCTGCCATGAGCCAAGCCCAGGGCTAGGCGGTAGGGATGCAGAGCTGAATCCATGTGGCTTCTATTCTCGTGGAGGCACAGACACAAATGTCACCTGGCAAGTTCAGCCTTGCTGGAAAACCACTGAAGAGCAATTTAAACTTAACTAGGAAACTGAAAAGAGAACTCTGAAAATTTTCCCCTTGCTTCTCAAGGAAATATCTACCCAAGACTCATTTCCTTTGTCTCTTCTGGTTCTGCCCAGGGCACACCTGATTTTATCTCTCAGAATCTTCCTGTCACTGGGATGATTTGCTAGGAGGGTTTCCTATTCTGGGATGCTTTTAAGGAAGATAAGAACTAGTCAGTTCGGGGAGAGGATGGAAGGAGAAGAGACAAACTTGGCTGGTGATAGACAGTTTAATTTGTAGTCTCCTTTTAAGTCTTTGACAGCCCTTTCTGTGGTGACAGGTTGCCATTGTTTACCCAAAGTGGGGCCTTTTTTTTGGGTGTCTGTGTGCTGGAGTCCTCTTTAAAATTGCTCTGTCTCCCACCTTTATGTAAGGTGCCGGAGCTGTAGGCACCTTGGCCCTGGGTTGTGACATAAGTGAGCCTTGGTGACCTCCTCCCCAGTGAGAACCCTGACATTGGGATGCTTTGGGTTTTCCTCCCCTCAAAGTTTCCTGCTACGCTCATGTCCCATCTACAGATAGGCTGTTCCAAGTCATGCCCTCTTCTAGACGCAGCTGGGACAGTCCAATGCTTTGCAGCAGTGCTGAGGCCGACCCCATTTCTAGGTGGAGTAGAACCAGGACACTAAGTACTTTTCCTATGTGGGCTTCACTGTTGGGCATACGAGGTGAGAACCCTCTTAGAGACAGTGGTCATACACTGCTGAGCCAAGGTACCTGAAAACTTCTGTTCCTTTTGATTTCCAACCTTATTCCTCTCCCCAGCCCTCTCTACTTGGATCGGTAGGTTTGTATGGAACACACTTGAATCCCATATGTGATCCTGGGACTCTGTGGGTATAGTTTGAGTGTATGTTACATTCATTTTGGGGTATGGTGAGACATCAGGTAAGAGACAAGGGGGGATGGTAAATATAAATATGTCTCTGTTCTTCACTGGGCTCTCTGCCCCCAAAGATGTTGCAGATCCATGCTGTATTTGTTACTTTTTCTGTTGTTGTGACAAATACCACAAACAAGGCAGCATATGGAAGGGTTTATTTGGGCTTATGGTTCCAGAGGGATAAAAATCTACCACTATAGGGAAGGGGGAGCATGGCAGCAGTCAGGGCGACCAGAGCAGCAGGCTGAGAGCTTGCCTCCTAAACCACAAGCAGGGAGGAGGGAGAATGATGGGAACAATGGGAACAATGTACAGCTTTTGAAACCAGAAAGCTCTCAGTGACATACCTCTTCAATGCACACCTCCGAAACCCTCCCAGATATTGTCACTGACAAATGCCTGAAACTACCTGTGCCAATGGTTCTCAACCTGTGGGCCATGACCATCGGAGAACTCATATTTCCAATGGTCTTAGGAACCCTGACCATAAATGTATTTTTATTGCAATTATAATTGCAGTTTTGTCCCTGAGCAATGTCTGAGTTCCTAAGACCATTGGAAATATGTGTTCTCCGATGGTCACAACCCACAGGTTTAGAACTGCAGTTGTAGGATATTTCAACCAAACCACCATATATAGGCCAGGACAAAGGCATGAGACTGGTGCCTCCAGTGTTGCTAGGATATAGGAGAGATCACAGTCTTCAGTTGCCTGAAACACTTCTGTTCGGAGATGGAGCTGGGTGCTCTGTCAGGCTGCAGCCCTTTTCTGGAGGAGCTCTTGAGGTGCAGAAACTGTTCCCCTCCTCTAGAGAGCTTAGCGCTGGCTCAGTAAGCAGTTCCTATGTGGAAATTTCATAGTGTCATAAAACGATCCTACATTGCATCTACTCAGGAAAGTTGCAGAGTGGGTACAATGAAGGCTTGTCTTGGCAGAGGCAGAGGGAAGAGAGACCTAAGAACAAGAGATCTATGTCAGGGAACAATGCTTAAAGAAAGCCCTTTGCCATCAAGTCCCCAGTAACTCCCCTAGCTCGGATTCCTGGCTGTGAGCCTGCAGGCTTCTCACTTGATGCTCTAGCCCCTATTCAAGCCAAAGCATTCTGCTCTAAAATCCCCTTTACCAGCCTTTCGGGCCTCATAGGGAAGTCTTTCCCACTCCTATTTAACTTGGAGTTTCTGCCTACACATATGAGAGCATGTTGATTAGGGTTGTCTCTTAATATTTTCTTTTGTTCTATGTTATTTTATTAAGGCTTGATTTGGCAGTGGTGTCATTAAAGGTCACTAGTTAATGAGTTGCCCTCTTGTCCTCAGGAGCTTGTGACATGAACTATACATAGGGCTTTAAAGGATGGGAAACAACAAGGCTGGTGAACTTGATGTTTGCATTTGGAGATGAAATGGATTCTTGAGCCTTAACTGTGGTCTTGGCTATTAGAAAGTGGTACCCTAGACACAGGTTTTCAGAATCTGAATGTGGAGATGTGTTTCTCAATTACCAGTATCAGGACTGTTTAAGATTCTTGGGTTTTTTTTTTTTTGGTTTTAAAAAAAAAATTGATCCTCAGTCCCCAGACCAGTCATTCACTACATTATCAGCATGTCAGCAAGCCCCACGGGTGTTCAGATATAAGCAGTTGCCTTCCAAATGACTAGATCAGTTGATTTTCAAATAACCCTTGTCACTCGGAGCTATAGCTGATAAGGGGACAACCCTAAACCAGTTACTATCATTCATGGTCACAATGCCATAATGACAAATAAGAAGAAAGGCCTTGTGGTATCTTGTAAACTGTCTCTGAAGGCAGAGACCAAAGAGGAGTACCCAAAATAATTAGACTAAAATGAAGAGTCTGTTTTGAAAGGTCATGGTTATTTTCATGATTTCCATCCATGACTACTTGGCCACACCAGGAAGCCCCTCTGCAAAAGATGAGCGCAGTTAAAGAATTCCTGAGTAGGGGCATAAATGGCCCATAGTTACCACCCCCTTTCTCTTCAGTAACTGACTTGTGCAGTGTTCAATCTGTCCAAACACTGTTATCCTGAGATGTTTCACATGAAGAGTTAAGTCAATACCTTCCCTCTTGGTGGCAGCAGTAATTGAAACTAACTTATTAATTTTAGTTTAGAGACTCCATATTGGAGACAGAAAACTGGCCCAAGAAAACTTGCCTTGTAATTCATAAACTCTCTGTTCCCAGCCCCATCACTGAACACAGGAAGTCATGTCAGAGCCATCATGAGCCTTATATATTCCTAATACACAAACTGCCTCATAGAGGGCTTTGTGGTGAGTCTGGCTGCATGTGGACCCCACCAGCTTCATTCCTTGTGTATCTGTGCAGTGGAAAGGGGGTAGATGGTGCCTTGGCTACTTCCCTTGTTGCTACAACCAAACACCTGACAAGAAGCGACTTAAGGGAAAATGGGTTTATTTTGGCTTACAGTTGGAGGGGATACAGTCCACAGTCCATCATGGGAGAGTCATGTCGGTAGAAGTGGGAGGTGGCTGATCATGCTGCATCTGAGTCAGGAAGGAGAGAGAGAGAGAGAGAGAGAGAGAGAGAGAGAGAGAGAGAGAGAGAGAGAGAGAGAGAGAGAGAGAAGTGCTGGCAATCAGTCTCTTTCTCTTTGTCATTCTCTGAGATTCTACCAAGGGAATAGTATTGCCTATGATTGGGTCTTTCTACCAGAATTAACCCAATCTAGAAACTCCTTTGCAAACATGTCTAGCTAGGTGTTTGACTTCCAGTTGAAGTTGGAAGGAACTTTTTTTGTACAAAGGGGCTTTCGCTTTTAACTTGAAAGAAAAAATGGATTTTCAACAGAAGAACTCCAAAAGGGAATGAGTTAATTGGCCCTCATTAAGAAGGCCCACCTTCTCATGTTGCTAGGGAACCTACAACATTCTTCCGACACACACACACACACACACACACACACACACACACACACACACACAGACAAACATGGGGAGGAGGAGTGGAAGAACTCCAGAGTGTTACTGATGCTGATGAACTATCATAATTATCCACTATTCTTTACTCTTTTCAAGGCTCCCACTTTAAATGTGGTTCCTAGCAATTACAAATCAATTAGAACCTGCAATCAGACCTCCAGTTTCCCAGCCTGTGTTTTTGCTCCACATTGACAAATTGCCCTTCTTTGTTTAAGGTCAGTTCAGTAAGGTCATGTGACTAGTGAGCTGAAGTTAACCGGGACTAATTATGGATTGCAAGTCTGAAGCAAATCAGTGTCCTCATGAGGGATTATTCATTGTTTCTTCCAGGCAATTTCTTTCCTCACACCCTTGGCTGTTATTTGTGTGGTGAAAATTATCCGGCGGACAGACAAGACTGAAATTAAGGAAGCCTTCTTAGGTAGAGTATTCACAGTTCTTGCTTTAGGGGCTGGGGACGATCTTAATTAGATAATCACATTTGAAAAAAAAAATCTCATTTACACCCAACTGATTTTTTTTTCTTTTGGTCAAAATCAAACTGTGGAAAAATGAGATAAGCTTAAAGGAGTTAAGCCAATGTGCAGGAAATGGCATTCACAGGCAGGGATTCTCAGAAGGGGCCTAGCAAAACACTTATATACTTTAGTCACTTCCCTCTCCAAACTGCTTCCTCACAGTCCAGGAATGATGGCTCACACCTGTAATCCCTGCACTACTGGGACAGAATCAAGTAGGTTTGTGCAAATCAAGGTCTACATGATGATCTACATGAGGAATTCCAGTCAGGGCTACATGGTGAGACTCTCTCTCTCTCTCTCTCTCTCTCTCTCTCTCTCTCTCTCTCTAACACACACACACAAAGTCAACCCTACTGGGCTGTTTTAGCAGCCAAGGTAATTTAACCTGTGTCTAAATGTTCAACTTTTTAATACCCTGGAAAACTAAATTAGATTGATTTTATATACTCTAAATAAGTTATCTAGACCTTTATCCCTAAGTCCTCAAGCTTGGGTTTAGCATAGTCTATGGACTTGCCATCCTCTGGGGTGGAAGTCTGGAACCTGAGGTTCCTCATTGAGGGATGTGTTTGATAGCTGTTTGTTAGTTGCTGGACTTTAATAATGAAAACATACAGGATACTCCTCTCATTTCTTAGTGAGGGCATTTGAACTAGACAGAGTGTGTCTAAAGTATGAAGAACTGGTTTTATGTAACCAGGCTCTAGTTAGGTCTGTCTAGTTAAAAAGAATAATGTTAAATTTCCCTTTCAAAGTAGCTCAAGTAAATAATGGGTTTAATGACAGAGCTAAAATAAGCAATCTTGTCAACTCCAGGAAAAGGAGGGGACAGCACAGCAGCCCACCATGAGGCCCACAATGGGGAGAGCTGGAGTGTCAGGAGCTCCTGACCAACTCTGTCTGAAATATGCCACCCCCCCACCCCTCCACTTCCTGTCCACCTCTCCACTTCCTGTCCACCCCTCCACTTCCTGTCCACCCCTCCACTTCCTGTCTCTTCTCCTGCCTAGCCTTGGTTTCTCTGGTCAGGTGTGTTCTACAAACTGCTAACCTGAAGACTGAGAGTTTGGTCACATGGCCTTGATCTGGGGTTGTGAGGACAAAGTTTTAAGAGTTTTCATGGGGGTTGGGAGCATCGGTACTTTCTCAAACAGCTTTAGTGGCAGGGTGGTATTTGGATGGATATTAAGGTGGTCCTCAAAACATCCTACTGGGCATCCTCTCTGTTGGCTTGGCAATCCCTTCACCTCACTTTATACTCTGGTTGCTCCCTCACATAGAGTCCCAAGACAAATGGCAGTGAGTAAGAATGGTGTGTCATGTGTGTGACTATAATTTACTGCTGGCCATGGCGCTGTGTTCCTGGGAATGTCTCCAAGCATGCCTGGTTACCTGCTCCAGATGTTTTCATTCTCGGCTAAATCTCCCTTAGGGTGATGCTTCAAAATTGAGCACCGTATTCTGCCTCCTGTACGGTAACTACAAAGGAATTATTGGCTATTCTGTTTGCCGAAATCAATGAGTTCCTGTCTGGAAAATGACGGAACGCCAGCAGTGTGCACAGGGGTTGCAAACAACCCATGCTTTCAGCAAGGCTTGGTGGTGGGAGGGGGACTTCAAACACCAAGGTCAGAGAACTAGATGATTTCTAATCAGGTCTGGAATTCAGAACTCTCTTAGAGAGTGGGGTTTAGTCGTCATGTCTATTCTGTACTTGAGGGTCTTTAGAAGATTTAACATATGCACTTATGTATACCTGAGTCCAAATGTTCCCCTCTGCTACATACAGATGTTACAAAGATGATAGTCCTTGTAACATCTAGCTTGTAGGCATTCAGACTGTAGAATAGCCAGGCGCTCTGTTATGGAAAGACCGGAGTATCGGTCTGCCTAAAACTACAAAAATAAAACAAAACAATGACAAACAATCAATCAAACAAACAAAAAAACCAAAAAACAGCAAAAGCTCTCAAATCCTCTGGCAAGCCCATATCCCACAGTACCTCAATGCCAGCCCCTGGCAAGTCAACCTGTAGGGCATGACACTTTGAATTTCTTTCTCAGACAGTCTTGTTTGTGTTTCTGATCCATCAGTCAAAATGGTCTTGTCAGATTCTGTAAACAGCCACACGAGTTAGACCCATGGTGCTCTCGTTAGGCAGCAGCACTCTTGTCTGGGGCCATGCCTTCTCCTGTATATCCAGCATATCTGAGCACCTTTCTAAAGAATATGGAAGGTTGGGGTAGATGCCCCATGAGAGGTCCCTTCGTCAGTACCCTGTAATTTTGAGGCCTTTTCCCTAAGTACCATGTCCATTGTATTATTCAGATAAAAATTAATCAGTCACATGTACTTCCAGAATGCTGAAGCGACTCCCACACTTCCAAATGTCATCACTCTTGCTTTCGGTCCTTCCCTGTCTCTTTCAGGCATTTGGATCATACAGCATATTTGCTGGTTGTCGGGTGTCTTGGTCAGGATTTTGATTCCTGCACAAAACATCACGACCAAGAAGCAAGTTGGGGAGGAAAGCTTACACTTCCACACTGCTGTTCATAACAAAAGGAAGTCAGGACAGGAACTCACACACAGTAGGAACTTGTGGGCAGGAGTGGATGCAGAAGCCATGGAGGAATGCTGCCTACTGGCTTGCTTCCCCTGGCTTGCTCAACTTGCTTTCTTATAGAACCCAGGACTATCAGTCCAGGGATGGCACCACCCACAATGGGCCCTTTCACCCCTGATCACTAATTGAGAAAATGCCTAACAGCTGAATCTCATGGAGGCATTTCCTCAAGGGAGAGGTTCCTTTCTTTTGTGATAAATCCAACTTGTGTCAAGTTGACACACAAAACCAGCCAGTACATCGGGGTTTTCTAGCTCACTCACTTCAAACCTTTGGAAAGAATGTACTGAGCTGTGATAAGCTCACTCAGCTCTGAGTGTGTATGAGGTGTATTGTGCTCTGAATCAATGGAGCTGGAGATGAAGTTGACACAAGTTTCTGTGGGATGATGAGAGAGCAGCCAATGATGGTCACAGATGGCTTGTCTGCACTGAGGCCATGCTCCTAGGCTAAGACTGAGTGGAACTCCCTTAAGAAAGCATGGCAGGACCAACCCTAACTAGGAGGACTACCATCGTCATTTCTATGCTCTCTCACAGTTTATTGTCAGGACTCAGAGAGAAGTCATCCCAGATAACTTAGGGAAGTTCTCAGTTCTGCAGAAGAGGCCCCACCTCTGCTCTGAGCTTATGGAAGAGAAGGAAGCTGACATTTAAGGCAGGAAAGATCTGTGTGTAAAGACTGGCCTCACTGAATCTTCCCTGTGTTCTCTGCACTCAGAGCCTGTCTACGCCCAGCCTGCACATTGGACATTTTTCTGGCAGTGCTGTGGGACCGACTCATGCTCAGCTCTCCAACAGGGACCTACCCTTTCTTTTCCACTATATTTATATATAGCCAAGAATTTCCCCATCCCCACTCAGGTGTTTAGTTTCTCTTTTCGTACATGTCTACCCCAGCCTTCCCCCTTCTTTCTATTTCTTACAACTTGCTAAAAGCAGGTGGCTCTGTCTTCAGCCCAGTAGCCTGTGCCCTGTGACTGTGAGCACCATGCTTTCTGCGTGTAGAACAGCTCATCTGTCTCACTTAGTGTTAATGAATCACTCAAGGAAGAGCCTTCCCGAAAATGCCTCTCCACTGCTCTATCTTACATAAATCTCTGCTGGCATCAAGCAGTTAATATTTGCCAAAGAGCAATGGTAGCTCACATCTCTGACTACTCAGCAAAGCCTAAGAGAACCTCCTTGGGCTTCTGTCTGCTTACATAAGACATTTGACCATCATCACATTGACGGTGATGACTGTGCCTCTTAAGTCCCCTTAACAGACTCTAAGAGAGGGTCAAGGTGTTTGTAGTGGTGGGGTGGCAATTTGTGTTGCTGCCCCTTTGGTTTGGTCTGCCCCCTCTCCAGCAGGTTTCCAGGCTGCTTGGAGGTCCCTGGGCTGTATAATTTAAAACAACGTATTCCAGAAGTTCTGGCTAGTCTAGATTACAAAAGTCACCTCCTGGACTCTCTACTGTCTTGGAAACAGTGATGGACAGCTGTTGGCAGGTGATGGGTCAGTGGTGAGGCAGAGGCCGGGCAAGGCTGTCCAACTCTTCAGAAAGATTCTGGCAGCTGCTCTGATTTGAATTATGTCTGAGGAGGTTGCCAGGAAGAAATAAAAAAGTTATATGTTTCGCTACCAGTAAAAGAAATTCTATATGCTGTTGTATTAAATCTGTTTATATCAGGCTAGAAAGTGATAGATAGGTTTGTTCGTGAGACTCAAAATTCTGGCCAAGAAGAAAAGATAAATTTCTTGTCATTGGAATGTGTCATTTTATGTGACAATCTCCATAGTCCTGCCCCAATTATATTTTTCCCTAGCAATAAGGGTTCTCTTTATGTTTCTAACATATCATTTAACAACTCTGTGGTCATAAACTAAGTCTAATTACAGGTGATGATGATGATGATAATTGTGACCGTAATGAAAGTGATGGTTGATGGTGATGGTTTACAATGGCGATGGGTGATAATGGCAATGATGATAGTGATGGTGCTAATGATGGTGTTGATGGTGGTGATAATGGCAGCCGTGGTGACGGTAGTAACCATGATGGCATGTTGATGGTGATGATGCTAATGGTGGTGATAATGGCAGCCGTGGTGACGGTAGTAACCATGATGGCATGTTGATGGTGATGATGCTAATGGTGGTGATAATGGCAGCCGTGGTGACGGTAGTAACCATGATGGCATGTTGATGGTGATGATGCTAATGGTGGTGATAATGATGATAGCAGTGGTGGTAATGGTGGTTATAGTGATGATGATTTTTAAGTTTGAAAACCAACTGGTTTTCTCTTTTTCTGTCGGTCTTGTTTTATAGCAGTGTCCTTGGCTCTTGCTTTGAATGGAGTCTGCACAAACACTATTAAATTAATAGTGGGAAGGTAAGTTCCAAGAAGCACATGATAGCTTATACCACAAAGTTCACCCGTATGGCAACTATGACCAGAGGACACCAGGAGGACAGATTCCAGTGTGTCTGATTTTCCCTTAAATTGTTGCTCTTCTGAGATTTCTGACCTTCAATACAGATCTCTTCTCTCCTTTAAATTATGAACTCATTACTTCATAGAGGATTTCGCTGGTAAGAGAGTGTGTCTACTGGCTGACTGGCCACATTTTCTTTTGGCCAAAACCTGCTACTGGCATCTCCAGAGTCATGCACTGCTATCCCAGGCCCTTGTCAGGCTTATTAGTCACACGTCAGTTTTGGCCTTTAACAAATTAATCAGATCACATATGTATTGTCCTCTTTGGAATGAGACGTATGGGCTGACATTTCAGATCTGGCTTTATGACACACTTCCCTTACTGCTCCTGAAAAAAACAAATAATCTTGAATTTCCATTTGCTTTTCCCTCTCCTCTGGCGGCTCCAGTAAAGAGTCAGACTCAGCTAATGAAACACTCTGAACTGGGACGTCCCTCCAGATCTCCATGCTTAGCACGCACTTGGGGCCCAGATAAAGTGCTGATCCTCAAGCCTCACCCCTTGAGGTTCTGGTTGAGTAGGTGGAAACCACATTAGGAGACACTGGCTGGGTCTGAGGAAGACAGAACAAGAGCAGCTCTGATAGGTCACAGAGGCACCTTCCTGAGATCCCAGAGCTAGGAAGATCACTGTCTGAGTCTGCATGTGACAACTCTGACTCTGTATGCACTGCAAAAAAGGAGGTATGCTTACAGCATTAGCAAGCCTCACCATGGTCTGCACACAGCCGTATTGGAGTAGAGCCCCAGAGTAGTGGGCTGGTACATTACAATACAATCCTCACTCAAGTAGAACAGTCAATCTGTGGTGAGGTGCTGGGCACTGGATTCAATTCTGTGGCTCACAGTTTATGTTTGCCACTTATGGATCATGGATGACCTTGGGGAGAGTAGCATCTCCTTCAGCACTCTGACCCTACTTTAAGGATTCTCATAGGTACTATATGCATGGTGGATACACAGTGTCCCCCGCCCCACTCCCCACTGCATCTATACCCACGGCTAAGTTAATATTAGCTATAGATGTTCCGGAGAGCCTGGCTTCAGAGCCACTCTTCTTTCCTCTAGAGATGTCTGTCCCCCTCCTGCTTTAAACCAGATCCACCAGCCTGGGTCACTGGACTCCTCACACTGTGTGACTGAGTTGTCAAGTTTCCCAGCCAGGTTGAGGGCTGCTACTTGAGAAAAGACAACTGACCACCAAAACTTGCATTGTGGAGATGTCATGGCCTAGCTTCTCAGAACCTGGGGGGCAGGGTCTAGATTGGCCAAACAGTAGATCAAGACAGGAAGTCCTCTTGATTCTGATAATACGACGCTTAGGTGCCTCTAGGAAGTCCCACTACCTAATGTTCAAGACCTCACCTTTGGCTAGGGGTTGATTTCTCCCTTTTACAGATGTAGAAATGTGGCCAGGGACCATTGAGACCTCCGTAAGGCTACAAACCTAGCTCCAATGAGCAACTGTGTCTGAAGGGCTCTCAGGGAACTCCTGTGGGTGAGGGCAGAAGGGGCCTGCAGAGGGGCGGGCTCTGTGGGGAGGAGGGGTCAGCTTGGGGCTCATTGTGACAGCAGTGTTGTATATTGAAAATGTCCATGGTGTCTTTTGTAGACCTCGCCCCGATTTCTTTTACCGCTGCTTTCCAGATGGGGTGATGAATTCCGAGATGCGCTGCACAGGTGACCCTGACCTGGTGTCGGAGGGCCGCAAAAGCTTCCCCAGCATCCATTCCTCCTGTAAGTCCGCACTCTGGTCCTCCTGCTCGCTTTCTTGGGGTGTTTAAGTGGAGAGGACGGCTTTGGGACTTGAATGTTAGCATAGTGTAGTTTTCTTCACTGTGGGATGGATGGTTTAGAAAAACAGTGTTTCTTGGTCATGAAAGCTTATAGCCAAGGTTCCAGATCTTACACAGTGCTGTACATGTTGCTTTTGTGAGCTTGGAAGAGTGTGGCATGAGAGGCATGAGGCATTTCACTCTTAGAAGCTATGACACAAGAATTTGACAGTGCAAAGGGGATTTACTGAGCCTCTCCTTGACAATCAGTGTTCATTTCAGCATTGTATCTAATATTTTTTAAATTAAGGTATTAAATGTATGATCAAATATATAACACGTGCATATAGATAAAGCATATGAAAATATGTATGCACGCACATGAACCCCCATAAATTGTTTCACTATAGATGCTAAAGCCTAGATCAGCTTTGCACAAAGGCTAGTCTGAACCAGCAGCAGAATAGCAGAACAGAAAAAAACAAAGGAAAAAAATTAAAGAAAAGAAACCCCACAGATCTCTGAATTGTGACACATCCTGGCTCTGCCATGTCTTGGCTTTCGAATGTCACCTTTCTGAGCCTCGGGTCCAACTGTGTTAATGGAAATCGAAATGCCTCCATTCTCAGTAGAAGTGAGGATTAAAGTCAGTGATCATAATTACTAACGTTTCTGGAGCATCCTTCAGAACCAGAATGTGGAAGTGCATTGTTTTATTTAATCCCACAAGGATAATAAGGCACTTGGACTATGCACTTGTCACAGTAGCTCTCCCTGTTATTATTTATTACCAGAACTGGTGTCTCAATTCACTCAAGGGGGTTGACTCAGACACTAAGCACCGGTCCTAGGAATCCAGAGATTAAACACGGCAAAATACAGCCCTGGGAAGTCCACAGGTGTAGCAGGCTGTCTGTGGTATTATGACTCTTGGGATAATTGGAGACAGACTATGGCTGCAGGTGACTGCTTGGAACAGGAAAGACTCCTGTCAAACTGTGAAGTTCTTGGTTCCGCATAGGTCTAATCATTAGCTTCTTATCTTAATAGGATTTTTTCTGAATCCTGTGACAAAGATGCACCTTACTGGTTAGTGGCTGGGTTAAGAAACATCTTAAAGCTTCTTTGAATGGATATTTTGCCCAGAGACACTGGAAACTTGGGTCTGTCAATGAGCTATGAGAGCGGCGAGCACTTTAAGGGGATCGTTATCAACAATTGTTGCAGCACCATAGCCTGTCAGGTGGAGGAGGATCTCTTCTTACACAGAACAGAGAGGCTCAGACAGAGTTGGTTATTCACCTGAGGCTAGCAGCCTCTGGAGTGATGGCGTTTTCTCCCTTTACAAGATTTAATATCATAGAGTGTTCACATTCCATGTCAGTTAAATAGATGCCTCATTTTCTTCTCTCTATAACTATGAAGATTATATAGTGAGTGGAATACTGTACTCCTTTCCCCTAAACAAATCCAGGCTTATAAATATGACTTTATTTTTTTAAAAAAGGGTTGTAGTTAATAGTACTATAATAAATATTAGAAATTTACCAGGACAGTTACTTCAGGACTTCTCTCTCTCTCTCTCTCTCTCTCTCTCTCTCTCTCTCTCTCTCTCTCCACATATATATGTATATATAAAATCATACATACATACAATCTCTACACATACATACAATCTCTCTCCATATACATATACACACAGTGATTACAAAAGAAAATAGATATGTTAAATAATTTGACTGTAGTAACCATTCTCTATGCATGCTTTTGCTTTCCCTTAGAGTTTAATTACCAAAAGCAAAATGAATAGTCAAAAACACTCAAGAATATTAAGACAAACTCCTGGATTTAGGGTATTCTGAAACTCAGTGATAGATGTTCTCATAGGAGACAGGCAGAGGGGTTGGAGGTGGAGGTGAGGAGAAGGCTACCTGAGGACACAGTAGGACAGAGTGATGCAGCCAAAGTCAGGGGGCACATGGATCTACCAGAGCTGGAAGACGCTGCAGGAGTGGTTCTTCTGCAGAACCTAGAGGAAGCGTGGTCCTGCCGATAGCTTTGGTTTAAGAATCTGGTCTCCAGAGCTATAAGGGAATGAGTGCACGTTATGTTACCAAATTGATGACAGCTCTTTTCAGCAAGCTAGGAAGTACTTAAACAGAGTCAGATACAATGCCATGAGTATAAAAAAGTTGGCCTGAGAGCCACCATACACTGCTTCGTAGTGCCTCTGAGCTGCCTGTGGTGAGGACATGGTGATAGAAGAAGGTATGGCTATGGGCCGCAGTCAGGATGCAAGCAGCACTAAGTTATTATACCATTGTTGTTAAGGGTTCCAAAGCTGTAACACTCTGAGGGATCTGGAGTAGTATTAAAGGTGGTGGTCAGCTCCGATAGGTTCTCCATCTATTCATTACAGGTAGGTTCATTCACGTCCTCTGTCTTTGATGCTGTGTTGTTTCTTGTACATGTGTATATTGTGTGTACATATACATGGGTGTGTATATTAACATGGATAGGTATATGCACTGTGTGTGTGGAGGCTAAAGGTTGACTATTTTTCTCAGCTATCCTCCTCCTTATGCTTCGCGATTGGGCTCTCTCCCTGAATCTGGAGCTCCCTGGGTGGACTAGGCTAGTTTGACCCACAAGCTTCAGAGATTCATCTATCTCGGGCTTGCTAGTCTGGCATTCAGGATGTGCATCACCATGCCCAGCTTTCTTTTCTTCTAGAATGTGGTCCTAGGTATCCTAACTCAGCTTCTCATGATTGATGGCATGGTAAGCCCCTCACTAACTGAGCTATCTCCTTATCTTTATGCTTCTTGAGGTGTCTTCCCCTAAAGACTTGCTGCTAGTGCTGAGCTTTAAAGGACTTTACATTTTTTTTTCTATCTGAGGGGCCACCATCTTGGCCAAGCTTTCCATCGTCCCTGTGCGGAGAGGCTACTGGGGGAACAAGATTGGCAAGCCCCACACTGTTCTGTGCAAGGTGACAGGCCGCTGTGGCTCTGTGCTGGTGCGTGTCATCCTGCCCCCAGAGGCACTGGCATTGCCTCTGCTCCTGTGCCCAAGAAGCTCCTGATGACAGCCGGTATAGATGACGGCTACACATCAGTTAGGGGCTGCACTGCCACCCTGAGTAACTTTGCCAAGGCCACCTTTGATGCCATCTCCAAGACCTGACCCCCGACCTCTGGAAAGAGACTGTGTTCACCAAGTCTCCTTATCAGGAATTCACCGATCATCTTGTGAAAACCCACACCAGAGTCTCTGTTCGAGTACCCAGGCTCCAGCTGTGGCTACCACATAGGGGATTTTATACAAGAAAAATAAATGAATTCAGTCTGTTAAAAAGAAAAGAAAAGAAAAGGAAAGACTTCCCCATTCTACCATGGACATCCCTGCACACTCACGTTTATTGCTGCTATTTTCTTTTTTTTTTTTCATTTTTCCTATGTTTTTTTTTATTTTATTTTTTTAATTTACATTCCAAATCACTTCCCCTTTCAAATGGTCAGATCTTGAAAATATCATCCTTAGTGAGGTAACCCAATCACAAAAGAACACACATGGTATGCAGTCACTGATAAGGGGATATTGACCCAGAATCTCGGAATACCCTAGACACAATCCGCATATCAATAGATTTCTAAAAAGATGGAAGGAGAGACCCCTGGTCCTGGAAAGACTGGATGTAGGGGAACGCCAGGACAGAGTAACGAGAGGGGGTTGAATGGAGAAAAGAGGGAGGGAAGGGGGCTTATGGGACTTTACATTTTAAGATCACTAGAAAATGAAACCATTTCTAAAATAAAAATCTTAATCCTGGCTTCTCAAATAATTGACTGAGGACCGTAGCACATTTGAACTTGGGCAGGAAGCAGTTCTCATGTGAATACCTCAGGCTGGCGGACTAGAGACCTCAGATTAGTGGCCGAGCCTTAAAGAAATGTTTCTATTAGATATGAGTTCTCTCTTCTCCCACCAAAAAGCTGGCTCTCTCACAGGCTGCCTCTGGCTGTCTGCCTTGTAGATGTGTGGCTACAGGGATCTGTCCCTGACAGGTTTTTGGGCAGAGGCTGTTTCTACCTCTTGCCTCAGATTCTCCTTAAGACTTTATCGTTTGCTCTTGTTGGCAGACAGGATGTCCAGTGCGGCTCTGGGTTTTGATGAAGTTGCTTTTTTCTGCGTTCTTTCCCTGACTTGTGACAGGATAGTGTTAGCTTGAAGGGAGCTGCCTTATGCACTGAGAAACCCATCAGTACTCTGTCCTGCATTTCTTATTGTCACCATTAAGACACCTCATGATTGGTGTGACTTTTGCTCCTCAGAAGAGATGACCTTAGTGGACCTTCATTTTATTACAAATTCTTTATGTTCCTTAAACAATCAATTTTCTAGTCCAGACTTGAGTGACTGGATGAAGTGGATCCCAGGCTAAAGAGATGTGGGCCAGGCTCCTCTCCTCACAGGTCACTGACAGCTGGATGTAATCCATATCCTTACATTATCCAGTAGAACAAATGTTTTTCTTCAAACTTAAGAACAGATATCAATTTGTTTCGAAAACAAAAGAACTTGGTCTGAATCTTCTTTAAGTAGCTTAAAGGCTCCAGTGTGGAATGCTCACACATCAAAGCCCCATGGGATTTGCTCTTGGAGATATCCCTAGCTTCCTTGACTGGAAAAGCAGAGACCACAATGGCACAGGAAGTGGTTTTAAACCTAAGATTTAAAAAAAGAGTTGGCATTGTACCTTCTCCAGGAGCTGAGTGTGAGGTGTTTGGAACAGGGGATTGTCTCAGTTTTTGATTCAGTATTTGTTCAGCTTCTCTGGGGAATGATTTATATAAGGGAGAGGTAGGGAATAACAAACCATGATACTGTCAAGCTATACAGAGCCATCTGTCCTGCAAAACTGGTGGGAGTCAAGAAGTCCTTTCTACCTCTGATGAGAGCAATAACATCCAGGTATCAGTACATGAGCCATCAGTACTTCCAGCCATGGCTCCTATCTACAGACATTCTGTACTAGAACATCAAGATGTCCCTTCATCTACTTGTTGTCTGTGGTGACTTTCACTTTACAATGGCAGAGCTGAATAGCTGTGAAAGGCACATGGGGCCCATTATAGCTATGATCTCTCCTTTGTGGAGAAAGGTCAGTGGCAGCCTTGTTGGTACCAATACTATAAAGCAGCAGCATCAAAACCTTAATAAGGCAGGATACTTACAGTTGCAGAAGAGAGGTAGAGACAGGAGGAATCATGGGATTTAAGGCACTATGTAGCAAACCTTTTGTCTTAAACAAGCTGGGCTGGTTAGGCTGTTTGTTGTTTGTTTGTTTAACTTGATAAAAGCTTGAGTCATCTAGGAAGAAGGAACCTAATTTGAGAAAGTGTTGCATGTAGCTTTTGCTACCCTACCTTAAGCTCCAGGAACCCTGCTACCAGCCCCTGCCCAGAGGATATTGGATCCGTAGATGAAGAACACAGGCACACATTGCTCAATTTCAACATGCCTTGTTGGCTCAATTGCTGGGCTCTTCTAAGCCTTCCTCAGCTAGCTTACCCTTCCTAATACTCTTAGCTCAGAATTTCTCAACCTGCCCTCAGTTTCACTTGCTCAGTTACCTTTAGTCCCAGCTCAACATCCTAACCTCTGATCACCTATTGTCCCTCCAAAGCATGGTGAAACCTCCTTTCCTTTTCCTGAGTCTCTTCTCCTCCCCTCCAGGGACCCAGAAGTCCTGCCTCTTTCCTTCTACCCAGCAATTGGCCCCTGGCATCTTTACTGATAGATCAAGAACCAATTGGGGAACAGGACCTTAGCATCAGAACCACCCCTACAAGAAAATGCCTCCCAAGATTGGCTTGCAGACAAATCTGTTGGGCATTTTCTTGACTAATTATAGATGTGAGAGATCCCAACCTACTGTGGGCAATGCTATCCCTGGATTAGTGGTCCTGAGTATTATAATAAAATGGGCTGAGCAAGCCATGGGAGCAATCCAATAAGCAGCACCCCTCCATGGCCTCTGATTCTGTTCCTATCTCCAGGACCTAGCCTTAAGTTTCTTCCCTGATTTCCCTCAATGATGGTCTGTGATGTGGAAGTATAAGCCCACTAGACTGATCCAGAAATAGAAAGTAAGCTAGGACACAGGCCAACCCACTAAACAAGCAAACATCTAAAGCAAGATCAGTGCACTCAAAACATACATGTAGATGTTCTTGTTATTTAGATGTCTAAACCTGTAGATGTTTGTTTGCTTCTTTGTTTAAATGGGGTTGGGGTTGGGCCAGGGTTTCAGTATTGCTAAGCAAGTGCTATGCTACTGGTCTGGACTTCCAGCCCTGGCAGTCTCACTTCTCAGCAACTCTGGCACTATATATAATGGGGCTGCTGTTGGTTGTGGGATACATTTTATGGCAGATATCAACTATTGCTGACTTTGTAATCCCTGAGTGTTTAGTGGTATTGGGCTAAGCTCTGGGTAGAGAAGACAAAGACAAATTTGACTCTGTGTTCTCCTGGAGTGTGAGGGCAACCACTAGTGTTAGCAGGCTGTGTGATGGGAGTTGGGGGACCTAGAAAGGCAGGAACAGTCTCCAGGAGGGAAAATTCTGTAGTTTCTCATCAGAAAGTAAAATGGTTAGATGTCTTGAGATTTTTATTCTCTTAGTGTGGAAGTCCAGGTTATCAATAATTTCCATGAGGGTCTCCAGGTTGCAGAGACCTGCTCCTTTGGAACATTTGATGGAGGTGATTTCTTTGATTTGTTTTGGGGGCTGGAGCTGTATTTCTGTCAGTATTTGCCTAGCAACCACAAGGTTTGTCACTGAATTAGCTGGGTTTAGTGGTGCACCCTGTAAACTCCCGAAATCAAGAGGTAGAGGCAGGGGTACAAGGTTATCCAAAGCTCCATAGGGAGTTGAAGATTAGCCTCAGCTAAATGAGACCCTGTCTTTTGCTTTTATTCCCACCTTCACAACTTTGTAAGTGCTCATTCTGTACCTCTGGTCATCTGAGACGTTTTAAGGATACACCTCACTGAAAAATGTGTATTTTTCTATGTATTGATCTGGTCACTGGATGTGTCTTTTTAATTGGGGAATATGCCCTCTGTTTCTTTTCTAGATCTATATAGACAGATGTTGAGTTACTCTTCCATTATCTTTTCTTTCCTGTTATCTGCCTTTTGGTTGCTTTATAATCACCTCTTAAAGACTTAAAACTTGATAGAATTATAGAGAATTGTCATATTATTTTTCTATTTTTAACTTCTAAGAGCCTTCTCAAACTTTGTGTTTTTAACAAATGTACCACCTTGTTCTTTCTCTCACAGATGGAATGACTCTTATTTCTTTCTCTATGTATGGGAATTTCATCCTGCCTTCTCTGTGTCCTCACAAGCTGCTTTGTTCTTATACCTGGTGTTCTCAGCCTTGTCTTCTAGCTTAAAGATGGATGGCCATAGCTAACTGGACAAAGTACATTAACTGTCCTTTGCTGAGGGTGTCTGCAAGGGACCTGGGCATGGTCATGGACCCTGCTAGTTACCACATGGTCCTCACCTTGAGTCTGGCTCTCCAGTTTCTTCCAGAGGTGTGAACCAAAGCCCTGGGTTCTGTGCAGGAGGCCTTGAGGGTTATTGGGGTAATCACTGGACCTTTGTCTAATGTCCTGTTTTCAGCCTGGTTACTCCACAGGACCTCCCACTTTCCTCTTTTTCCAAAACTTCTAGATTTAGGTTGTGGGTGATCTCCAGACTTCACAGGGTAGAGAGTAGAAGATGTGGCTTCTTACAGGAACTCCATGCTAGCCTGTTTGTGATGTCATGGCTCATCTGCCTTTCCCTGCACCTAATACTAATGGCTCCAAAGTTTTCAGGGTTCTGTGGGTTGAAAGCACTGCGTCTTGTCTTGCTGTCCTCTGTAGACAGGAAGAATGAGGTGTCTTCAGCTCAGTAAATCAACAGATATTTTGCTCCCTCCTTCTCCTGCAGTGAGGTGGACCTCAGGTGTTGCCAGATGGAATCTGCACTCTGTTTGGATCTGTTAGGGTTCTCCAGAGGCACAGAACCAACACAATGTCTTTCTCTCTCCTTTCTCAAGACACCTACTTGAAAGAAATTGGCTCATGAGACAGTGGGAGTTGGCAAGACTAAGTAAGGCCAGCCAGCAGGTTAGAACTTGAAGGAAAGTTGATGTTGCCATCTTGAATCCAAAACATAAAGGACAGACCAGCAGGGAGGATGCTCAGACAAGGTTTCTATGTGGCACTGATTTAATTTTTCAGATAACAGAGTCTCTTATAGCCCAGGCAGACCTTGAACCCAGGCTGAGTATCTGGATGGATGTGTGCATACAAAATGCATGTGCATGAAAGCATATATAGTCAAAGACAACTTGGCTGGTCCTCCTGCCTCCATCTCAGAAGAGCTGGCATTATAGTCATGCCTCATCTTACCTAGTGTATACAGTGCTGAGCATCAAACCCAAATATTTGCAGATGCCAGAGAAAGTGATTTACTGCTGAGCTCTGAGCTGGAAACTGAAAACAGGAAAGTGTGCTGTCTTCACACATGGTAGCAAATAACTGAACACTACGTGTGTTCTCAGCCCACTATGTGATGCATCTGAAGACAAATTCTTTCTTATGGTGGAAACCCCAATCTCCCCTCTTAAGGCTTACAACTGATGGTATGAGGCCCACTCACTGTGTGGCATGCAATCTGAATGCTTAAAGTTAAGTGATTGTAAAACTTAGTTACCTCCTAAGACACAGCAATTTTTAGGGTGGGTTGGACTAAGTGGTGACTGGCAATTGCAATGTGCCACTCTGATATAAAATTAGCCACTATCCTGTTGTTCTACTTCTCTGCCATTTGGAAATCAGAAACACTGCCATGATGCTTCAATGCCCTCAGTGTAGATGGTCCATCTGTTGATAGGTCCTTGTTGAGTCCTGGTGGTGTTTCTGACAGCAAAGTCATTAAAAGACACTAGTGTCTGGCTTCCCAAGCTGAGCGTCTGGTATTTGCTCTTGGCAGTGGAATCTAAATAGGTTTTAGCTACAACTTGGGAAATAATCACAAGACCTCATCTATGCCAGGTTGAATTCCCATCAAGCATGAATATTCAATGTCATAAAGCAGCCGTTGCTTAAGTTGGCTAGACTGGCTTTTGCATGGAGAAAGAGGACATGGGAGTGAGAGGAGGTGGCAAGATTCATTTGTTGTGCCTCCTTTTGTGAAACACAGTTGCTATCATGGGTTGCTATTGGTGGAAAAAATACTTGACAATTGCTTCTTTATGCTTCTTTTAAGCATTGAATAAAAGGTCATGAGCTATACTGGCCATTGGCTCAACCAGGATAAATTGTTGGTGATTTGAGGTCACATATTATGTGATTTTTCTTGTAGTGTAAACACTGAAGCTTCCATTTTTATTGTTATTACAAGGAACATCAGAGGGCATGTGTGGTATAAGCCCTTTCTAGTTCTCTTCTTCCCAATCTAAGTTATGATCCTCCACCTCAAGCTTCCAGAACAGTTGGGAAGATTCTGAGGAACAACTGCATTTATTTAGTCACATTTTTCTACTCATAAGAAGAATCTCCTCCATGCTGGATGGCTTGCTTTGAGCAGGCAAACATCTGGAGGGAAAGTAATCTCAGTTCTGTACTAAGAATTAAGCCTAGGGCTCTGTGCATGCTCACACATGCTAGGCAAGCTTCTAACTCACAGCATGGCAAACATCACACTGTCTCCGAACAGTGTGTCTCTGTCTGTTTATCACAGCCCCCCATCTCCTCCCCATGGATCTCATTAAAGTTTCCCCTCCTTAAGTCCCACTATGAAATTTTAATGTCACAGATTGTATATCCTTTAATATATTCAAGAATAAAAGATCCCATGTCACCACCATGTCAAGAGACATCAGCAAACTTGGCAAGAGTTCCTCATAGTTCCCCTACAATGATATTTTTTTCTAAATAGCTGTAATGTATAAGACTCTTCATCTTTCCAAGAGCCAATTTTCATTCCCTAAAGGGATGGCATCTTTGTCAGGAATAAATATTCTAGGGACGTTATTCTTAAAAGGGTCTTTTGTCCCTCCACAATGACACTTAATAATGTCTGGAGACATTTTTGATTATCTGGTGTGTGTATGTGTAAGTATGTGCACGTGTCTCTGTGTGTGTCCATGTGACTGTGTTTCTGTGTGTCTGTGTATATGTATGCCTGTGTGTCTGTTTATGAGTGTGTCAGTGTGTCTGTGTGTATATGTGTATCTGCATGCATTTGTTTATATGTCTGTTTTAATTTGTGTGTATGTTTATACGTCTGTGTGTCTGTGAGCATTTGTGTGTCTGAGTATGTGTGCACATGTGTGTATCTGTGTTTTTGTGTGTCTATGTATATATGTCTATGTCAGTGTTTCTCTGTGTGTATCTATTTGTCTGTGTGTCTATGTGCCTGTGAGCATGTATATGTGCACATTTGTCTGCCTATGTATATGTGTGTGTGTTTGTGTGTATTTATGTCTGTTTGTTGTGTTAGTGTGAATGTGTATGTCTGTTTATAGGGGGTGAGGCTGCTGAACACCTCACAGCAGCAAGAACCAAAGAGCAAGAAGCCAGGGGACTGTGAATAGGAAACTTCTGAAACTGTGAGCAGAAGCAATTCTTTCCTTTTAAAATGCTTTCTTTCAGCTATTGGTCATAGTGATAAAAATCTGACCCACACTCTGTTGCTTTCCATTGGCTGTTTTAGGTTTTCTCGACATTTCCCCACCCCTGTTGATAGATGGTAACAATTTTTTCTTCTTAGATTTTAACCATTTCAATAATTCATATTTTGAAATGTGTGAGAGCCAACCAGTTCTGATAGATGGACATAGCCATAAATAATATTCTGCTCAAAGATGCTTCCTTCCGGTCCACTTCCAGCCAATCCTTGTGCTTTCAGGCATCCGCCCTTCATTCAGCTACCCTATTGTTTTCTTTCTGTCCTTTTCCTGTATTTTTCTTTTGAACTGCAGACTAGTTTCGTCTATTTAAACCTCATAAACAGGAAGTCATATACGTGATTTCTTTGGCGCATGGGAGATTTTGAGCAGTATAATGTCTTTTAATTCATCCACACTGTTGTAAATATCAGTAATTTATTTCTTATGTCATCCTACTGAGTACCATAAAGCTGCTTACCCATTCTATTCTTAGTGGTATTGGGGATTTTTCCTTTTCTTATGCTGTTCTTTGCATTGATGTGTGTTGCTGTATTATGTTTTCAAATATTTGTGAGTAGCACTTTAGGTCAAGGTTATCTATTTTTAACATTAGAAGAAACTGCTGACCCCTGTTCCAAAACATTTGCCTCAGTTTACCTTCTCATTGGCAATGTATGATACCTCCAGGTTTTCCATATCACACTAACATTTGATTAGTCTTTTTAATTTTAGTCATCTTGGTGAGTACGCAGTGGTACCTCTTGAAGTGTGTACTTTGCATTACCCTGATGACTAATGATACTGTGTAGTCCCCCCTTTTGCAGAGTGACTGTTCACAATCTGTCCTTTTGCATATCATCTGCTCAAGTTCATTTTCTCTCTTTATTTATGGCTAGTTTCCCATATTCTGTTTATAATTTTTTTCTCCAGATAAATGTTTTGTGATATTTTATCCTATTTTGATGGAGATGTTTATTTGCTTGTTAGTTTTCTTGATGGTGCTTCTTGATGAAAGGCCATTTTATAATTTGATTGAATGTCTTTCTTGCATAGTTATTAATGTGTCCTGGGTAAAATACCCATTGCTACCCTATAGTTGCAAAGATATTGTTATTGTTTCCTTTAAAAATTTCATTGTTGGGGCTGGAGAGATGCCTTAGTTGTTAAGAATGCTGGTTCCTAATACCCATATCAGGCAGCTCTCCTGTAACTCTAGCTTTAAGACATCAGATGCCTTCTTCTGACCTCTGTGGGCACATGTATTGAGCACACAGCTTGCACATACCTATAAATAAAAGTAAATCTTTTTAAAGAAAACTTTATGATTTTAGTTTCATCTATGGAGATTTTCTCAAATCACTTTTTGTTCATAAAGTGAGGTATGTTTCCATACTGAGATATAATTTTTCAGCTACCTTTCTTGAAAGAGACTTCCATTTCTCCATACCATTGCGTTAGAGCAATGCAGATGTTAATGGAGTGCTAGTGTATGCTGTGTTTCTGCACTGTGCATGCTGTCTACTCTTCTGTGCTCTTCCCTCCAGCTGATCTCACCATATTGATCACTACTGGCACAATGCAGGCTGAAGTTAGGCACTTTCAGTCCTTCATCTCTGCTCTTCTTCATCGAGATTGCCTTTGGCAATTACAAGCCCTTTCTCTTTCCACATACTTTAGAATTGGCTCATGTTTCTCCGTAGCCTGCCAGAGATGGGTAGGAGATTGTGTAGAATCAATAGACTGCCCTAGGGGAGAGTAACTATCTCTTCACTATCAAGTGTTCTGCTCCATAAAGTCTATTTCTCCATTTATTTATAAAGTTCTATTCCTCTGTAATAGTTTTATAGTTTTCGCTATGTACAGCTTGTGTGCATTTTCAAAAACTAGTCTTTGAACATTTTTATTGTGATAAAATTTACTTATGATACAGTTTCAACCATTAAAATATTTTGTGGTTTATGCTTACAGCTTGTGTTTTATAGTTCATTCATAGAGACTTTTATAGGCTCAGTCACAGTCTAAGACATTTCTGTCATCCATAAGAGAAAGCCTGAAACCTTTAGCTTCCCTTTCCCCATCTTTCACTTGTCCCCAGAGGCAGTCAACCACTAGTATATAGTTGTCAATTCTGAACAAGTCAAGTCAAATAAATTAAGTCATATAATATGCAGTTCTGTGTAGCTGGCATATTTTATTTAGTGTAATGTTTTCAGGTCCTATTAATGTTGCATCATGAATAAATAACTCATTTTAAAATATTTTATTAATTGTTGAGAATTTCATATAATATATTTTGATTATCTTACCCCTCAGTTCCTTCCTGACCTACCCTGTCTTCCCTATGCAAGCAACTTCATGTTCTCACTGCTTTTTTAAACCTATCAAATACTATTTGTGCTTCCCATGCACTCTTGGGTCTGTGGCCACCGATCAGACATGGTCAGACTTAAAGGAAACAGACTCCCCCTCTCCCAACTATTAGCTGTCAATTGCTAATAGTTCCTCAGCTAGAGGTGGTGCTTTCTGTCTATCCCCCCACCTCAGTGTAGAGTTTTGACTAGCTTGAGCTTATATGGATCTTGTGGAGTCTTGTGCATGCTGTCACTGATGCTGTGAGTTCATCTGTGCAACTGCCCTGCTGTGTCTAGAAGATACTGCTCTATTATGGGCATCTACTGCCTCTAACTGTGATGGTCTTTTCACACCCTCTTCTGTTATGATCCCTGATGAGCCCTCTTAGGAGGTATGTATTAGTGATGTTCCTTCAGAAACTTAGCATTCCATAGTCCTATAATGTTTCATTATATGGATATAGAACACAACTTATTTCTATGCTTATCAACTGACAGATACATGGAGGATTATTAGAAATAATACTGCATAAATACTTGTATAAATTTGTTTGGATGGGTTTCAGGTGGGGGGGGCTCATAACTAGGTATGGAGTGATGGACCACACAGCAGCCCTGTACTTAACTCTGAGAAACTACACTCCTGCTGGGCACAGCAGTTGCACCATTTTATATTCCCACCAAAAGTAAATGAGCTCCCTGAAGCAATTTATCTTTGTCACTGGCCACACCCCATCTTTTGGGATGTATTAAGGCTGTCCTAGTGGTGTGAACTGTTGTCTGCTTGTAGTTTTCCTCTGCATTTCCTATGACTACCCCTGTTATTTTTCTTAGTGCCATGAGATACCTGACAAAAGACCTCAAAACAGGAAGAATTTATCCTGGCTCATGGTTCAGGAAATGCAGTCATTATGATGGTGATGGCTGGCAACAGATACATAAGGTACTGGTTAATTTGTGTAGTAACTAAGAATCAGAGAGGGCTACATCCCAAGTGGGAGCAGGATGTAATACTCAAGCTCCTCCTCTATGGCCACAAGTCTGCTGGCCAGGTCACACCCATATTATTACTGTTTGTTTGTTCTCTCTTTTTTTAGTTGGTTTTGTATCCAGCCACTTCGCTGAAGGTGTTTATAAACTGTAGGAGTTTGCTGGTAGGATTTTGGGGTCACTTATGTATACTGTCATATCATCTGCGAAAAGCAATACTTTAAAGTCTTCCTTTCCAATTTGTATCCCTTTGATCTCCTTTAGTTGTCTTATTGCTCTAGCTAGAACTTCAAGTACTCTTGAATAGATAGGAAGAGGGTGGGAAGCCTTATCTTGTCCCCAATATTAGTGGAATTGCTTTAAGTTTCTCTCCATTTAATTTGATGTTGGCTATTGGCTTGCTGTGTATTGTCTTTATTGTGTTTAGATATGCTCCTTGTATCCCTGATCTCTCCAAGACTTTTAACATGAAGAAATGTATTTTCTTAAAGACTTTTTTAAACATCTAATAAGATGATCATATTTTTTCTTCTGTTTGTTTATATGATAGATTATATTAACAAATTTTTATATATTGAACCATCCCTGCATCCCTGGAATGAAGCCTCCTTGATCATGGTGGGTTATATTTTTGAGGTACTCTTGGATTTGGTTTGCATATATTTTATTGTGTATTTTACATCAATGTTTATAAGGGAAATTGGTCTGAAATTGTTTCTTTCTTAAGTTTTGTGTAATTTAGGTATCAGAGTGACTGTGGTCTCACAGAATGAGTTTGACAATGTTCCTTCTGTTTCTATTTTATGGAGTAGTTTGAGGAGTATTGATATTAGCTCTTCTTTGGAAGTCTAGTAAAATTCTGTTCTAAAACCATCTGGGCCTGGGCTTTCTTGTTTGGGAGACCTTTAGTGTCAGCTTCTATTTTATTTGGGGTTATAGTAATATTTAGATAGTTTACCTTATCTTGATTTAACTTTGGTAAATGGTATCTATCAAGGACATCATCCATTTTATTTAGATTTTTCAATTTTGTGGAGTACATACTTTTGAAGTAAGACCTAATGATTCTTTGGATTTCCTCAGTGTATATTTTTATGTCCCCCTTTTCATTTCTGATTTTACAAATTTGGATAGTGTCTCTGCCTTTTAGTTAGTTGGCTAAGGGTTTGTCTTGTTGATTTTCCTGAAGAACCAGCTCTTGGTTTCATTGATGCTATTGTTCTCTTTGTTTCTAATTGATTGATTTCAACCCTAGGTAAGATTTATTTCCTGCCATCTACTCCTCTTGGGTATTAGGTCCCACATTTCTCTGAGTCTCTGTTTAATTTTGTTCATTTTTTTCTCTTTTTTATTCTTTGGGCTATATTATCTAAAGTAGATATCCATACATGTACTACTTCTCTCTCCTGATGCTTCTGATCTGCACTTGAATCTCTCTGATGAACTCTACATTTGTATTTTTTCAACTCTACTATTTCTGTATGGCTCTCTTTTACATTTCTGTTTCCTTGTTGACATTTTCAAATTGTTGCGACACTGTCATTTGGCTTGATTATTTGGGCTCATGATGAGGCATTATGAGAATCGTGACAGGAGGCACATGGTAGGGACAAGCTGCTTACCTGATTTGGGAGGTGGTAATGGTGGAATGGAGTCATCTGGACAAACCCCCAGCCTCTATTACCTCCTGAAACTTCCTCCACTGCCTTCCTAGCTCAGATTCTCCAGAGGTGTGCGTGCATGCGTGTGTGTGTGTGTGTGCACGTGTGCACGTGTATTATACAGTGGCAATAGAGACACTTATGAAAGAGCTAAGTTGGTCTATACTGATGGCTTCCTACTTATTCTGATTGCTCCAAACCACCAGCCTATTGAACTGTGCTGCCTGTATTAAGAGTGGATCCTCTGGCTTCAATTTGGTGTCCCATCTTCGAGTCATTTTTTAAAATGCCACCTCAGACACACCCACAAGTGTGCTATTCTAATGTCAAAGGTGTCTCTCAATTCAATCCAATTGACAATCAAGGTTAATCAACATTGGTGTCATTAACTGAGGCACCAAGGCATCAACACATGAGATTGGGGGGCGGTCATTTAAGATCTAACCTATAATATACATCTCGGCTATATAGAATTTTGTTGTCATTTATACCTCAGTAAGGCTGAAAATAATTAAAGAAGTAGATACCAGGAGGTAACAATGTTCTGTCATCCCCTTCTTTATATTCAGAAATAGAGCTATTTCTGAGATGAATGACCATCCTCAGCCAAGATCTTGGCATAGAAGAATTATCTTTTAGGTTCAGAATTCTCTCTCTCTCTCTCTCTCTCTCTCTCTCTCTCTCTCTCTCTCTCTCTCTCTACCCCTCTCTCCCTCTCTCCATGTCTCTCTCTCTGTGTGCCTGTCTGTCTGTCTCTGTCCATCTCTTTGTCTCTCTGTATTTTGTTTCTCTCCCTCCATCTCTCCCTCCTTTCCCACCCCCTTCGTGTGTGTGTGTGTGTGTGTGTGTGTGTGTGTGTGTGTTCCACATTCAGTTTTAGAATGCATTTTCTTAAAAGAGTATTTTATTTCCTTTTTTGAGTAGAACTCATTGGCACGCATATTTCTATGGCATCCACATTGGCCACTTCTCTCCAAGCTTGGTTCCTTATGCCTCTAAGTAGTTTTGGGGGACACTTTCACTACTATTAGCAGCTACTTGGAGAATGCAAACTCTTTTGGATGGCAGCCCAAGTCAGGATGGTCAAGGAGTTCTGTCTGCCAAAGCCAAATGAATCAGATCCTTCCACAGCCAAGTTGGCACATCTTAGGATGATTCAGACCAATGCACCTTTCCTGCCATTAGCTTTCAGATTCCAGTTGTGTAGTACACAGCAACATCTTCATCCTCTGCCATCAGCATCTTCATCCTCTGCCATCAGCAATCTCGGCATGCGAGATGTGGGAGGAAAGGTCATTCATATTTTTGGAGGCCATTACATCCCAGAATGTATTGCAGCTAATTCTTCAACTCAGAGTCTTCAGTGGCTTCCAGTTTGCCTACCACTAGTACCTAGACTCTCCCTTGTGTCTGTACTCCAGCTCCCCACTCCCATCCTCTCAGTGAAACACAAGATAGTAACCTGTCTCAGGCACTGTGTTAAGGCCTGGAGAGCCCTGCTCCATTTAATACTCATTGTTTATTTCTGAATTCACTGCTTGTAATTTGTCTTGTCCAGATGAGGATCTTAGGCTTAGATAGGACTGTAATCTACCCTGAGTGACACACAGCCAGCCTATGACAGAGGCTTTGCCATTTATACCCAGATTGTCTGACATTAGAACTCAGGCTCTACATTATAGCAAAACTCTATCTAGTTCCTTTCCTTTCTTGATCTTTGCCCTCCCTGCCTTCCCCTTTCTTCCATATGCTGTCATGGACTGCCCATATTCACCCACTCAACCCTCCCTCTGTCTCTGCACACTGATCTGACGCCTGGCAGTCCGCAGTCACACCTTCTTTGCCAAGAGTTTCTCCTCAATTAGAACCATTCAGCCTGTGCCCACAGCAGATGAGCTGCCCGGGGGAATTGATGTACAATCATCCTCAGAGCAGTCTTTGGGCAATTCTGATGGGGAGGTGTATACACAGCCCAGATCCCTGTGCCCTGAGTGCATCTCAAGACTGTTTTTATGCAGTAAGTGGAGTCACCAAGTGGACTGTGCTGTACCTGCCCAGGGTTGTCACCTGCTCACCACACTTCTTGACAGCTACCTGCCTAGGGTCATCACTTGTTCCTCTGTACTATCTGACACCTTCCCTCTTGTGTAGCTTCACCTGTCCCTCAGGGTTTCCTGACTCATCTTGCTAATATACTGTTGGCACTTGAATCTATCCCAAGTTCTCACCTTGAAGAAACTCAAAACTAGGATGTTCCATGACTGTGTCCTGTGCACTCCAGGCATTTCTAGCTCCATGGGCCTCATCGAAGACTCTGTATCCCAAACTCTGACTTTCACCATTCCTTGTCAGAGTGCTTAATTGAGTCTGCCTTTATCATCATTATTTATTAGATTTTTCCCCCAAATCTACTTTTTACCCCATCAGATTGGGGACTGTGAAAGACTCTGGCTTTGAAGTGTCTATACTGTCTAGCACAATGAATAGTTCAAAATACTCCAGATATTTATTGAGCAGATGGACTTATTGGCATAACTAGCATAAAGCCTTAACTAAGTCTGTATTTATGCTATATGTGTGTGTTTAGGACCCCAGTGTCTTCATCCAAGTCATGTTTTCAGGACATTGCCAGCAGCCTTGTTTGAGAAAAGAATATATTCTGCACCTGTGAGCACTCTCAGTCCTTGGCATACCAAGGACAGAATGAAATAATCCATAGAGAAGACATTTCACACTCAGGTGGATGGTATGGGCTTTTCTTGAGACACAGAGGCTTGCTATGTTTCCATATATTTTCTGCCCATAATACCTTGTCTTTGTTCTGCTTGGTGACCTATTAGGCAAAAGTGTCTATTCTTTAGAAACGCAGGCTTAATATTTATATGATATCTTTGCATACAATAATACCTAATAAAAACTTAACACTGGAGTCATTCTAGGTCCTGGAAGCTCCCTGGACTTCTGCTTCCCTGAAGAAACCTCACATTTCAAACTCTGAGTCTTGTTTCACTAATGAGCTCTGCCATCTGTGGCAAGTCCACACCTCCCTTTGTTTCTAGTAAGAAAGAGACCAAATGCTGTGAGCTGTGGGCCTGGCCCAGGGTTGGAAAGAGCTAGAAGAATGTCCGTACAGTAGGGGCCATTTAACCGAGAAGCGTGGGATGAAACTGGGGACCATGGACTTGAAGGAGTGGAAGCAAACTAGTGTCTTCACTCGGCAGCTCTGGCTCTACAAATGCATTTTATTGTTTAGTACATGATCATTTTCAGAATGGTCAGGCTTTTGTGTGAACCTCCTTGTGCTTATTACCATCAATCGGTGCATCCAGTCCCAAGCTCTGAGTCATTCTTTCTCATAGGATGATGTGCATTAGCTTTCTGGGTCATAACTACCAAGGCTTTCTCCTCATGGGAGGGTTAGAGAAAGAGGTTGATCCTGGCTTTTCTTGGACTCACTTATTAAGTGGAACATTTAATTGTTAACCAGGAGCACCTTCTAGTGGAGACCCCTCCCCCATGCTGAGGTGGTTGGTGATCTTATAATAAACTTGGCACAAGTTTTTATTTTCTTGTCATTTATTAATGTGGTCTTTGGGGAAAGTGTTTGATATTCTGGCCTGGGCACTACTCATCCTACAAGTTAGGCAAGGCTCTAATCATAGAAGAAGGAGGAGGAGGGGCAGAGGAAGAAGAGAAGGAGGAAGAAAGAAAGAAAAAGAAAGAAAGAAAGAAAGAAAGAAAGAAAGAAAGAAAGAAAGAAAGAAAGTGAAAGAGAGGGAGGGAGGAAGGGAGAGGGAAAGAGAGGGAGAGGGAGAGAGAGAGAGAGAGAGAGAGAGAGAGAGAGAGAGAGAGAGAGAGAGAGAGAGAGAATGAGAATTGAGTGGCATATGCTGACTATGGCCAAACAAGGGTACTGATGTCTACTGACTACTTCTCCCATGGCTTAGTTCCTGTCTTTGGTAAAACTTTCAGTACCCTGAGAAAAATGTTAAAAGCATTTATTTGGACTTGGAAGGTGGCTCATTGGGTAAAGTGCTTGCTGCATCAAAATGAGGGCCTGAATTCAGATCCCTAGCACCCACAAAAGAACCAGATATGGCAGCACATGTCTGTAATCCAAGTACTGGGGGTGGGGACACTGGATCCTGGGAACTTGCTTGTTAGCCAATGTAGTCCAAACAACAAGCTCCAGGTTCAGTGAGAGACCTTGCCCCCAAAACAAGCAAATGCATAGAGAAGCAATTGAGCAAGACATCTGGACATCAACATCTGGCTTTCACACATGCCTGCATATAGGGAAAATGAATGGGGCCTGAGTACCTGTGTAGGGATGGCGGGCACCCATGTGCCTGCTGAGGGGAGGCTGCCCAGCTCTAGCTGCCACAGTGCTCTCAGAAGGTGAGGCCGTTCTGGGGCGGCCTGTGTACCTGTAGAGGAAGCCTGGCTGGGAAGAGTCTTGGGTCCTTTCCGGAGGCTGGAGACACTGAGGCCTGTTTTACTGCTCCTACACAGTGGATTTTAAGAAGAAGAGACAGCACATAGTTTCAAAGCTTTATTATAGAGAAATAGGAAAAGAGATAGAGAAGTAAAGAGAAAATGAAAAGAAAGAGGGGTGAGAGCTGGCCATGACCATGTGGAAAGAGGGGAGAAGAATGGGGAGAGAGGGGGAACAGGGGGACAAGAATGTAAGGGCAAAAGAGAAAAAGTTAGAGAGCTAGGAGGGGCCTGGAAGTCCCTTTTATAGTGGGCTGGGTTACCTGGCTATTGCCAGGTAACTGTGAGGCAGGGAAAACCTGGCTGTAGCCAAGTGACTGTGGGGGTAGAGTCCAGCCAGAACACTAGGGGCCTAGCCCTACGTGTGACTGATGGCCACAGGATTATGTCCAACACTTGCATACACACTCATTCACACACACACACACACACACACACACACACACACACTCACACACACACACATTGCATGCATGCATACAGGAAGATCATTCACTGCACACATGCTTACTGGGTATTTTCTATGTCTTTAGCTTGAGTTTGATGCAAGAGGAGACAGTATTGCAAAACTACCACAGCCCCTATTTTCACAGAGTTCACAGGATAGTACCATTGTAAGCACAGGGGTTGCCCTGTGGCAGTTAAACAAAGGTATCCCTTCCTCCCAGAAGATACAATACTAGGCCCAGAGCCAAGTGAACAGAAGTAGGCCTCCCTTTTGCACCCTTGGACTGTGGGCATCCTAAACAATCTTCCTTGGCAGCCATGATGGATAACAATGAATATTAAATACATAATTATTCAATGGCCATTTAATTATAATACCAAACAACACTAGTTGGAAAATGCATCATGCATAAGTATGTATGTACACAATGAGAGGGATCTAGAACAATAATTTCCAAAGAATGAGGTCAAGAGTACTTGTGAGTGGAAGAGTCTCCCTCATCCTTGTGCACACGGAGGGCAGGGAAACAGACTGCCCTAGTGATGGAGAAGAGGCCAGAACATGTAGACCATTATAAGACATTAGCTAGATAGTGTGGCAAATCCTTAGAAACTACCCTTTAAGCCAACACCTGCCACGTAGCATACATATACACATAAATAAAAATAAATAAATCTTTTTAAATTGAAAATAAAACTAATTTGTGCAATTAACCAAAGTGAAAAAATAAAAGAGAAAGTTATATGATTATTTTACTGGATATTTTTAAAAGAGCAAAATTTGTCAGTTATAAAATTTCTCATTAAATGGGGAACACCCTAGGCTGATAAACAAGATGTATGAAAAGCCTACTGTTAACTTCATACTTAATGAAGACTGCTTTTAAACAAAAAAGTTGTGCCTATAAGAATCATAAAGATGTGTCTGTCTCCAGTGTATTCATTCAGCATCATGGTGGTAATCTTAATGCAATTAGATCAGAAAATGAAAAAAACAAAACAAAAAAGAGAGATTATTTTAATGTGTAAATTATATGATTATCAAAGTCAACAAAATGTTCTAAAATGAGTCAGTTAATTTTGGAAGATTGTGAGATACAAGGACAGTATGAGAAATCAATTGTGTATCTATAATAGAAAGAGGCAGTTAGAAACTTTGAAAATGCTACTTATATTGGCATCTATTTGTGGCAGTAAATTTCCAACCCCAATAAGACCATGCAAAGAACACATGACCCAGTTATAATATTTATAAGATACATGCCTACATTGGACAGATATACCACTACACTACCTTATTTCCCAGCTATGAGATCCCTTGATATTTGAGCTCCTCCAGGCCATGTGGTTCTTCCTTTCTCCAGGCTATCTTCCTTCCACCTCCTCTTCCTCTCTCTCCCCCATCTCTTCATCCTCCTCTCCTCCTTCCTCTCTCTCCCTTTCCAAAACTTCCAGCCCCTCCTTTCCCTTCTACTGCCTAATCACAGGCTTTAGCCTTTATTTGACCAGTTATAATGGGGAGATGGTTCACATGAAATCACCTGAGTATATGATCCACTCCTTGTCAGGGGTGGGGGAGGCAGCCCTTCTTGAGGAAGCAGAATTAGTATCAATATAAACAGCACCAGGGCAATTCACAACATCTATTTAGATATCCGCAAGTAATAAGCAAGAAAATGAAAAGCCTGTATTTTTTAAATTAAAAAAATTATTTAAAGAAGACTTAAGTAAGTAGGATATATACCATGTTCATGAAAGGATGATACAACACAGATACTAATTTTCCCTAAGTTAACATATAGACTCAGCATGATTCTATTTTTAAAATAGGTGTAGAAGTTTAAATGTTGATTATAAAATTCATCTGACAAGTCAGAAAACACAGAATAACCAAATAAATTTGAAGTGCTTAAAGTACCTAATTTTAAGAGTTACTATAAAAACTGTATTGATTCTGTGTATTTAAGAACAGATGAGTGAATAGGCGAGATGGCCCAGCAGATAAAGGTGCCAACAACAAGTCTGATGTCATAAGTTCAACTCCCCAGATCCACAGGGTAGAAGAGAACTGACTTCTTCAAGCTTATCTCTGATCTCCATTTGTGCACAATCATGCGTGTACACATACAAATAGATAAAATAATAATACTTTTTAAAGAATCAAAGACTACAGAGCCATGTTAATGGAACAGTAGGGTGCTAATAAATAGACCTACATGTATGGTTTGTTTAAATTTGATGCAGATAACAAGGAGAAATTTCAATCAATGGTGATAAAACCCTGTATAAAAATCTGAAAGAAAAAGAAACACATTGACTTATAATACCATATGCCAAACTAATCCAAAATGGATCCGATACTAAAAAGTAAAAGAAATCCTCTAGGGCAACCTTCCCAGTTCTGTGACCTTTTAATATAGTTCCTCATGTTGTGGTGAGGAACTATGAAATATAAAATCCCTCAACCATAAAATTATTTAGTTGCTACTTCATAACTCTAAATTTGCTACTATTATTAATTATAATATAAATAGTTGATATGCAAGATATCATATATGTGACTCCTTATCCCCTGGTGACCCACAGGTGGAGAACCACTGCTCTCGATGCTATCAAAGAGTATCATCAGTATTTTGTGATAAGCAAAGATTGATTAGAAGGGATACACAATGCCAGCAATAAAATAAATAAATAAAATGATAAATAGAAGTTTACCAAAATCCCCCTTTGTTTTCCTGTTCCTCCAAAGACATTAAGGAAAATTAAAAGCCAAGTCACAGACTGAAGAAAAATATTTTCAACTCATGTATTTCACAAAGTCCTACTCCTTGATCAGTGATGTTAAAAGAGAAGCCAGGGGCTGGGGGTATAAAGATGTGACTGAGAGATAGAACAGGCAAGATGCTCAGAACAGAAAAAAAAATCAATACTGTAAAACTGTAGGCAAAAGTCTGTCTAGGAAAGAAGGTCACTATAAGGCGGTGTGTGAGCAAATGCTCTGTGATTGATTCACAGAGAAATGCAAATTAAACCTATATGAAACAGTGTTTCACAACATAACTAAAATTTAAAAATGGACTATATCATATGTTAGAAATGTAGCTGAGTGGAACTCTCAAATATTGCTAGTGGAATATCAATTCAAATGGTCACATTGAAAATTGGTCTTCAGTTTCTTATAAAATTTAGTCACATACTTGTTCTGTTACCCAACAGATCCATTTGGTAGGTATTTACCAAGAGAAATAAAAGTATGTCTCCATGAAACACATTTTCTTTCTAATAAGTCCAAAGCAGAGACAATACCAATATGTATCAACAAAAGAATAGATGTTGAATAGACATCTGCCTGCATGTGGTGCACAAACATACACATAAGTTTTTTTAGGTAAAAATAAATAAAAAATTAAATGGATGGGTTAAATAAGCTCGAGTAGGTGGCCACATACACAAGAGTATGTACCAGCACTAATACAGTGTTAAAAAATCAGGAGGACACAAAATCTGGTAGGTAGGGAAAAGGGAGTGGATCTGGGAGGAGTTGGGGCAGGGGGATGAAGATAATCAAAATACAATGTGTGAAATTATCTGATAGAGGGAATGGGAAAAGACAGGGCTCTTTATGGAGGGGAAAGTAAATAAAGTAGTAAATAAAGAAGGAAAAAGATGATAAAGTAACAAGGATATTTGAAAAAGCCACAAGGAATATTGCTATTAACTATTTTCTAAAATAAAAAACTATAATACATATAATTCTATGTCTAAATATACATATGTAGTTTTAATATACATTTCTCATCTGGGATGATGATCCTTCCTCCAAGAGCCAAAGACTACCCAGCAAAACCCCAATATCATACATGAGAAGCCCCTTTCAAGTTATTGGTCAAAAGATGTCCGGGAGACTCCCAAAATACATTGCTGCTGCCCTTGGTTAGTTCCCAGAGGTGAAAGGTAAGTCCTTATTGCTGAGGACATCATGCACCTCAGATGACAGGTCCAGAAACCTTAAAGCTGGAACGGACCTGAATGCCACCTCCCTGTGGACTAGCATTCATGGCACCAAATAGTGCCATGCAAACTTCCAAAGGAACCAGTGATACGAAGCTCAATGGCTCCTATCTAGTCCTCTTGGGTCTACTTTCGCTCATCTTCCCAGCCATTCATATTCAATTCATATTCTGCTACCCTTTAAACTTCTTAGGATAAGACTGATTTATAATAAAATTTGAATGACTTACTATGACTTATTATGGAAAATTCTAGCCCTACTTATTCCTGAGGCTTCATTTGATGCTGTACTCCCTTCCAGCTACACTAGCAGACTTTTCCTTTCTGCTCTGGGGATTGAACACAGGGCTTCAATATGCCATGCATCACTGTATCTCTGTAAGCTCTGTGTACAAGCCTACACTGGCATCTGGTGGTACCTTAACTACATTCAGTACTTCCTCTTCACAGCTCCATATTGATCTCTGTCCACTCTTTCTAGGACTCTTTATATAGGCTTTCCCTGCTCATTATTTATATAAGATGGATAGGTCTCTTCTGTTTCCACCCAGCATCCTCTTTTCTAAGAGTCTGTTTTGTTTTTTAATTGATACTCTTGACAATGTTAATAATGATTTTTGTCTCTAAATCTTTTGGGACTCCAACCAAGTCTGAAATTTGTTCCCTAGCATCAAGCATACTAGCCAAGAATCTAGAAGATCTAAATAAACACTTGTTGACTTAGTGACCTCAAAAAAAATTCCTACCATATAGTTCTAGGTGTTGGTTCTGTAACTGTGCTAATTGAAGAATGTGTATTGTTTTTGTGTTTTATGAAGTCCATACAAATCCTAGCAGTCTGTATTCCTCAACACTGACAATCTTGTGTCACCTGAGGGTTCAGAACTAAAACATTTTCTCCAAGCTCGGTCTTTTGCTTCCTACAGTTGGTATGGTGGTTGGTGGTTGGTGGTTGGTGGTTGGTATAGATGGTATGGTGGTTAGTCTCATTTCTCAACTTGAGATCTAGAATTGTCTGAGAGACAATCCTTTGGACATGGCTATGAGGGGTGATTAGGTTAATTGAAGAGGGAAGACCCATCCAGATGAGTGGCATCATTCCCTGTGTTGAGTTCCTGGACTGTATAAGAAGAAAGCGAACATAACATAAGAATTCTTCGTTCTTTGCTTCTTGAGTGTGGATACAATGGAACAAGCTATTCAAGCTCTTGTTATTGTGATGGACTTTAATTTTGACCTGTGGCTGAAACAAACTCTTCCTTCCTTTCTTTAGTTGCTTCTTGTCAGGATATTTTATCATAGCAACAGGAAGAGTAATAATACACATGACTTTTCATTACCGAATTATAGCTGCTTTGTGCAGTGGAAATATGGTGGTTGTCACCTTTCTCTGAGTGAAAATGTGAACTCTGTCTTTGACATCAAGATGTTGGAATTACCTACTTTTATTCTACCTCCATTGACCATCAAAAACAGTGTCTTGGAAGTCTCTAGGGAATTCTGTTGTTTCACCTCAATGTGCAGATTCTGCATTCCATGTATGCACAATATTGTGCTCATTTACAAAAAAACCCAAAAAGCAAACAAACAAACAAGCAAAAACCAAGTCTGGCTGGTAGACCAGATGGAGCATCTTAACTGTATTCACAAGTGTGTTGACTACTATTTTTCTTTTCCATACTGAACTTCACTGAATTGATGAACTAACTGATGAATTGATTTTGTCACTGCAGTACATGGCCCAACTGCCATCCCTAAGACTCATCTCTTCAAAGTTGTGGACTTGCATTAGTGATTAGAAAGGCATATCATACACGAATTTCAAAATCTTTTCAAGGAGTACAAAGACAAAACTGGCGCTGATGGAATGAATGCAAGGAAAGTTATCTCTGAAGGATATAGCAAAGGAGCTAGGTGTTCTCTCCAATGTTCCCCAGTAGCTGATTTACTGTGCTCACTCTTGGCAAGAAGGGCAGAGGCCCTGAGTTTTCTGCAAATGATCACAACACCATCCACACATGGGACACCGAATCTATACATAGAATTGAAATGACAAAATTCACCAAGTTTTTGTTTCCTGATGGGTTGTCTCGTTCTTTGCAGTTAAGAGATGGAGTGAGAAAGCCAAAGTTAGTATGGCATTAAGAAAGCAGTTGACCTCTTCTAAAACTAGCCTGCTTTCTGTCATCTATTCCTGCCAAATCCTAGGCAGGATGAACCTGTTCACCCTTGTTCAGTTCTCCCTCATTACTGGTCATTTTAATTTAACTATTGCTATAGTCTGAATGTATCTCCCCCCAAATTTATGTGTTAAAAAATAATCACAAGTAGGATGGTCTAAGGAAGTAGAATTTAAGAGATAGTTACAGGGATGGAAAGATTGCTCAGTGGTTAAGAGCACTGACAGCTCTTCTAGAGGTCCTGAGTTCAATTCCTAGCAACCACACGGTGGCTCACAACCATCTATCTATAATGGGATCTGATGCCCTCTTCTGGTATGTCTTATGACAGCTACAGTGTACTCATATAAATAAAATACATAAATCTTTTTTAAAGAGAGAGAAAGAGAGAGAGAGAGATTACAAAAGCAGAGTACTCAAGATCAAACTAATACCCTTCTAGAAGCTGCAGGGGTCTATGCCACATCTACCATGAGAGGATGTAGCCAGAAGGAGCCATCTAGAAACTAGGAAAGTACTCTCAGTAGACACGCAGTCAGGCTTTGTCTTGGATTTTTCAGTTTCTGGAATTGTGAGAAATAAATTTCTGCTGTTTATACGTTACCACCCTCCAGTACTTTTCTATGGCATCCTCGCATTAACACAAGTACAAGGCAAACGCATCACATGCTGAGCGCAAAGGAAAACTGCTCACTTTGAGAAAAATGCAGAGTTTCATAAAGTCAAAGGAAGCGATTGCAGAGCTACTGGCATTATAGGTCAGGAGCTGGCAGTTAAGAGGCAGATCAACAGAAGCTGAAGTCAGCTTGAAGGAGGCCATTAGAATTGCTTCAGATAACGTAGAATCAAATCTGAAAGGATTGTGAGATATGGGTGAGAAGCAGACATTTTAGCAGAACATAAGCATTCGGACCACAGCACCTGACTTCCTTCTCATGCCCATGGCCTTCTCATTCCTTCTGTGTTCTAGGTAGAGCTCCCAGTAATGGCTGGAAAGATTCTGACTTCTTGTACTGGGTTTGGGCCACAAGATACAGACAGGACAGCTGTTCCTTGGACAGGAAGTATAGGTCTATGTATTCCTTTCATTTTATGTTGCTGTGTGCTAAAACACCCTGTCTAAAAGCAATTTAGGGGAGAATGTATTTATTTTAACTTTCAGTTCTGGGTTATAGTCCATCATTTCCAGGTGTTTAAGGCCATGAGAACTTAAAGCAGGTAGTCACACCCACAGTCAAGAATCGGAGAAAAATGAATGCTTATGTATTCATTAGGCTCGATCTCACCACACTGCTACAGAACAAAGCCTAAGGAATGGTGCCGCCCATTTTAGTTCATCTTCCTACAGCAATTAATGTAATAGAGATATGTCCCACAAACACACCCACAAGCTAACTTGATCTGGACAGTCTCCTATTGAGACTCTTGCCAGGGAATTCTTCCTTGTGTCAAGTTGTCAATGAAAACCAGCCACCCTCGTCTACATCACTGTCATCCCAAACCTGCCTCTGGGGGTATATGAGGTGTGCTGATAACCTCCCAAGCCTGCAGGTGAAAGAAAGTTGCAGATTCAGGCAGTACAGTAGGAAGAAAGCAGAGAAGATACCAATGCAAAGCAAGGAAACAGAAAAGGTCAGCAGACTATGAATGACAAAGAGAAGTAAAGGAAAGGTGGGCTCTATGGGAAGACATGTGTGCCTGTGTGGCCGGCTATAAAACATTTCTCTTTGTTCTGTGGCTGATCTGAATGGGTGGAGGAGCCCTCTACCTGTGGGCTGGCCCTACTAGGCTCACTCCTTTGTGCTGGAATCACACTTTAATTTTCTCTGCCTTGTGAGGAGAGGATGGGGACTGCTTAGCTACAGAGGGCTTTGACTTCTCATCAGTGTCCCTGGGACTTTACTTGGCACCTGGCTTTTCATTCTCTCTTCAGTTGGAAGGAAACACTCTGAGTAGGAAATGATAACAGAAGTCCCTGAGCAGCTTGGCATCTGTGCTTCCTTGGGCTAACTGCTCAGTCAGTTACCGGGGCTCCTGTCTGTGCTCTCAGTCTGTTACCAGGACTGTCCAGGAACCCCTGATGCTCACTGTGATAAGCTTCTCAACAGAGGCTTGACGAACATCCAGACCTACTAAGTGTTGAAGAAAAGAGCATGAGACTTGGGATCTGCCTCACTCGGTGTTTAATTGATTGAATGGCAGAGTAGTATTCCATTGTGTAAATATACCACATCTTCTGAATCCATTCCTCCGTTGAGGGACATCTGGGTTCTTTCCAGCTTCTGGCTATTATAAATAAGGCTGCTATGAATATAGTGGAGCATGTGTCCTTATTGCATGCAGGTAAAGTCTCTGGGTCTATGCCCAGGAGTGGTATAGCCGGATCCTCCGGGAGTGTCATGCCCAGTTTTCTGAGGAACCGCCAGACTGCTTTCCAGAGTGGTTGTACCAGCCTGCAATTCCACCAGCAGTGGAGGAGTGTTCCTCTTTCTCCACATCCTCGCCAACAACTGCTGTCTCCTGTGTTTTTGATCTTAGCCATCCTGACTGGTGTGAGATGGAATCTCAGGGTTGTTTTGATTTGCATTTCCCTAATGACTAAGGATGATGAACATCTCTTTAGGTGCTTCTCAGCCATTAGATATTCTTCAGGTGAGAACTCTTTGTGTAGCTCTGTACCCCATTTTTTAATAGGGTTACTTGCCTCTCTGGAGTTTAACTTCTTGAGTTCTTTGTATATCTTGGATATTAGCCCTCTGTCGGATGTAAGGTTGGTAAAGATCATTTCCCAGTTAGTTGGGGGGATGGGTGAATAGAAGGATGGATGGAAGTAATTTCAAGTCTTGTATCTGTCATTGAAAAGCCATGACTTTGAGCAGGTTATGTGACATTTGGTTGTCTCCCTGGTGCCAAGTACTAAAAGAAGTGACGAAGGTCCAGAGGTCAACAAGGTGACAACTGTCCTATAGAAATTCTATTTAGGGAGGATGGAAGTACAACAAAAGGAAGCTTTACACAGGAACCTCACTGGCTCTGTCTCCCAGGAGACCAGACTGTAGGCAGTGTTGGGGCTTAATCTGTTGTTCTCTCAGCCTGTGAGCTGAAGGGCTGTCCATCTCCTCTCGGCCTTAGCCATCAGGAGATTACACATTCTACTCTGAGGATGTTACCAGAGACTAATAGTGACAGTTCGGGTCCTTAACACCCACAACCAATTATCTTTTTTTTTTGTCCTTAAATCATTTTCCAATAAATCAATGAATAATTCTCCTGTCACTGAGCACTTTCTCTGGTGTCTATGTTCTGCAAAGATTCCTGAAAGTGATTTTTTTTTCTTCAAAAACCACACTGACAAAACTTTCTCTTAGTGTCCTGGGAAGCACATCTTCCAGTCCTACAGATGGTGTAAAGCTAACAGGTGGATAGCTGGCATTCTTGGCTTTTCTCATGTTTGCTTTCCTCTTTTTCATAATTAAAGTCACAGTGGGGATGGAAAAGTTAAGCTCAAATTAAACTATCTCTGCCCCACGCATCTGTTTAGAGCTGGGTGTTCAGGTGTCATGAGTAGGATATTAAGCAGTGGACAGAGCTATGAATGTAAGCTTGCCATTTGCAATAAAAGAGGCATGGAAAAGTTCAGTCTCCTGCTGAGAATATTAAAATATGTGCAGAAGTTTTCAACTATGTTTCTAATACATTTCTTGAGACCTTGCAGTGTGCCAAATGTACAGTAAGTTTTTGATATGCATCATCTTATTTAAACTTCACAATGACCTAGATATTTTATCTATTTTGCAGGTGAAAATTAAGGATTAAGTATCCTGTTCAAGGTCACATGACCAGTAAATAGTGGTTAGGCTCCAAAGAGGGAGGTATTATTTTGCATAAATATCTATCCATCTTACACAGTCGTCACTTATTCCTTGTGGAGATTGGTTTCCATAACTCCTATAGACATGAAATCTTTGTATAAAATGACATCCTATCTGCATGTCACCTGTGTACAGGTTCACATGTGTTTAAGCCTCCTATTCTCTGGAATATTGAGTACAATGTAAATGATATACAAACAACCATTCTGGTTTATTGCTTAAGGATTAGTGAGAAGAAAAAAGTCTATCTGTGTCTAGTAAAAATGCTATATTTTCCCAGTTGTTTTTTAAATCTGCAATTGCTTACATGAATCCTTAGATGCAAAAGCTACTGACAGGGAGGACCGACGGAATTTAGATCAAGACATTGGCATCAAAACAATCTCCAATTGGTTTTCTACTGCTGTTTTCTTCTAAAAACAAACAAACAAACAAGAAAACATTATACCAGAAGAACTTGATTTAATTTCCGTGTTTGTGGAGTGCATTTCATTGGTATTAATTTTTTTTAAATAGGCACGGGTGTGTCTGCTTTATTTTTATTTATTTATTTATTTATTTTGAGACAGGGTTTCTCTGTGTAGCCCTGGCTGTCCTGGAACTCACTGTGTAGACCAGGCTGGCCTCGAACTCAGAAATCCTCCGCCTCTGCCTCCCAAGTGCTGGGATTAAAGGCGTGCGCCACCACTGCCCAGCGGTATTAATTTTTTTAAGAGAAGAAATAATCAAAGTCTTTGGTTTAGTTTTTTTTCTGAGATTGTGAAAATCATGCAGAATATCTTAACAAGTGGCAGAGTCACAGGTGATAAAGAGGAGATGAAATGAAATTTGTGTTTTTACCTTAAATAGCTACACTTGAGACAGCAAGATGGCTTACCCAGCAAAGGTTTGAGAATTGAATTCACTCCCCAGAATCCACGTGTGAAGGACAGTCAACTCCTACAGTTGGCTTCTAAGCTCAACACGTGTGCCATGTTCCTTACCCCATCTCCCAAAATAAATCAACATTAAAACGTCTACATCAGAAAAGTATGATAGTGGTAAAATCTGGAATATGTTCCAGTCTAAGACTTGGGCCAGGCAACAGCTTGTTTCATTTATTTTGCCATTATTCTCCTCACAAGCCATGTGTGTTCCCTGGGCCCTTTCTGGCTGAGTCTGTGTGTTCAGAATTTGCAGTAGCTTGAATTCTGTACTCTGAGAAATCAATCAAGTGCCTCAGGAGATGCTGTGTCTCATTCTCCTCTGATCTTCCCCGAGCCTCTCATAATTAAGCATTAGTTGGAGTTCATTGCACTTGAATAATGAGCCCAGCGTTCTGATAGGCTTCCTTCTCTGCTTTCTCTTGAGGAACATGGTTTCTGTTTTCTGGTTAACCAAATCACTATCATCATAAAAATGCAATTTAAAGGCTCTGTAATTATAGTATGCATTTGTCTCTGAAAACTCAGATCCAGCACTTTCTGGTCATTAGTGTCTTATTCTCACTGGCACACAGAGCCCTGGTACACAGAGGCTGTGCCTGGAAAAGATGGGGCTGTCACAAGGAGAGGAGATGCAGGTTGAAAGACTTGAATATGGGTTTCCTTTATACAGTGACCTAACTGGCCTGGTGGCTCAATGGGTAGCTACGAAGTCCCTGTTGCTGATCATTTGATGATGTTTCTCGCTCCATTTGCTCCTGAAATAATGTTCTTTCTGTGGCACTCTGCCACTATTTAACAGGGATGTTTAACTAATAGTAAAATATAGGCACAAATCATATGTAAATGTGTCCATCTGGTTTCAAGAATGTAATTATTGCTATAAAATAGTAATGTTTATAAAAAGTAATGTTATGTTAATGTTGATGCCAACTTGTTATCAGTAAATATTTGTCTGGTATATTTCTATTGTATATACGGTGTTTAATGTATTTGAAATTTAAGAAATTAATTTTAATGCTATTTCTGTTCTTCATCGACATAGGACCCTATGCATTTGTAGCAATTTTATTTGTGGCATTTTTATAGGCCTCTTTCTCCTCTATGTACTGGTTTCATACCTGTGTCTATATTTCCTTCTTCACCTTTGAAAGTTTTACAAACTTCACACAAGTTAACAAAGTCTTGAGTAACTTTTCCTTGAGGAGTATAAAGACCAAATGCTTTGGGTCTGATGAATACAGTATAACTTACTAATTTTGTCTGGTGTTATAATTCTAAGACTGATTTTTGTTTCCTTCTTTCCAACAGAGTCAACAACCCAAGCATAGTTCAACTAATGCCATTATTTGTACTTTTTCTTTACTTTTCTTTCTCAGTCTTTCCACATCTCACCTAAAATATACACTTTAAATTTCCTTGTTTTCCCCACACAGGGAAATTTATGTTTGAATTTCTAAATTTTATTTGCTATCATTTTTGGAAGGTGACTTTATTCAATATAGGTTTCTAGTTTGACAATTTTCCTCTCCGAATCCTAGGAATATTATTTTATTATCTTTTAGTGTTTAGGTTGGGTTTCATTTATAGTTACCTATAAGTCTCGTTGCTACTTCATGGTGTTTCTTTACTTCTTTGTTGGATGTTTTTAACATTTGGTTTTTCTTTTCTCTCCTGAGGTTTTACTATTATATTTCTAGGCATAGGTTTTCTCTTTCATTTTCATGAGAGGAGATGAAGGTTGAGAGACCTGGGTATGGCTTTCCTTTATAATGTGTTCTAATTCTTTTTCAAAGAATTTGGGATTCCTTTTGGCTTTATAAACATGTCTTCCAACATTTGGAGAGAGATCTGAATCTTGTTTTTTCTCCATTGAATCATTTCTTCACTAATTTGGAACTTCAGTTAGACATGTATTAGACTTTCTCACTCTATTAGCTGTGCCTCTCTCTATCTTTAAATTATATGTCTGTGGATATGTGAATGTGAGTAGTTACCCAAGGAGACCAGAAGGTACTCTCAGACCCCCCGAAACTGTACTTTTAGGTAGCTGTGAGTCCTGTCTTCTGATGCCGGGAAAAGAGATTGGGTCTTCTACAAGATCAGTATATACTCTTAACAGCTAGGCCATTCTCTCTCACTCTTCTCTCTCTGTTGCGGGAAATATTAAAAAAGACTGACCAATTTTCCGTGCTACACCCAACTACTCCGCCCCAGCGGGCTGGCTGGCCATGCACTGACAGGCAATGGCCAGCCTGTTCTTATCTTGTGGAGACTCTCTGACTCAGAGCTCCGAAATCTCTCTGCCCAGCTCACTAAGTTCCCACTGGTGGGTCGTTACCATGCTAGCCCCATGCTTCAAAACTCCACAGCCTTTTGTGGTGCACACCAGGCAAACCCACGCTATGCCGCGGTACTTTTCTCTCTGGAACCCAGTCGAGCCACAGCATGAAGGAAAATACCACACAAACTTAGTTCAGAATCAATGGTAACTCAATCACTGGGCGCATCAACTAGAATCTTAATCTTATAAACCACATTAAATCTAAATCCTCCAGTGGTGAATCCAGGAAACACTAGCAGCTACATCTTGCCCTCTCACTAGCCCCGTCCAAAAGCTCCTTATCTCCCTCCTGCTTCCTTTCTTCCCTGTCAAACCTGGAAGTCCCTCCTACTCGCCCTGTGATTGGTCCCTTTATTCAATGGGGAAGGTTCACATGAAGTCACCTGAGCACTACCCATTCCTCATTCCAGACAACCCCTCCTGGGAAAGCAGAATGAACAAAATGCAGGCAGCACCAGAACTATCCACAACACTTCCCCCTTTCCTCAACACTTTCCCACTTAAAAGACTCTTTTATCTCAGATATAAATTGAGCACAACTATTACCATTTTGTAATTTATAAAGTACAAGATAGACCTAACACCCAATCCATCATTTTTGTCAATAAAATAAAACACTGTCATCTATCCTAACTTAAAAGACATAGTTCTACACCTGATTTATGTCCTGGCTTGAGATTGTATGCCATCTGTAAACCATCCTCTCAAATCTGTTCTCCCAATGTTAAATAGCCTGGGAAATCAGAGAATGACCAACATTTCTGAACTATATAGGAAGCCTAACACAGCTTCCAGAACTGAGACAAACTGTAGAGACAGCTGCCTACGCATACAGCCCCAGTAAGTCAGGAAGTTGGAACATCAGTCTGCAGCCTTCTGGCCCAGGATCATCTGACAGACCTTTGAAAAACAGGAATTATTAAGGACTAACCTTTTCTCTCTCGGCAGAACTAAGCTGTCCTAACCTGTAAATTTTGTCCTGTCAAGAACAGTACAGGTCTGCAGGAGAGACAGGCACTTTCTGCCCAGTGGCCACCAAGCCACAATGTACCACTGCACCTGGAGGGAAAGATGCTCAGCAGCTTCTTTGAATCCACGAATGGGAAGCTGTTAGGAGCAGATCTGTCTCAACAACAAGTGAATAAATGACATTAAATGTCACATTCTGTGAATTTCTGACATTTTTGAAAACTATCTATGTAAAGTAATATAGACTGTTATCTGTTAACTACCCTCAGCTATTTCTAATTAAAATATCTGAAAATACCCTAAACATAAACTCAGAGCCATGAATTTGTTATTTGGCCCTTAACTCACAGGCTTAAACATCTCAGATCAGTTTATAATAACAGTTATAGAAGGACTATGTCCAAGCCTTGCACTTTCAAAATTTTTGTGTCAATAGAAGAAATTTATACCAATGAAACCTTGATTCTGCATCAAAATAAATTCTGTACCAAAATAAGAAATTATGACTTCAACTTAATAACAATTATAAAGATTTCTACCAAATGAGATTATGGCTATACAATCAATGCTAGCTATTTCCTCCCTGTTCCAATTACGACCATTTCTAAATTCCCCAGAAAGGCAACCTTAGAATAACTACCTCCAGCCCCTCAAGACCAGGAACGGGTTGGTGACTCTTCATAACATCTTCAAGCTGAATATGGGCATTGAGATATTTTTGAAGGGGGGGAGAGTGGGGAAAATGGGGGAGTTGGTTGACCTTAAGAAAGCCATACCAACAATTGTATTAGTCTTTGATGTCTGTGTCCTGACTGGATCCGGCTGAAAGTCCAAGACTTCAGGAATTCAAGCAGGTCAGTTTAGCATGTCTGACGATGGATCTCATCACCAAAGCTGTATATTCTGTATACAGATATCAAAACAAAATTTTAGTATTATCAAGATAACATTTTTTGTTTGATTCTCTGGAATCTAGTTCTCTGGGGGTCTCCCTCTATCAAATCTGATCCATATAGCTCTCGAAGATGTCCAGAGCCTAATCACCTTTTCTTAAAACACAAAGACAAAACCTTTCTCCCAAATCAGCATATTCTTGAGTCAATAACCAGAAAAACCTTTATTTTGTCCTCTCTCCTAGAGGAATAATATAACCACAAAACTCAAAAATCACACCCATTTTGAAAACTAAAACAATCCAAAATAAATGAAGTAAACTAAAATACTGTCTGTGCCTATTCTTAGGCTTTTTCTATTTTTATGAAGGATAATAACCCAAAATTCCTGTGGAGCCAGAATTTGAGTATCCTGAAAGACTTAATATAGCAATATATCTGTATACCATCTTTAAAACAATTATTTCAAACTTTCACTAATATTACCTATAGGAAGCAAGTAGTTTTTACTTGTTAAGCTTTCTGCCTGGAGCAGCCATCCTGTTATACCTATCTGTTCAGCTCTCTACCTGAAGCCACAGACATTTATTTATTAATACCTGTTATAATATCTATCTGTTGTGCTCTCTGCCTGGAGCCACAGACATTATTCATTAATGCCTGTTTATAGCAGGTAAATATCACTGTCCTCTCTACTTGGAATCAGTGACCTCTCTCTCTCTCTCTCTCTCTCTCTCTCTCTCTCTCTCTCTCTCTTAACTTCTCCTTTGTAGTTTTCCACTCTATTGTCTTTTATCTGAATTCTATAAAACATAAAGAATCTTCTATTTTGCTTATTCTTTATTCAGTTTTGTCTCACAAACTATTGAATCTCTGTTGAGTTTATAAATATTATGTTTAATATTTTTCATATATGGAAATTCTCTTTTGTCTTTAAAACACATACTTTGGAGCTAGAGAGGTAGTTTAGTGATTAAGAGATTTTTTTCAGAAGACTCAGGTAGTTCTGGCTTCCAAAAGCCTGTGTACACACATCATACATATCAACTCATTCAGGCACACACAGATAAATATACATTTAAAAAAGAAAATTTTGAAACATTGTAGAGAGAATCTTTTGTGTGTTGTATGGAAGTATCATCTGTCAACAGAAAGCTGATGGCCTATTAGCTGGGGCAGGAAATAGGAGGCAGGAGTTTCAGTAGGAAGAAAAGAACTCTGGGATAGAGATGGGCATAAGAAGAGATTAGCCCCAAACTTTGGGGAGTCACACACATGACACTGAGGAGAGAAACCAGCCATGTGGCACTCACAGAATAGAATAAATATGTTAATTAAGTTATGACCCAGTCGGGGAGCAAGCCCCAGCTATGGCCTAGGCATTTACTCATAAATAATAAGTCTCAGAGTCATTAATTCATTCTCAGGTGGAAAAGTTCACAGTTATAAAACACCTAATTTACCCATTCCTTTATCATGCCTATCCTGTCCTTATTTTTAAGTTTCTTAATAAATCTTAGCACATAGTGAACATAGTGATTTTTTTAACCTCTGCCTGTGATTAGGAAATCTAAGTTGATGGTGAGTCAACTTGTCCTGTGTGTTCGTATTCATGATACCAGAAATCTTTTGTGCTCGAGTTTTCTTCATAGAACTTGCTATTTGAGAAAGCCTGGGTGAAAGTGTAATTCTTCTAGAGAGGAGACTTGCCAATTGCATCATAGCATGACCTCATCAGGACCACTTACTCAAAGTCAATTCTCCACTTAAAGATCTGGGAGCCCATAGGAGAAGCATAGACTACACAGCAAGTCCATGACAGTTGGCCGGTAGTTGCCACACATCTTCATGCAGTACAGATGGAGGCAGGAAAGGTCTAAACTGTCCTTCTTCTTTTGTACTGTCTTGGAGTTCTGAGGCTTACTCAGTTCTCCTGTAACACAATCTCTGCTTTGACTATCCTGAGACTATGTCACACACACACACACATACACACACACACACACACACACACACACACACCATGTCCACCCTTGCCTGACTCTTTCAATCTCTTCATTCAGGGAAACCTCACTCTCATTAAATCTTCTTTCAATGCAATGATATGTTTTAGGGGTTTTTTTAATTTTATCAAATGTTGATAAAATTAAACACAATAATTATTTTAACACATTATTTTAATTATTTTAATAATTATTTTAAACATAATAATAATAATAATAGTGTTTCACTTAGAAGATGAGAAGTCTGGCTTTGGGAACTGTTGGCTGTATCTATGCTGGGAAAAAGAAAAGACCAGTTGAAAGATAGAGAGGCATAGATAATAAAGTGAGCCAGTCTAATAGTTATCTAACTGGAGCTCTAAAGTAACAAGGAAATGAGAGAGAATGGCAAAAAAAGCATCCATGTCTTAAGTTGGTATAAAACATGTCTGAGTTCGAGCCCAGTATCTACAGTCAGTATTTGTAGGTCTCTGTTTCCTAGCTCTAGAAATGATAGTACCAAGCAGCATGATGGGTTCTGCTTGCAAAGTGCTTTCCCACAAAGGGGTATCCGCTTTTGGCCAATGAATGAGATCTCTGTGGGAGATACCATGCCAATTTGGGCTAATTTAGAACCCAAGTCTTCAAACACTTGGAAGACACAGCTGACTTGGAGTAGATCATTTAAGAGAAGCTAGCAGAGGATTTCCAGTTGCTTTTACTTACACGCTATCTTAAGAGATTTGGAGCCTGAATCGGGCTTTCTGGATAAAATCCTTTGATCAATTAGCTGTTGTCTTCGAAGGTCATGGAAGTGATGGCACAATATATTTTCTTTGCCAAATTGAACATGGTCCTCAAGCCTTAAAAGACAACCCCACAGTTTTTATATGAACAAAATCATCATCTATTAAAGTTTAAATGTAAGTCATAGGGGAGACATCCTTTCCCTAGGTCAGAGACGTGAGGCTCTCTGACATATTTATAGTCAGTTTCTCTTAGAATATGAGAGACAATCGTGGCTGATATTTGGATATACAAAAATTGTTTTCAGAGGAAAAAAACACAAGGAAGTTTGGGGAATCTCTGGACGCTACCACATCAGCTAGACCAGGCCTGGGGAATGTCTGACACTGCTGTTTTCCTCAAAAAACAAGGTGACCTGGAGTAACTCAGGATGTAACTTCAAGCCCAGTTTCTTTCCCCTTTCCTTTATACAATATTATATGGTTTTTTGTTTTGTTTTGTTTTGTTTTGCTGTTGTTTTTGTTTTATGTTTTTATATTTTTTTTTTTTAGATAGAGTCTGAAACTTAGGCTGACCTGAAACTCACTGTGTATCCCAGGCTGACCTTAAACACAAGCCGTTCCTCCTGCCTCAGCCTTCTGAGAGCTGAAATTGTAGGTCTGAGCTACCATACCCGAGACTCCTTCCACATAGGAGATTTGCTTGGGTTCTTGGCCAGCACCCACCACAAACTTCTCTCATGGCCATACCCCACAGTGGAAGCACACCTCCTTGGAAAGCTTACTTCTTTCCCCTTCCAGGGTAAGCTGAGAGCCCCAGGTGTTAATGGCTTGTTTTCCTGACAAATAATGCCACAAGTACTACCTATGTGGGTTCTGTGAGAGTCATTCTTATGGGTATAACTCAAGAGACTGGGGTAAGAGACCATTGTGGTCAGCAAAGCTACCCTAAGCCATGGTGTCTGAGCTCCTTATTTCACGCCGCAGGAGATAAGGAAACAGACAAGGAGTGAGCAGATCGTGTGCAGATTTATTAAGAAGAAGTAAGAAAAACTCAGGAGAGTGGGAGGGGTTCTCAGGAGGAATACAGCCACATTGCCCTGCCTGGTAATCTTTTTTTGATCTATGGATGAAGATAAAGGTCTTCTTAATTGGCATTGGTTACTTTTGAATGCATTGTGGACTGAGCCAGTGAAGAGTCTACACACCCTATACATGGTCCTTTGACCAACCAGAGGGTTACTTATCTGTTTAGGGAAGAGGTAACATGATTAGGCCTATACTATGTGATTGGTTGGTGATCCATTAAGAGCTCTGCCCTTACTGTCAGAAGGGTGCTATCTCTTGTCTCACTATAGTACTGCATAAAAGACAGGTAGCTAGAAGCTATCTTTAGAGAATACCAGGCAATGGCAGCCACTGTTACTCTACAGATGTCTGTAGCCGAAGCTCCCCCATCCAAGTAGAAGAAATCAGATAAGCACATGGAGCAAGTCAAAATCTACCGCCTCTTCCCAAGCATGCACATTACTATTCAGAACCCATTGTCAAATTTATGTTATGCCAAGGCCTTTGGAAGTGGAATAAAAGCATTTTCCATTAAAATATTATCTTTATGGGAACCCTGCCCAGGCTCTTATCAGCTCCCCTCAAGGCATAATAGGAAAGGTAATTTCTCCCCTTTGAAGGCTTAGTCTTATATTATGTTTCAAATCACTGTGACATATCATCCAGGCTGAAAGGGGAGACGTTGTCCTGAGGCTTTAGACCTGCTGTAGATGTGGATGTTCTGATATGCAAAGCCACTCCCCATCTTCCCAACTAGTTGCCCATGCCTCCTTGAGAATCCTGATAAGCATTTTTCAACAATCCCTGGGGTGGGTGACAGAAGACAGGGTAGATTCTCTTGTTAAAAAGAAATCCTTAATTCTCTGCTTCTGCTTCCTCCTCTGGGCCAGGCCCATTTCCAAGACTGGTGCCTCTAGAACCCTGACCCAGGATGGGTACCATCTGCTCGCAGTTATCCTTTTCTGTTACCAAGTTCTCTTCCACTGCTCTTAACCACTGAGGAATCACTCCAGCTCCCGTGTGTGTACTTGGTGGGTTCTCAGGAAATGTAGACGTTGACAGAAAGGATGCAGATCTGATGATAAGGGAAGATTTTGCAAAAGAAGATAAGGATGTACCCTATAGAGGGGAAGAGCTTTGGAGTCAGGCTTGCAAATGCATGGGTTCCAGGTACCTGTGAGAGGAAGTGAGCTGGGTTTGCATTGCATTCTTGGCCACATCTCACCCTCTAGAAAATGTGTGTGTGTGTGTGTGTGTATTGGGGAGAGAGAGAGAGAGAGAGAGAGAGAGAGAGAGAGAGAGAGAGAGAGAGAGAGAGAGAGATTCTCTGCTAGAGAGATGATCTCAGAATATCCCTGAGCTTCTAAAAGAGCAGGGCCTTCTCTATTTTCCAGAGTTCACTGCTCAGAATCTGGGCCAGACTCAAAGAATGAATTGCACTCTCTTCATTTGGCTCAGAGGAAGCTATAGAACATAAAGGAACATGGGACTCTCAGGTCTAAGGCATAGGAAGATGAAGCGACTTATCAATGAACTTGAAATAGAGTAGGAGCTTCATGAACTTAAGCGAGTACTAAACATTCTATCAAAGGAAGGCAGTCAGGTTGTATCCACCAGTTCTACTTGTCTCTGCCTCTGTCAGTGGTCCAGGATGGTGGTCTGAGCCTCTTAGGACAGGACAGGACAGGACAAGAGGAGCTTCAGCAGTTCCAGGCTCAGCTTGCCTTCCCCAGGATACTTATGGTCTGGCTAGGACAGGACAGGACAGGCCAGGACAGGACAGGATGAGAGGAGCTTCAGTGTCTCAGCCTCATCTTGGCTTCCTCAGGATGCTTAGGGTTCGGCTCACCACCTTTACTCTAGCAGATAGTTCACAGCTCAATTTTTGTTGCATCTTTTAAACAATTTTTGTTTATTCTTTTTTTTTTTTTTCGAGACAGGGTTTCTCTGTGTAGCCCTGGCTGTCCTGGAACTCACTTTGTAGACCAGGCTGGCCTCGAACTCAGAAATCCTCCTGCCTCTGCCTCCCAAGTGCTGGGATTAAAGGCATGCGCCACCACCGCCCGGCTGTTTATTCTTGTCTTATGCAAGATATCCTGACTGAACTTTCCCCTCCTTTCACTCCTTGAAGTTCTCCTTACCTCTCTCCTCCCCTAAACCTACCTCCTGCCTCTCCCAAGAAAAGAGCAAGCCTCCCAGGGATATCAATAGAACATGAATATGGCCCAAGTTATAGTGAGACTGGGCATAACAGGCTCTTGATGCTAGATTAAGTGATTCTGCTGGAAGCTGTTGGCCCTTCTGCCCATCCCTGGACTCCGCAAGCCACTCTCTTAAAAGTTAGCTGCTTTCAACCCTGGACTCCAAGCAGCCAAGAGCATCCTCAGCCTTTCCCCGCCTCCCAGTCTTTCTTCCATTCAATTTCTTGTATTATTTCAGTTTCCCTTTCTTCAGTATAATTTCCTCAGGGCAGATGCCAGGTCTTTGGTATCTTTGCTACGCCAAGTCTGTGAGTTGAGAAACTAGGGAATTAAATTGAGAAACTGGTCATATAAAGGCAGGCATGGTAGGACACGCAGCTCTTGGCAGATAGTGGCAAGAGAATCAGGGTTTCAAAGTTGTTTGTAGATACATCGTTTAAGGCAGCTTGGGCTACATAAGACCCTGACCCAAAAATTCAGAGATAGAGGATAGAGGGAGGAGAGAGAGAGAGGAAGGAAAGAAGGAAGGAAGAGAGGGGAGAGAATTTGATTGTGTTTAAAGTAGGTTCCTGTACATAGAATTATTTCTAAGGGCTATAGGAGATACCTCCTGGAATGAGTCACTTGGCACAAGCATGTCTAGTTCTCTCTTCAGAGAGGCACAGGCTTCCTGCAAAGGGAGGAAGAAAAAACCTCTCTACAACCTCTTTTCTTCCTGTCTTCAAGTTTGTTAATTTTGCTATCATCTCCCAAGAGCCTCTGGGACTGAGAAGAGCCCTGGAAGCTGACCCTGGAATTCTCGCTAAGTGGATTTGTACTTATGTGACAAAAGTAGCTGGAGGCTGCAGGAGATTCTATTAAAGCTTCTCTTTCAAAACGGGGCTTCACAGAGTTGAAGCGACGGTGAATGCCACAACCAATGATAAGAAATGAGCAAACACTAGCTACCAAGACCTGTGCTGAGGGTTTCAAGTTTCTGGTGTGTAGTCCTCACATAGTGTGGAGAATCAAGTAACACTGACCCTACTGTGCAAATATAGAAATGAAGAGGCATTCCCCAAGAGGCAAGCTCATACAGGACTCAGCGATGGAGCTGAGTACTGCACACACTCAATGCTCCTAAAAGTCTGTTCCTCCTTTACTCACAGAGCTCCCTGGAATAAATACAACATTAGCCACATATCACCTGCTTAACTTAGAGAAATGATCTGAGGTCTATCAGGTGATTCTTTCTCCAGCAGGGAGAAAAGAAGGAAGCTTAGGTTCAGAGGGTTCTTCAAACGCTGTCGACATTGGAAGCAGGACCAGGGTGAGATCTCAGAGTGGCAGGGCATCACATTTTCAAGTTTTTTTATTTACTCAAATACATTATTTTGCTTATTTAGTGTGTTTGTGAGTGTGTGCAAACACAGCCTCTCATTACTGAAGCCTAGAAGGGAATAGCAAAGTGCCAAACAGGACCGTGCACTGTTCTAAGAAGGCAAGCATACCAGGTTCTTGACACTTGCTACCATGCTGGTCCTTGTGAGGCAGCGGCAGCGTGCTCGTTACCTGTGCCCTTGGCTTTGTGTGCTCCTGTGTAGCTGCTTTCACTGCCTCTGCAGAGCACCCTTCAACGCTGCCATTCAGATACCAAGTGATGCCCTCCTTCCTCTTGGGAAAGGAATCCCCAGCTCTTGGAATCCGACAGAAAATTCATGCAGATTGCCCCGTTAAAGCAGGGTTCTATCTCCAGTGCCAGGAATGATGCTTGCCTGGAAGATTTACTATTATTAGAAAAAGTTAAAAATGCAACAGGAAAGGCAGGGTGATTCCTTGATTCTCGTTTGTTCTTTTAGTTACAAGACAGGTTTAATTAGCTAAGGTCTGAGCACATCTTGCAGTCAGTGTGATAAGAAGGCAGATGTAAGTATTTCTTCTTTAGATGGCACGAAAAACAACAAATCTTAAAATCAATGGCATCTTGTGTATGATGACCTATAATGATTTAATTTGTTCTTACATCTCTTCATTTCCCCAGAATTTAACAAGTCATATTTCCATTGTTCGTTGTCCTATTTTTGTTCTTTCATATTTTTCTTGCCCACAGTTTCAGAAAGATGATCTCTTATGAAGGGTGTCATGAAAATTGGCTCTACTTACCCAACATTCTCTTTCTTCTCCCTTCTTCAACCCCTCCTTCCTTCTCCCAGTATCCTATCTGTTTTGTTGACATATATATCAATAATTTGATGTATCTATAGAACATCTGGCATCTATAAGTGAGAGAAAATGTGTAATGTTTATTTCTCTGAGTCTGGCTTGGGATTTTTGTTTTTTGTTTTTAAAGATATATTGATTTATTTTCTGTGTATGAATACACTGTAGCAGTCTTTAGACACACCAAAAGAGGGCATTGGATCCTATTACAGATGGTTGTGAGCCACCATATGGCTGCTGAGAATTGAACTCAGAATCTCTGGAAGAACAGTCAGTGCTCTTAACCACTGAGCCATCTCTCTAGACCATGGCTTGTTTTGTTTAATATGATGATCTCCAATTATATTCATTTTCCAGAAAATTGCATAATTTCATTCTTCTTTAAGATTGAATGAACCTCCATTGTATATTGAAACCACATTTTCTTTATCTGTGTACTGTTTATGGACATTTAGGCAGATCCCATAGCTTGACTATTGTGAGCTGAGCTGCATTAAATGTAATTTTGAAGGCATCTTTATTACATGATGACTTTAAGAGTCCTTTAAACCTATGCCAAGAGTGTTAAATCTGGGACATATGCTAGACCCATATTTAGTCTTTTGAGCAACTGGTCTCTACAGTGTCCACAGTGACTGGATTAATTTAATTTCCTATTAGCAATATAAAGGGCCTTCATGTCACCCACGTCCTCATCAGTCCTTGTATTGTTTGTTTTCTTGGGAATAGCCATTCTTACTGGACGGAAAGAATCTCAATGCAGTTTTAAGTAGCATGATATGGTTAGTTAAGGATATTGAACATTTTTTCATATACTTCTTAGCCCTATGTACTTTGGGGGACTGTCCATTCATTTCATTATGTCATTTATTGATTGGGTTGTTTGTGGTTTGGGAGTAGTTAGATTCTGAGGTTACTATGTAGCCTGGATGGTAGCATGAGGGTAGTTGGACTTAGAAGTCACTATGTACCTTAGCTATTAATCTCCATCAGTTGTGTAGCCAGCAAAGAGTTTCTCCGGTTCTGTAGGCGTGACAGAATTCAGCTGCTTCCTTAGATGTGCAGAAACTTTTCATGTCCCCTCTTTAAAGCTTACTGTTATTTCCCCAGCTCTTGGTGTCTTTTCAGAAAGCTCTTACCTATTCCTATATCCTGAAGTGTTTTCTCCTAATAGTTTCAGATCTTACATTGAGATCTTTGATCTACTTTGAATTGATGTCTCTTTTGAATTGTATTGAATTGAATTGTTTTGAATTGGTGAAAGATGAAGATCTTGTGTTCTTCTGTGTGTAGATAACAGCTTTCCCTCACCATTTCTTACAGAGACTGTATTTTCCTCAGTGGAAGTTTTGACACCTTTGTCAAAGATCTTGTGACTGTAGCTAGCTGTGTGCATGTTTAATGTGGACTCTCTGTCCTGTTCCATTGACCAATGTGTCCATTTTTGTTCCAACGCCATGCTGGCTTTGTTTTTATTGCTCTGTAATATAACTTTGAATCAGGCATTATGATACCTTCAGTATTGTCCTTTTTACTCAAGTTGACTTTGGCTATCTGAAGTTTCTGAGCTTCCACCTGAAGCTTAGGATTGATCTTCTCACTTACAAGAAGAACAAATTGTTTTTTGAAGAATCTTCTTCAGTGCCAGTTTTCTCACTACTTAAATCTTTAAAGTGAGAGTTGGTTTAAGAGTCATCTGAGGAGGAAAGGCAAGCCACATTATGTACATAAGAGGGCTCAGTAAACAGACTTTCCTTTGCCAGAGAAGAGCTGCACATCTCTGCTCATTTATCTGGATTTCAGGGAGAGCAATGAGTGACTGCTACCCAGTATCAGTTGGGAGGCAGGCAACCATGTCACTGGATGGCTCAGGACACCTCCTGGACCATTTCCCTTGCCTGTGTCATGGAAAACAAGTGAGTTCTCATGTTCTTGAAACAAGGTGAGACACTCTCACTTTTGCCTTCTACCTAGCTAAGAGCTTGCTTTCTTCCTAGCTAAGAGCATTTTTGCTGTTGTCAGGCAGATCCTCATATCAATATTTACAGCTAACTGCTTCCAGTCAAGAAAGCCTGCAGTATCTGAAAGCAAAAGGCACAAGGCTTTTCTTGCAGATCACCATGCCCACTTCCTTCCCATCTGTGGTAAAGGGCTGTGTATGTGCATGCACCCATACATGTGTTCCAAATTCTAGGATACCTGTGAGTGAATTTGTTGCTCAAAAAATCAGGTTCTTGGATTTTCATCACTTCATTGTTTTTGTTAAGAGGGGGTTCTTCTCATATTTATATTCTTGCCAGTGCACTGACTATGTATTTGAAAGCCCATTTTCTCAGCTAGGGTTGGATTCTCCCTTCCTCCTTTCCCCTGTTCTTTTGAGATAGGGTCTCCTGGTTTCCAGGACTGCTTTAAATTCTCTCTATGCACCCGAATATGACCTTGAACTTCTGATCTTTCTGTGGTCTGCCATCATTACATGAGTACTGGGATTATAGGTCTGTGCTTCCGTGCCTGGCTTATGTGGACCCGGGGCCTCATGCATGCCAGGCAAGCACTCTGCTCGCCTTGCTCCATTTTAGTCTCAGTTTTGTTTCTTCATCATGCTAGAAAGTAGTGATCCATTTAAAGGGAGACAGAGAATTGACTCTCACTGCAAATGGGCATCATCTACCTAGTTCCAAGGTGAGATGAAGAGCCCTGGGCAGTTCAGCTGAGTGTGTTCCTTTGAGGAAAAAAAAGGGGGGGGGTGTAGTATGGTCCGAGTTAGAAAATTTGTCTTTGATGACTTTCTTACTTACTTGCTCTCCTCATTGAATTTGAATCTAGGATTCAGGATTTCAGAGCTGATGGTTCATGGAACATTGCATCCTGGTCCCAAACCCCCTTGTCTCATAAGGAATTGTATTTATTCAACCATAGCTTGGTGGGTCTAATTTAGACTCAGCAGTTAATGAAAAGCCAAAAGAGCAAAGGACCAGAACTGTGTGATGCTCAGTTGTGTCTGCCAGGCCAGAAAGAATCCCCTCCTAAGTCCATTGTCAGAAAACAGAATACTGGGTCAAAAGTATATAAATGTCAGCAAGAAAGTGACAAGCATGAGGTTTAGCATGAAATTGGAGCTTTGTATTGTCACCTAGAAAAGTAAGAGCATGCAGAGCTTTAAAAGTACTGCCCAAAGGGCCAGTAGCATGTGTCAAAGGAAACTGACTGCTGCAGTTCTCCTGACCTCCAGGCAACTGCTCTCTACCTCTACAAAGGAAATCCTCCTCTGCAAAGAGGGAAAGGCCTCCCTGCTTGGGAGAGCCTGTGCCCTGGTGCTGTCTCCCACTGGGCGGGAGAGAGGACTTTACCTGCATTCCAAAGAATGATGCAAAGTCCTTGAGGCCAGAGCTGGTGCCCACACTGCCCCCATGAGAACTCCTGGGTGACAGAAGGCAGGTGGAGGTTGGAACCTCATTGCTAGCCAGGCATCTCCTTCTTTCTCCATCTCCTGAAGATACTAAAGAGCAGGTAGAATTGGTAACTTGAGCTGATGACGCATCCGTGTTGAAGCCTTCAAGGCATTTTTATATGGGTAGTATACAAATCTATTATCATCATCATCCACATGGTGTTCCTTGGCTTTTTAAATACTCTGTTTTCCTGAGAGATGACAATTTGGCACTGCTCTGAGCTGTCTGCTCTCTGCTTCTGGAAACTTCCATCCATAGCCCCAGGGCCGTACTTTTCTGCTCCTTACACTTAGGATAATTAGGTGGATAGACTTGCTAAGCTGTCTCTCTTCAATAAAGACCATTTTGTTCCTCCTATAAGAGCTCAGGATGAGGTCAGAGCCAATGCAAATGAGCTGACCAGCCTTCCCACTCCTGTACCTCCTGGGAGACTGGAAATGAATGAGAAGGATGGAGTCCGGCGCATGTGGGTGGAAATAAAGAAGCTATTGAACCAGCTAGGATGGCACCCAATGGTTCCACACTTAGAAGGCTATGGGAGTCATTAATACCCTTCTATCATCCTAGCATGCCATGCTGGGCCGTGCCATGTCTCACATCTTCTTAGGCTAAGCGTAATCCTCGTCATCATCCACATGGTGTTCCTTGGCTTTTTAAATACTGTTTTCCTGAGAGATGACAATTTAGCATTGCTCTGAGCTGTCTGCTCCCTGGTTCTGGAAATTTCCATCTCCCTATCCCAACAGAGCCCCAGGGCCACACTTTTCTGCCCCTTATATTTAGAATAATTAGGTGGATAGACTTACCTAAGCTGTCTCTCTTGAACAAAGAGCATAAAACCTCTGTTTGCTGTTGGAATGCTGCTCATAAGGAGAAGATCTCCTATGTGCATATACGGCTTCCATGTGTGCTTCCTTACTTTTGCTTCCTTTGAGTATCTGAGAAAACCAGGTTTAACATATATTTCAGAGGCAGTGGGATCCGTTGTAACCTTGTTTGCTTTGGCTGCTGAGGGAAACCTACTTTGCTGCAAGTTTATGCTCATAACCAACATCCCTTTTAAGTAGCTATGCATTTTTCAGAGGTGATTTGGAAAGGCTGAAGGCAATTCACCATTATCCATGTTAACTATGCTAACCTGGGACCTACTGCTGAGTCCTCCTCTCTTCATTCAACATTCCTGTGTAATCTGAGTTTTCATGTTGCACCCCCAACCCCTGGCTGTTGCGGGTGTCACAGCTGGCTTGTTTATGCCTTTAATTAATCATTTTTAATTTTCCACCTTTGTAAACAACTTTGGACAGGAAATTTACTAGTTCCCCCCACTCAGAGTTTATGCTGTCTCCTTGAGATTGACCTAAAGGCCCCCTAAAAAGATGTTGGATGTGTTTTAGGCCAGGGCTTCTCACACTGTAGTGTTCATACAAATCCTTTCAGTGATATTATTGAAAGCCAGTTGTCACTCATGGGCCTGGAGCCAGCCTGAGACTCTGGATTTATAAGAAACTCCTAAGTGGTGCTCACACTACACTGCAGGCTGTGCACTGTCCCTTGGACTTGTTGGTGTGCTGTGGAAGTATTTGTCAGAGATGTACGCCCAAGGTCACTGTATGGGCTGAGTGTGTAGGAGTCCTCATCTTTAGAAGTATCTTCCAATCAAGATGAAGGTTTGGTAAGTCTGTCCTCCAGAGAAGAGGAGCAGCTGCAGTAGCTGCCCTCAAGGAAAGCCTCTGAACTCAGTCATGGAGGCCATTATAGCCACAGGGAAGTTCAGATATGGCACACAGGGCTGCACCAATGAACAGGCACATCTAATCCTGGGACCATGTCAGACTGCTACAAGTAGACTGTCTGGCAAAGGGACCTGGATACCAGTAGTTTTTAAAGTTTCTTATATATTAGACAGTCTGTGTGTACCCAGGGTTGGGCAACATTCTTCTAAGCCCTCAGAAAGCTTTAAATATCACTGAACTAAACTGTGTTCTTTTTATCAGCATCAATTATTTGAAAATGTTTTAATATTAATAATATTTATACCTATTCATAGGGTGCAGTGTGCTAGTTTGATACTTGTAAACAATGATCAAGCCAAGGTAGTCAGTTAGCATTTCCATCTCCTCCAACACTATTTTGTGTAGGAACCTTTGGATACTTTTGTTGATCCTGAGATATACAACACGTCATAGGTTATAGAAACCCTGCTATGCTGTAGAACACTAGAACCACGCCTTCCTAATAAACCGCCTTGATGCCCTTTACATTATCCATTCTAGCCGCTAGTGACCACTGTTTTACTCTGCTGTGAGATCCAAGTTTCAGATCTCGCATGAGCAAAAATGTATGGCATCTTTCTGTGTGCTTACTAGTTTTAACTGTTGATTTGGTACAATTTAGAACCACTTGGAAAGAGATTGTTAAAATGTTCAAAGTCCATGGTTTTAAGTCTTTGTATTTCTAAAATACAGTAATTTTATAATTTAAAATGAATTCAAGGTGTTTGCCATGAGTGGCTTCTCCATCAAGTTCACTCCTTTTTGGCATTTGCCAACATCATCCTAGCAAATGCTGGCATTTCCTGCTTTGTCTCTAATAAAACCCAGAAATTATCTCAGTCATCTTACTTGTCCTGACCCTTCTAATGTAAGCAAAAACCTTACTGATTTTTTTCCTGGGTGCACCTTTTTCTTATTTCATATAATATATTTTAACATAGTCTCTCAGAATAGCAATGTTCTTCCATCAGCCCCCAAGCTCTGTGAGAGCAGAGATGGTGTCCTGTTCATCTTTTTCTTCTCCCATTTAACATGTGTCTGTCTAGCATATACTAGATAGCTGTTCTAGCTAGCTTTTCTGTGCTGTGATAAACCACTCTGAAAATAAAAAGCAACTTGGGGAATAAAAGGTATATTTCATCTGATAGGTTACAGACCATCATAGAGGGAATCCAGGGAGTTTGAAGCAGGAACCTGATTATTGCCTTGTTCCCTGGCTCATGTCCAGCTACCTTTCTTAAATAGCCCAGGCTGCCATGCCTAGGGATGATACTGCCCATGGTGGGCTGGGCCCTCTTCCCTTAATTAGCATTTAAGAAATTGCTATATATATATGCCCATGTGTCAATCTGATGAGAGGGCAGTTTATTAAGTGAGATTTCATTGTCCCAGGTAATGTCAAGTTGACAACCAAGATCATCATCACAAGAATCATTAACCCTCTGTTGAATGAACGAGTGAGTGAAAGAATAATGACACAGAATAGGCTTTGGGCGCATGCAGATCTGGAAGGTCATTCTCATAGTTGAATGTTTATTCTAGAATAGTTGTGGCAGGAGAGCAGATTGCCTGCAAGGTGCCTGATTCCTCTCAGCCTGTTATTTGGGACGTGAAGATGTCAGACAGGAAGCCTGAGATAAACCAAGTTCCCACTGCTCCTCACCTGCCAGGGTAATGCCTTCTTTTTCTCTTTGGCAGTTGCCTTCTCGGGCCTCGGTTTCACAACATTCTACCTGGCTGGCAAGCTGCACTGCTTCACGGAGAGCGGGCGGGGGAAGAGCTGGCGGCTCTGTGCTGCCATCTTGCCCTTGTACTGTGCCATGATGATCGCCCTGTCCCGAATGTGTGACTACAAGCATCATTGGCAAGGTGAGTCCCTAAGCAGTCCTCCCTCACAGGTGAGTCCCTGAGCAATCCTCCTTCACAGGTGAGTCCCTGAGCAGTCCTCACAGAGGCCTGTCCCTCCTTCCAAGAATAGATGCTGGGCATTCATAGAATTGGGAAGAACTGAGTCCCCACTGTCAGAAGATGAGATATGGTATTCATCTTGCCCCTGCTGAGAAGTTCTTCCTTCTCATTTGTTTTCGAGAAGACTGCTCAAGCCATCCCAGGATGTCAGGTCTTCATTGTAGCCATCCTGGCCTCAGAGCCAAATGTGATTTCTCTGTGGGATCAGTCTTCAGTCTCAGTGCCAAGTTGGTGTTGGCTCCTTTCCCATTGCAAATCTAGTCCCCAAGGACATATCACCACAGAGACAGTGCCAAAGGGTATGTACAGCCCAGGGACCCAGCTTCACTAATATTCTCAGGAGCTACCACAAGGCTGGAGTAAGGCTTACCTCTGCCTCGAGGCTAGAGTAAGGCTTGCCTCTGTATCAAGGCTGGGACAAGGCAAGCCTGGAACTTACTCTGTCTCAAGGCAAGGGTAAATCTTGCTTCTGTACAGCAGTCCTAGGAAAGTCCTTAAAACCTAAATCACAAACAAGTGAGAGGTTTGTTCCTGGCGTGTGCCTCTGCCTTACCAGAGGCTGCAGCTCACAGTTGGCCTAGAAGAGAATCACCGCCTGCCATAATAGACAGGGAGCAGGGACAGAAGTGACAGCCAGAGTTGGTGTGGCTTCCAGGGGCGACAGGATCAATGGGTGGTGCTTCCCCAAATGGCATCCTCACGCCACCTTAATCAGCTTCATCCACATCCACTTTGTCCTGGACTTCTATCTTGGAGTAGAATGGAGTCGGGTGTGGTGCCCAGGGGTCTGCATAGCCAACAAGCAAGCCTGTTCTCTGGACACTTCTGAGAGGCACCAGTAAAGAGCCAGTTTCTTCTGCTCCCTCCCAGCCCTGCTGAAGCCCATGTCTTGGGAGTCAGCAATCTGAAATGGCATTTTGGAGTTAGATGGTATGGGGGGTGTGGAGGAGATTCTGAAGCACAGTTTAGACGGGGTGGGGTGGGGGTGGTCATCCAATGTACCCCGAATGGAGGAGATAAAGAAAGGACCGCTGGGCTATAGCTGCAGCACTCCCTTGTTCTTTATCTCCACCACTGAGTTGAGTAAAGTTCTTGGTGTCATGAGAACCACATTATAAGAAGAAAAGAGAGACCAAGTCCCTGAGGCAACAGAGGCGCTCTCTTTAGTACTATTTCCCCGCCCCACTTTGTGCCTTCAGGGTTAAGGGGTTAGGGCGTTTCCAGGCAGGAACAGTATGGGACCAATGGCCTTGAGTGAATTATGTTTCCTGTTACCCATGGAACTGCAGTTTCTTCTTTTGCTATAGAATGATAATATCTGAATACTACACAAAGCACTGTGATACGTTGAGTACAATAATGAACCCAAATGTCATTGGTAAACACAAATGCACTGTGCTCATCAGTATCTCCCATTGCCTTGTTCACGGTCACTGAGAAAGGATGCATAGCATTTCCTAAACAACTGACTTGGTGGCACATGTATTTTTGCCACATGATCTGTTCATGAGCGACTAATACTGAGTTGCCACTTTTATTTGGCCATCATGGATTTGGGAAATGATGAAGAACTTCAAAGGACTAGAGAAATAGCTCATTGGTAGAAGGCTTGTGTAGCATGCATGAAGTACCGGGTTCCATCCTCAGCACTACATCAATTGGGTGTGGAGGTGCAACGCTTAGGATTCTAGCACTAGGGAGGTGGGGGCAGGATGGCTTGAGGTTCAAGATCAGCCTTGGCTGCACACTGAGTTCATGTTCATCCTGAGAAGTATGGGAACCTATCCCCAAATTAAAAAAAAAACAAAGGTTCAGAATTTATCTCCCCCCCCCCCTTCATCTTTGCTTAATGATGTTGTAGTGGCAACCTAAGAGGTGAAGTGTGGACTTTTTCACCCCTCTCTGACCCTAGCCTGACTTGTTGCCATTTTCTCTGTGGCCGACTAATGTAGCCACAAGGAAAGAATGAGAAACTGTGTTTATTCAGTCCTCAGTTGCTGGGGAGAAATGGAGGAGGCCTTTAAGGCTTTCGGCTTGACAAACACATAGCAATGAGGCCTTTGACTGCAGTGTAGGTGGATGTTAGAGGCAGGATGCTTGATTGAGACAAATTGGTTTTTTCTCTGTGGTGAACTGAGCTGCCCAGTGACCATTGGCAGGGACTATCAATCAAAGTGAAAATCTATATGGAACCCATAGGCATCAGCAAATTCCACATCCTTCTCATTATTAATGTTAGTTAGCAACATTACTATTACAGGATTGTATGACTTCATTTCAGTGTGATTTAAGCAATGATGTCTGTATGGAAGTACAACCAATTACTTCATTACATATTCATGTCTAATCGATATCCCATAATCTCACATGGCATGCTCTATTAGTTTTCATGGTTGTCTTTTGTTATTTCTTCCTCCTTAGTTCACCCTAAATAGACAAGTCTGCTTTTTTACTCTATGAGGGGAATATGGGGGTATAGGGTATAGATGGGGCTACACATAATATATTCAGTGAAACTTCCCCAGAAAGAGCTAGCTGGATCAATTCTAAAACTCTGTGTGGCTGATGTTCCTTTTGTCTTTGTGCTAGGCTGCCTTCCAGGTCATTTGGAAGCCAGAGAGATTCATCTGTCGTTCCAGGGCAAAGGCCCACACCTGGTAACAGGGCTCACCTCTGTGATTAACCAGGAACACAAAGCATTTGAAGTCAGAAATTTGTAGAATCCCCACTCTGGGAAAACAGATGCAGGGAAGACGAGAGCATGCCATAAACCGGCTTCTGCCTCCTCTCACTCTTGGGTATTTGTGGTTCTTGACGAGGGAAGAACCATTGCTAGGACTGGAAATATCATGTGCTTTGCTCCATCATCCCTATGTGAATTAGCACTCGTGTACACACACACACAGACACACACACACACACACACACACACACGCATGCGGATGCACAGGCACATGCAAGGACATACACACACACACACACACACACACACACACACACACACACACACTTCACCAGACCTCTCTTATACTATCAGAAGCAATCCTTTGGTTTTCTAAGTAAAAGTACTTGAAAGGGTTTTTTTGAACTGTACAGTTGTTCCCACCAGAAATCTAGCCCTGTGCCAAACAAACTATGGCCTGCTGCTCTCTGTTTAGAGAACTCCATCCAAAAGAATGTACCTCTCCTCCATCAGCTACCTGTGCGGTATGGCTGAGCTCACAGCATCCCATGCTATTTAGGGACCTCAGAGCCCAGCTACCCATGATAAGCACCATGTCCGTGTTGGTGCTCAGGAGAGTGGGAACAGTCGGAAGCCTCACGGTGCCCCTCCCTCTATGTTGAGTCCACCAGACAGAAATGTCATTGCTTTCTCCCGATCCATGGAGACTTTTTTTCACTTTACTCCAGAATTGCTTCTCTTCTCAGCTTCCTGTGGTTTTCTGTAAACATGTATGCTCAATGTATTTCTAGAATTCAATCTCCCCCGCCTCCCATGCTGCAATGCTCCGGACTGGTTTTCCGCGTCCCTTCGCTACAGCCAGTGAGCCTTCGGTGAGCCTGTAGGCTTGTCCATGAGTTCCTGCAGGAATCCCCGTCCATACTCTATTCCTTCAACATTGTAGCCCACACCCTGCTGTGACCTGCAGGATCCCACCCTTCAGACCTGCCTTCTTGGTTCCTTGAGCACTCCAGGCCCATCTCACTAAGGGGCCTTTGCACTGGCTTCTCATGTGCCTGCCGTGCTTTCCTCCCTGACATGGGCAGGCCATTACTCCTTTTGCCCCATCCCCTCTAACCTGATTCCTCACATCACATTGGCATAGACTTGACAATTCTTTTCAATTCATCACACCCCTCATATCCCACCCCGCTACCCTAACTCATTTGCTACCTTTTAACAACTAATTTAGTGCATATTGACAATTGTTTAGTCCTATCTACTAGAACAAGGGAAGAAGACAAACTGTGAATCCTGTCTATAGGCCTTATGTAGATAAATCATTTCTGTGGCAGTTGTATGAAGGCAGCTATGCATGTGATGTAAATGAACAGATGTGTGTCACTGGTTGACCCATCCAACATAAGCAGGGATGTTTGCATGGCACATGCTATGTACTGATGGAATTTTCTAGACTTGCTATAACAAACATCTAAAACCCAGATGTTTAAAATGACAGCAGTATATTTCCTTACTCTTCTGGAGGCTGGGCATCAAGACAGCTTTCCCAGAAACCTGCAGGACTCTTCCTTGCCTCTGTCAGTTTCTCATACCCAAATCGTTCAGGCTCGGCCTCTGTCCCCATGACATTCTCCCTGCATCCCTTCACATCAACTCCCTCTGGCATTCTCTGCCCTAACTGTCCCCTCTTTATAAGGATACCAGTCATATTGGGTTGGGAACCACCCCAATGACCTCATTAGTTACTTTGAGGAAAAACCTACTTCCTGATGCAAATGTAGCTAGTTGGTAGCCTGATTGCCTATATCACACATGGGGCCCTGGGTTCTAGCCTCAGTACTACATAAAAACTGGGTAGAATGGCACACACCTGTAATGCCAACATTCAGGAAGCAGCAACAGGAAGATGAGAAATTCAAGGTCGTCTTTGATTCCACAGTGATGTCAAAACTGTAAGACCCAGTTTCCTAATAATCCCCACAGCTTTATAAAGATTAAGAATTTGACAAAAATTTAAAAGAACATGGGTCAGCTCAATAAATATATGATAAGTAAGTGAATGATTTTAACTACATTGCTCCTTTGTTTTCTCTTTTGCCTTTTTTTAAGCCAGCCTCACTGTGAGCTCAGGCTGTCCTAGAACTCATTTTGTAATCCAGGATAGCCTCAAATTCAAGATCCTCCTGCCTCAACCTCCTCAGCACTGGGCATACAAACATGCACATGGCTTAATGCATGTTCCTCTCTTACTAGTCATATTTGTTCTTTGCACTGGTAACATCCTCAGCTGCATCAGACAAGAGGGAAAGTTGTCTGGAGAGTGAAGAAAATGCCACAGTAGTGCATGGAACATAGGTTCATGGTAACATACTAACAGAGGAAGAAAAAGACAAACAGGAAGCATCCAGGAGCCCAGATGAGACAGAAAAGTTTCTGTTGGGTCCAGTAGTTGTGGACTTCAAGAGAAGTAGCCCCCTGCCACTACCCTGCCCATTGCAGGGAGAGGGTTTTATGTTAGACTACATGACCAGAACATCATTTACTTAGCTGGCTTCCTCTTGTATGATGACATTCCAAGCAGTGACTGGGTAGCTTACACTGTGTGCAGGAAGCAGTTTCCTCTACAGATAACACTGACTTCCATCACTCCCTTGGATTGACGAGACCCTAAGGATCAAAAGCCAATATTTCTGGGATATGGCAAGGTAATGCAGATACTCCCATTGTCTCTGAACTCATCCAACTAATATCAATATAATAAGCCACACTTTATGTAAGCTCTTACCTCTTAAAAGTAGATTTTTATATTTTTTTGCATTTTAGATATTCATTCTGTCATGCCTCCTTGTGCCCGTGGGCTCAGTAAAGCAGTATGGCCTCCATGCCTCCAGCCTACGGTTTACTAGGTAGGTTGGTGTCATACATATTCTTTTCTAGAAACTCAGGCACAAAAGCAGAAATCTCACTAGTTAGAGAAACACTGGAAATAATTCACCATCATCATCATCATCAACAACAACAACAACAACAACAATAACAAAAAGATCAGATGCAATTGTTCAGTTTTGGATTTTGCCCTACTGTCTCGGTCCAAGGCATACAAGCTCCAAATTCAAGTGAAAGTCATGATGTTGGATGTTGTCAAGGTGACAGAAATGGATGTGTTCTTCCTGGAAACCTGCCAATAGAAGCCTTTATCTATACTGTTGTTTTATTGAAGCAGGTCAACATAGCTCAGCATATTGGTTGTGGAGGACCTGGTGAGGCCATTTCCTGTCCTTTGACCTCACAAGATGAGGATTGGTTTGTGTGCATTTTAAAGGCACAGTTCAGTTCTCAGGTTGCTGGATTCAAAGTTACAGTTTCTGGTCCCATTGGAAAGCATCCGCTGTTGGTTTCCTCCCTCCGATTTTATAAAGAAAGGCTCCATTGAGCTGTGCTTTAGCACTGTAAAGCTCTCCCCTTTGAAGTGCACAGTGCAGTGGGTTCTGTCTGCACATTCAGAATAGTGCAGCCATCATAAACCTACTAGCAGTCGCCCTCCCCTGCTCCTGGCAACATTGGCTGACTTTCTGTCCCTGGCTTTGCCTGTTTTAGTCACCATGAAATGCAAGGCCTTTGTGGATGGTGGTGTTGACAGTTAAGTGTGTTTTGTAGATGTTGTTCAGTGTAAATGTTTGCCAAACATTTACAAATTAGAAACTATTGAACTCTGAGGCTATGGACCGGAGCTTGCTGTCTAGGATCCTAGATGCCATCTGCTGAGCAGACAGACTTGGAAATGGGTACCAAATAGGATGGAAGGCATGAGGCTGCAAGATGCACAGATGATACCCTAGAGGAGAAGTGGGACTGTGGTCCACGCTGAGGGCTCACCAGAGCTATACAGGAATGTGAGAAATGCTCTTCATGCCAACCAGATGGGTGACCTATGTCCTATAACCCTTTTATTAGACGGTCCCACCATCAGCTTCTCAGTCTGACAAGCTCCTTTTTTTCCACTTTTGGCATAAAGCATTTCCTTCCTTCTTCCTAGAAAACCACAGGTGCCCATATTGCCTCTACTTTCCCTATATAACATTTGCTTATTCTTAGGTCCCAGCCTTTGAACCATACCCTCAGTATAACTCTGTGATCCAGGTTAGCCCAGGCCACACTGCTGAGCCAGCTCTCAGGCCCCCATCATTCCATTGCTCACCACGGCTGCAGCTCACTGCTGAGCCATCATTGCAGTCTCTGTCTCGCCCCCTAGGGCCATAAACTCTGGTGGCAGAGCCTCCAGGACTTCATTAGGTCTGACCTCAGAAATCTGACTGTAGCACCTAACTCCTGATGCACGTACAATAATCATATGTGCTGAAAGACTGACATCAATGCTTATTAAGGAGACAGCAGCGTGTGGGTGCCAGCAACACCAAGAACCATTCATTTCTTTTATTGAGTCTTTCAGGAGCATGCTGCCATACCTGGGGGAAACTCAGTGAAGACCTGCATGTCCCTTGCCTGATATCTGTCAACAGGTTGTGAGTGTGAGTTAATTAAAATGGCAGTAGCTACTTGAGCCCTTGATGATACGCTCCCCATGGAAGGTATTTTTTGTTCACACCTTGGTAATAAACACATCTCTGAGGGACTGTGGCTTAGAGAAGACTCCATCTTGTCCCTGCTGCCTCCTGAGGCCTCTCACTTGCTCCATCCAATAGGAACTAACTTGGCATCACCAGTTCCTTACATGCTGCTACATCAGTGAGTCCAGGAAGCATATGCCTGGAATTGCTAGACGGCTTCAGTCAATGACCCTCCTCTTGAAATGCTGCGCCATCCAGAAGCCAGACGCTGTCATTTGTAGACTTAGCTCTTTGGTCCGTTTGATAGTCAATGGCTCAAATGCAGGTTAGGTTTTGTGGTTTATTTTAGATGCTCATAAAAATAACACCCGGTGGGAACGTTCCCTGAGTTTGGACAAGATAATAAAGCGATGTAATAGTGCAGCATTGCAAGGACCTTGAACTAGAAACGGTTGTAACATGTTTTATGGACTGGTATCCAGAGATTATATGAGGAAACTCTTCATTTGAGCTGCTAATGCTAACTGTGCCTTGAAGCTCTGCTCAAGAATTCATAGTATATACTGCTTTACAGGTTCTTGGGTGACACATGTTTTCCAAGTTTATTTAAAATACTACAAAGGGCTGGGGAGATGGCTCAGTGAGTAAAGGCACCTAGTGCCAAGTCTGGCAATTAAGTTTGTTCTCTAGGACACACATGGTGGAAGGAAAGAAATGAATCTTGTAATTTTTCCTCTTTTATACACACACTTAATTAATCTTTTGTTAAAAGAATATTTCATTTAAAAATAAAATAAAGTGCTATAAAAATGTGGCTATGTTCCTGTGGTTATAGCTCTGACTGTTGGCTCACTAGGTAGGAAGTTAAGTCAGTGAAGAATCAAGGAACCCTCAGAAATATGGGCCTAAGATGTGAGAGGAGCAGGGTGGGGATCACTGCTTAGATCCTGTTGTGACATGCTCTGTGGCATCCACTTTAGCAATAGTAGCAGAAATGATTATCATGGTTAATGAGAATACTGAGACCTCATCTCCATCTGAGAGAGAAGGAAGCCAAGGCTCAGGGAGGTGAAGTGATTCATCCTAGTAGGGGCGGAGGTGTCTCAGAGATTCTACCTCAGGGGTATCCTTGGGTCAGGGTGAGAGTAGCTAAGGAGTGCATAACCATATCCAGGTGCATCCACTAGGTCCTGGGCATGGATGAGGACCAGCTAGTTCCTGAAGCCCGTGGCTTAATTCCATTAGCATCTCTCAATTCACCACTTCCCATCTTGACAGCTGTTCACCAGGGCCAAGCAGACACTTGTATGTGTCGCCAGCCTTTATGTCAGACTGCAGGAAGCCCCACTCCGCCCATCTGTAGCACATGAGAAGCAGTGACCATTCCTCAGCATCTTGTGTTTTCCAATTAGAATCATTTGTTTTTAAGTTATTCTTCCACACTCAGGAGGCCAACAACGTCTCCTCAGGGCCATGTGCTTTTCCATACTCAACTGTAACCGACAGGGTGACAGACAACCACAGGGTCCAAGGGGCTCACCTAAGGAAAAAACCTTACAGTGCATTCACCTCCCTCAACAATCTGAATTCTGCTGAGCAGCAAGATATTAGCCAAATGTTGAGGGGTCAGCAGCGCACAAGACACACACAGCCCTTGTCCCCATAGAGTTCTGAGCCTAGTGTTAACCATCTACCATTACCATTATTCACCACTGAAATGGTGAGCGCAGGAGTAAGAAGGGGTTGCTAGGGTGTGTACCTAGGCTTCGTTGTGTAAGGATGTACCAGCTGGTTTTGTGTGTCAACTTTGACACAGACTGGAATTATCACAGAGAAAGGAGCCTCCCTTGAGGAAATGCCTCCATGAGATCCAGTTGTAAGGGATTTTCTCAAGTAGTGATCAAGGGTGGGAGGACCCATTGTGGGTGGTGCCATCACTGGGCTGGTAGTCTTAGGTTCCACAAGAAAGCAAGCTGAGCAAGCCAGGGGAAGCAAGTCCGTAAGCAGCATTCCTCCATGGCTTCTGCATCCACTCCTGCCTCCAAGTTCCTACCCTGTGTGAGTTCCTGTCCTGACTTCCTTTGGTGATGAACAGCAATGTGGAAGTGTAAGCTGAATAAACCCTTTCCTCCCCAACTTGCTTCTTGGTCATGATGTTTTGTACAGGAATAGAAACCCTGACTAAGACAAAGGATAATGAGTTAAGTGTTGAAAGGGAAATTGAACAGGAGAGGGAAGAGAAGGATCCTATTATGAGCCCAGGATGGAAACAGCTTGTATGCAGTCAAGAAAGAAGCAGGTAGGCAGAAAGATTGTGAGTGAAGGGGACATGGCTAGAGGAGGTGGTAGAGCCACATGAGCAGCTCTGATTGACACAGGGCCTTCTTGGTTCTTGGAGCAGTGGCAGTCCCAGTGAGCAGAAGAACAGTTCCATCTATTTGCATGTGAAGAACAACCACCAGCTGCTGTGTTTAGACTCCATACTTTGGTCATCAGAGCAGCTGCTGGGCACTGGGCTACATGCCCTTGGCATCCATGCTTTTCATGGAAATTTCTAATATACAAGCAGTCTTATTTATGCTTGGTTGTTTTCCTATTTTACATTATAGATCAATACAATTCCATGTACTAAATCGCTGAATTTATTTGGAAGAACTTAAAAGTATATGTTATAGAAGATTGTGTTTCCCTACTAGCCTACTATAAATATTGATAGTAGCAGTGGTTGGTTCTATGGAGGATAGTGACATACAAAATTTTTTGCCCATTCTTAAAATTTTGGATAGGGTCAGGAAGCTCACTTGCTCAGTAGATTAAGGTACTTGCTGCCAAGCCTGATAGGCTGAGTTTGACCCTCAGATCCTACATAGTGGAAGGAGAAACCCTCCTACTGAAAGTTGTCCTCTAACAAACAGTAACTGTGGCATGCAAATAAACACATGCACACATGCACATTCATGTACTAAATACTTTTTAAAATGGGAAAAAATGTTTTAATTATTCTGATAGATAAAGATAGAGTCTAGATGCTTAAGAAGACCAGCAATGACTGGTAGCGCACACACACACACACACACACACACACACACACACACACACCCCTACACAGAGAGGTTCATTTTCTGGAAAGATACAAAGTTTTGACAACTCAATGTGGCCTCCCAGGAAGTAAAAGGCAATTAGCTTGACTTAAGCTAAGGTGACTGCACAGTGTCTGGTTTCTGGAGAAGTGTGGAAGCAGTTATTCCTTCTCTGAGCCAAGGCAGACACAGTCTTTATCCCACAGGCCTGTTGCATTCTCAAGACCGGAACCTCAGAAAGTCACCTGGTTATCAAGCCAAGAACCTTAGGTTTTACATGTCCCCAAGACCAGCATAGGCTATAGACTCAGGGTAATAATGTCCTAGTCCGTTTTATCTGTCAACTTAATATAGTCTAGAGTCACCTGAAAGGCTTTCTGAAATTAAAGGATGTTCCAGATCATATTGACCTGTATTCATGTACATGTAGGGGATATCTTGATTGTTAATCAATGTAGAAGGGTCTAGCCCACTCTGGGCGACACCATTCACTAGGCAGAGAATCTGGGTTGTATAAAATAGGTAGCCAAACAAAAGTCTTTAACTGAGCTATTAAGCACTGCTCCTCTATAGTTTCTGCTTCATGTTCCTTCCATGGCTTCCCTTGATGACAGACTGAAACTATATAAGCTGAAGTAAACCTTCCCCCCCCCCCAAGTTGCTTTTGGTCATAATATTTGCGAATGGTGCAATGAGCAGCAAGATCTTGGCCTGTTCCATTCACAGCAATGGAATTTAACTGGAATGCTGGGGAAAATGGCAGTGCTTCCAACACCCTGTAGGTAGTGCACACAATTCAACAAGCTAGCCAGCATGTAGGTGGAACCCTTAGAGGATGGCAGTGACTGCACCCGAGTTCTAGATTTCTTTCACTGTGGGAGGTCCACACAGTGTAATCTGTAGAGACAGTTTGGTGTGCACCACACACACAGAGGGCTGATGGGTAGGGCCTCTTCCCGAGGTCTCTATTGATCAGCTGAGTGCTGGGTTTGAGGCCCATCTTTGCTTATAGGCGAGTTATGTTGCCTCATCTGCTCTGGGCCACCACCACCTCATCTCGGAGATACCACAGCTCCTCAGAGGGTCAGGCTCCTTTTTATAGAGCTCTAAGGAGTTTGCCAAGTCTCAAAGACTGCTAAAGGTTTTATTTACCTTGGACCTCTGAGGGTTTATTTCATCCCAGAGAAACCACTTATGATGTGGCAGAGACCAGAAGACCTGCTAAGGTTTTGTGGTGCACTAGCAAGATCGAAAGACTCCCGCAAGACTGGCCTAGGAAAACTAAAAGTCAGCCTCTCTGGGGGGTGTTCAGATATGAGAGAGATGGCTTGGACTCCTCTTCCAGAGTTCAGTTACTCTGAAAAATCTAGAATATCAGTCTGAGTTCATGCAATGCTCAGGTGTGAGTTAAAGAAGTGTGGGGGCGAGGGGGAGGCAGTGTAGAGTCAAGTCCTTGATTTTTCAGAAAGTGTTTGTGTGTCGGAGGGTAGGGGGTAAGGCACTCATGTAAGTCAAAGAATGACTTTGTGGAGCCTGTTCCCTCCATCTACCTGTGTGTCTGTGCTGGGGACAGAACTCAGGCCATCAGGCTTCTCTGTAGGAGTTTTGCACTGAGTCATTTCACTAGTCTTGGTTCTTGGTGCTTAGCATTTAAGTGCTAGAAATTTGTGGACAATTTGCAGAGACCACCACGATTTGCACCTCCAGCATGCTCTCTTTCCTTTGGTTTTCCAGGGGGAGTGGGGTGGGGGCTGGGTTGGAGAGACTGAAAGCAACCCAGCATCTTGGGCAACTTTAAGAACTTTCTGGAAATCCAGGCTGACCACGCAAAGGAAGAATAACCATTTTCCCACTTCCTCTCTCCTGACTAGATTCTTTTGTTGGAGGAGTGATTGGCCTCATTTTTGCCTATATTTGCTACAGACAGCATTATCCTCCTCTGGCCAACACAGCGTGCCACAAACCATATGTCAGCCTCCGAGTGCCCACTTCACTGAAGAAGGAGGAGAGGCCTGCGGCCGACAGTGCACCCAGCTTGCCCCTGGAGGGGATCACCGAGGGCCCCGTATGATGGCTGTCTAGGGCGAATGGACGCTGAGCCCCTGACTCATTCTTCTACCCTGATGTCATAACACAGTGGAAAGGATTTCCTGTAATGTGATTCTCATCAGCTACTCTAAAGTCCCCTCCGCTTCCGTTCTGTGGACGGTATTCTTGCCACTCTCCATGTCTCCTTTCAACACTTCGGATTTGTAAAGTTGGGACACCAGGACTAGTCTCTGAGAGACCGGTGTACAAGGAAGGAGGATTCAAGGGCGGGGTGGGCATGCGTGCTCACCCAGTGATTTCTTTATCTGAGGTGTTTGCTGTAGCACCCATCCTCCTCCGTGTTCGTGTTGTGAAACATAATAAAGTCTCCCATCCAGAAGACTTGGTGTTTGGCCCTCAGTCAGCAAAAATTATTAGGCGTCATGATGGGTTTTACAGTGAGGCCCAAAACAGTCTCTGTCCTTGGATCACTCTAGGCTTGGAAGCAAGGGACTGCCTGTGTGGGGAGGTTGCCTCAGGTTCTAGGTACAGGACTCTTGCTACCTTGCAGTCCATGTTCAGGAGCCAGTTCTGAATGTATGTACTTCAAGAATGCCCTTGCAAAAAAATGCACAGAGGACTGAGTGAACTATCTCTCAGGTGACTAGCTCTGTGGTTTCCCTTGTGGGATCGGCTAGGGGAGCAGTGGAGGTACAAACCGACGATGAGGTGTCTTACCCTCCTGAGAGTTATATGTTGCACAGCACTGTTCTAAGGGGTCTTTGATGGCAGCATAGCCCGGTTGCAGGCCGGGAGGAAGCATCAGTGTGGCAGGTCCTGGGAGAAGGAGGAAAAGAAAAGGAGCTGCTATCTCTGCTGGGCTCTTCCTGTTGTCTATTACGGCAGGTTAACATTGATCTTTTCCAGGCGGAGCTCCCAGCCAGCTCGGTCTTTTCAAAGCTGAGAGCAATCCCTTCACTCTGCTCTAGATTTCCAGATTGCTGGGCTTGGTTGCTGCGCAGGGTGATGCGTCTTTGATGTGTAAAGAATGTCATATTCTGGCGGTTAATGTAACAGACGGCGCTTTGAGAGACTCGTGTGTCTAAATCATCATCTGAGCAGCTCTGGGATGAGCAGTCCAGGAAGAGGCATCACCACACAATTCCATCACAAGCTTCACGTGGCCCTCATGTAGCACCCGTTCCTCACCCCCAGCGTGGTCCTCTCCAGCTGTTCTCCTATCCAGCTTGGTTTTGGCACAGAGCCACACACGATTGCTCAGTGGTGGGGATGAGGCAGGGAAAACCCTAAATGAACTTCCAATCCAGGTCAAGGCTTAGATTACAAAAAAACTTGCAGCGTCCACATTCGCAAGCAACCTGAAAATGAACCTAAGGGCCAGCGAGATAGCTCAGTGGTTAAAGGTGCTTATTGTCAAGTCGGGCGACCTGAGTTTGATCCACAGGACCTACTTGGTTGAAGGAGAGAACCAGCTCCTGCAAGTTGTTCTCTGCTTGCCACTCACACTCCACGCACAAGTACATGTGCACACACACACATGCACACAACACAAAAAAAAAATAATGTGTATTTTTAAAAAGGAAGTGAATATGAGACACATAACAATAAAATCATGATAGTTCATAAGACACGATTCTAAATCCAGAGATAAAATCCACATGAAACTTAAAAAATTAATATCTGGATTGAAATAAAAAAAATTCTAGAATTTTCAGATCCAAAGGCAGGAATACAACTGCAAGAAAAAGTGATACTGTTCAAAAACTGAAACATTGAGTTTAATTTGATTCTAGCTTTAACCTGGCTCTGCAATAGTGGCCAGAAAGAAGAGGGAGAATAATTATGCTTCAGTGGATGGCCACTTAAAATTCTGGACCACGAGGTGTCCTTTTATATAAATACTTAACATTTAAAGATAAATGGCCAGAAGGGCTCTGTAAAGCTACAACAGAATATTGTTAATGCTGATAATTAAACTGAAAGCCCTAAAATGGGCCATGTAAAAGCTTTGATTCGAATGTAATTAAAATTGCAAAGGACGTAATAGCATGCAGCACGCAGCCAGATCCTTAGGAGCCGTAATTAATGGCCTAAGCCAGCTCACAAAAGGCAGGCGGTTTTGGTAGATCCATATGTTTAATTCCACACTCTATTAATGTGAAGGAACTGTAACATCATGATGCGCAAATAAGGCGGCTTGAAGAGCGACACTTGTGCCTCTCGCTCTGATCTGTTCTGAACATGGGGGTGACTAGAGCTCAGTCTGGCTGGGGGTCAGGGCTCACCCTGGAAGCAGGGAACCGGAAGACTTCCCCCTCCTCTGGGTAACCTGCTCAGAGCACGAATTAGAGGCTGCCGTCACGGGTTAGGCATCATGAGAGGCTGGGAAAGAAATACAGTGAACGGGTGAGCCAGGGGTATCAGGAGCCCAGCGGACCGCAGCACCAGCAAGCACAGGCCTGGGAAGGGGGCTTAGATACCATAGCTCCAGGCTGATTGTGCCAGGCAGGAAGCCTAGTCTGGTGCAGCCAGATCTCCTGAGTGTTCAGAGTCAGGAGTCTGGCCCAGGTCAACCGGTCTTGGTCTTATATATTGGCACAGTGTTGGACTGTCTTAATACAGGCAGCATTCTAGAGAAGATGAGCATGCTCTCCTAATTCCAGGGTCCTTCAGGGTCCTCCTATTTCATTTCTTTCCTCCCTGAGGAGGTTGATCTGCCCTTCTCCAGTCCTGTGAACATCCAGAGCTGGCCAGTATAAGCAAGGACTGGAAAAAAAAATGGTGCCCCAGAGACGTTAAGAGAAGTGAGGTTGAACTCTGAGGGCTGCTCTGTCCACCACAGCCACATATAGTGCTATGATCTGCCAAGTTCACCAGACTGATACAGTCCATGGTAGTGGACACCCTGTGCCTCGTCCACATACACCTGGCTCCCTTCAGCAGACATCCATCCTCCTGGAAGGATGAAGACTTGGTAGTTCAAACAAAGGATCAGCACAGGACTCCTGGGGGCATCAGAACTGACTTGCGTGGAGGAAGCAGGGTGCTGCTCTGGAAGGCTTCTGAGCTTAAGCGGGGAGTGACCAAAGCAGCAGCTGTCACTCTCTGTCATTGTCTCTGTGTCCAGGCTACCTCAAGGACCTCCCAGGGTCACCTGTCATAGTCAGATCAGCATGGAGAGAAAAGTGCATTGTTATCTCATGTGGAACGGAGAAGGGAAAGGGGGGCACAGAAACACGCAGGAGCTTGACTGTCACACACAGCCTTGGAGTGAGAACACAGATCTGAATCCAGAGGTCTCTCTTCAGAAGGTACACATTTAGCTGCTGAATAACTTTCTCACCCGACTTGTTCATTCTACTGTCTCTCAGTTCTTTGCTATTGCTGTGACAAAACACCATGACCAAGGCAACTTACTGGAAAAAGTGTTTAACTTGAGGACTTAGAGCTTCAGTATGAGTTCATGGCCATCTTGGTGGAGAACATGGTAGAGACAGGCAGACACGGCACTGGAGCAGTAGCTAGTAGCTACTGTAGCATAGCTCTACAGATATGAGGCAGAGGGCAAGCTAACTGGGAATGGCACAAACTTTTGAAAGTTCAAAGCCTGCCCCGCTCCAGTGATGCCACTGCTTCAACAAGGCCACACCTCCTAAACTTTCCCAAACAGTTCCACCAACTGGGGACCAAGCATTGGAATATATGCATCCATTGAGGCCATTCTCATTCAAACTGTGACAGCTTCCTACCGGGGGGTCATTCATTTCCAAGGGAATTCTGAGGCTAAAAGCATGTGTTTCATCAGAACCCTTGTGTCTGACATCAGAGAGTCGGAAGGTGAAGTTTACCTTCCAAAGGCATGGCCTAGGTCTCTGCTGTGGCTTCCTCTTCAGTTCTCCTATCCTAGAGGAGGATGTGCAGTTTTAATTTTAAACTTTTGAGAATCTCATACATGAGTACTCTATTTATATCATTTCCACCTCTCCCTTTCCCTCTCTTTCCCCTTCTACTTCTTCGATCATTCTTCTCAATTTCATGACCTTCTCTTTGATAATTATTGTTGTTTTACACACACACACACACACACACACACACTAGCAAACCCATCTACAAACCCAGAGACATTTTCCAGAAGGACCAAGTAAAGAAGAGGCCATCTAGATTTTAAGCAATACCAGAGACCGAATTCAGCATAGCAAGTGTCTGCAAAGATGCGTCAGGAGATTAAGGATGACTACAGATTAAAAAATGCATTCCTTTGAGTGAGTGACTGCCTTAAAAAGGTCTGCAAGTGAAACTGTCTGTCCTCTAAACCAGCGGACCTTTTACTATAGTTCCTCATGTTGTGGTGACCCCCAACCATAAAATTATTTTCACTGCTACTTCATAACTGTAATTTTGCTACTGTTATGAATCATAATGTAAATCTTTGTGTTTTTTTTTTTTTTGATAGTCCTAGGTGGCCCCTATGAAAGGGTCATTCAACCTCCAAAGGGATCGAGACTGCTGTAAGGATTTGTAAACGGCCTGGTGACTGCTTTAACTCAAAATCAGTTTGTGGCGTGACAGACAGAACACAAAGCTCAAGATTCAACACAGCTGCCTCCTTCCTGTTTTCAGGAAGCTTCATTTGTTTGTTTGTTTGTTTACCTGGTATATTGCTGTGTGCCTGTGACTTTTAGCTCATTTATCTCTTTCTGTAAACGCCTGTCCCTCTCTCAGCGTCTCTGTGGGTGTGCCTCTGTCTTTGAATCTGGCAGGCTGCTCGGGAACTTCACCAGCCTCCCTAACACTGGACGCCCAGCTCTTTTGTGGAACAAAGAGCCCCTGGAAGAGAGAGACATCTCTTGAAGTACATGGATGCACGATCTCATTATCCAGAGAGAGAAAGGAGAAACCTCTCCACTTTGTCATTTCAATAAGAAAGACCTTTGAAACTGTTATAGCTATTTTTTTACAGTCATGCCTTTTATTCCTTGGAGAGCTCCAAGATGGAAAAATAATTCTGAACCCTCATTAGTGGATCCATGAATGTCAGGAGAATTTATTGGCATTTTGGTTGGGTTCCACTTGCTGCTGAAGGAGGATCAGAGTTCTGTCAGGGGAAGCTTTGCTGTCCCAGTCTCTAGGCCTCCCCCTCCTCAGCTGCTTAGTCCTAGCTAGGCAGGGATGTAGCCAGCAGGCAGGCTGAGGTCATGGATGGGAAGATGCTCAATGTCTCAGTTTTCTGTCCTGTTACTGTGGTAAATACCCTGACAAATACAACTTAAGAGAGAAAGGATTTATTTGGCTCACACAATTCCAGATTCCATCATTGTATAGGGAACTCAAGACAGCTGAAATGTGAAGCAGCTAGACACATTATATCCACAGTCAAGAGCAGAAAGCCATGGATTAACGCATGTACACCATGCCTGGCTACCTTTATCAACTCTTACACAGTTTAGAATTCTCAGCCTAGATAATGGTGCTACCCACAGTGAGTATATCTTCCTACCTCAATGAACACAATTAAGATAATTCCCTACACAATCTAGAGGATTTCTCATTGAGATCATTTTCCTCAGGTGATTCTAGATTAGGTCAAATTGGTAATTGACAGTAGTTGTCTCACTAGGAATGTATGCTAGAGAAACAGAGAGACAGAAGCTGCCAATGGCCAATTTCACAATCAGCTCTAGTGTGAACATTGAGAGACATTGGTGACAGAAACAGACACTGCTTTCTGGGTTGTATCAAGTTGAAAGAGCTAACCATCACTGGTGATGAGCAAAATGGCAAAGAAGAAAGCACTAGGTTTTCCCAATGTTCCTCACCAAAGGTGCAGACAGAGCCCCAAGTCAGTGACCCCGAATTCCTTGCCTGGCCAGTGGAAGTCGGGTGTGAACTACAGGTCAAAGTTCACTGGATTTAAAGAAAATAAAAGAACCTGGAAAGTTAGATGGTTTCTAAAGTTCTCTTCTCACAACCCCATAGACACCAGTATTTCATAGGGTGCTAGTGTCTTCGGTGTGTGAGGAGAGACCAAATGACTTAAGATGAGGAGAAGCCATGTTTCCTATTTTAATTAACAATTCAGCAGCTTAACACTTTAAAGAGAAGGATCTGGGGTCCACAGAAGGCCAACCAATAACTCAAGTTCTATGGTGTGGAGAAGATAACACCAGGTTTGATTTATGTACATTTTTGTCACAGTTCACGGAGACCTTGTATTGTACTTTCCTCGTTGCTGTGACAGAATGCTTGGCATAGGTGGTTCACATTTGTTTTGGCTTTCACACTGAAGTTCATCAGGGCGGGGAGGATGTAGCCATCCAGCAGCCATGGATGAACTGGTTTACCTGAAAGGGGGGCTGGAAATGAAAAGGATGGGGGAAGCAAGAGAAGGATGAAGCCAAGACAAGGTTCTGATCAAGGGTCCAAGTTTAATATTCTGCACTACGTTTATATAGGGCAAACCCATAGACCCCATCCTTTGTTTGAGCTGGATTATGTTGCAAAGCAAGCTCAGTAGGCAGTCTATTCTTCTAAGTTCCTGTAGAAAATTGCACAGGAAACCAAGGCAGATGACTCCACCTAGGTCATTAAGCCTGTTGGGGCAAGCACTCAAGGTCTGTTCAGCCTGCTCAAGGCTGGGGAAGGGCACAGGAGGTCACAGAGGCAGGAGTCTGAAGCAGTGGATCACGTTATATCAATGGTCAGGAATGAATACCTGAGATGAATACTGGCGCCCCACTCGAGGTCTTCTTGTCCACGATCTTCCAGGGATAGCAGAACGTGTCCACACTCAGGATGCGTCTTCCATTTTCAGTTAACTCCCTCTAGACACACCCTCAATGACACACCCCATAGGTGAGCTTCCACAGTGAGTCCGTCTACATCCAATCCAGCTGACAGCTATGGCAGTCCTCACCTAGAGACTGCAATCCCCGCCCCACCCCCCACCCCCAGGAAGTGGGAAGTGAACAAAAGCAGAAGAGCAGAGAAGATCCTGAAACAAAGAAGCTGGCTCAGGGCCTAGAGGTGCTTTGGTGGGTAAACTGAACTGCTTGCTGCATAAACACAAAGACCTGGGTTCGAATCCCAAACACCCATATAAAAGCCAAGAACAACACTGTACATATGTAACCCCAGCACAGGAAAAAAAGAGGCAGAAACAGTATGGCCAGCCCGTCCAGCTGAAATAGCAAGTCACAGGTTCAGTTGGGAAACCTTGTATCAAGATTAAGACATAGAACCATTGAGGAAGACACCAGACGTCAACCTCTGAGCTACCCAGGTACATGCCGGCATATGCATGCTCACTCACACTCACATCATACAGAATTTAAAAAAAAAATGGCTCATCTGGCTCTACAAAGAATTCAAGGGAGGCTACTATCTTAACAGAGTCTCTCATTTACATAAACACATTCATAAGCTGTTTGCTGCCTTCCGCTCCAAGACTTGGGTGAACTGAGAAGCCATGCTGTCACACCGGCCTGGAGTTTAAGCCTAAGCTGTGTGCAACAGTGAGAAGAGTGGAAACTCTCAGCACAGACTCACCGTCAGGACTTCCAGCACCTGAGGCAGCACTGGGCAGGGGGCCCAAGATGGTTATGTTATACCGGGCAAGTGTCAGCTGCCTACTTAACTCACATGGGGGGGGGGGGACTGCAGGATTCATAGGGGACACAGGGTAGGAAAGCTTGGGAATCTGATCTCTTATACTTTTCTGTGGCACTGTTTCTTTATTTAATGTGTGGGAGTGCCACCGCCTGTGCATGGGAGGCAGGGAGGTCTGTTTTTCCTTCCACCATGTGACCCTAGGGATCCATCTCAGGTCACTAGGACTGGTAGGAGTTCCATACCTGTGTTGGGAAGCAGTTTGATTTTTAAATCGGATTGTGAGGTGAAAATCGCTTTTATAATTTCTCCACAATCATGGAGGGGCTCTCTCTCCTCTTCTGGCAAGCATATGGCCAGATTTAGGGTCAGGTAACATAGCTGTCAATTTCTTGGATAAGGAGAGGGCCTGACATCTCTCTCAGTGGCAGTGGGATCAGGCAGTCTTGCAACTGCCTTGGCACCATGTGGCACGGACATTTGTAGCCAGTAGCAAGATAGCATCACGGGCAAGATTTCACCCTCCAGGGAAGCTAATGGGGTGTTTCCTTGGTGTCTTCTGGCTTAAAGGTCTTTGCAGGATTGTGTGAGTTTCACATCAGGACTCTACAAATCCCATGGTAAGAAAAGTTCTTTATCCAGGAGCTGGGGGAGTTTATATGTGCCTAACCCTGTGTGGTGAATAGGGTGAGGTGGAGACCAGCTTCTCCCTCAAGCAGGTACCTGCCTGGCCAGACACTGTGTGGCAATTTCAGAGGTCTTTCCTTAGGTCCACATGTGTAACCCTGTGCTTGGCCACCTCCTATTGTGAGTGAGAGTGCCTGTTCATTTGAAAGGGCTTCAGCAGATCTGCAGGTTGAGGCCCAATCAAATTCTGTAGCCACAGAGCTGTAGGAACACTACAGTCACCTGCACAGTCATTCACCATTCACTTAGAAGTTATGCATCCCTTTTAAATTCTTAGTCTGTCTATTTCTTCCAAGACTAATCCACCTGAGTATCTCATCAAGGCCTTTCCCTTGGGGACCAGTGCAACCTGGGTATACCTTCAAGGCTTCAGATGCAATATCCTACAGGGCGATCTAGCCTTTGCTGGCTCTTCCTGCCTATCTTCCTTTTGGGTCTTTACCTGGTGTGGACATTCAGCCTACTTTCATCTGGTCTTCTGCTCAGAGACTCTAGGCCTTGGTCTCACAGTCCCCTTGTCCACTGGAAGGGAACCCTGAAGTCCTGTTTAGGATATGTGATTCCCAGTTCTAGGGGCCTTTGGTGTGTTGATAGACCTTGGAGTAGCAGCCCCTCTCCACCATGGGGCCATGGTGAAGGAGATCTCACTGGGGCTTCGAGAAATGTTGCAGAAATCTCTCTGGAATAAATACTCCTCTACCACTGAGAGTAGACAAGAGACAGTGTCACTGGAGAACTGGAGCCTTCACTGACATCCCTGTCTTCTATACTCTTTGATGTCAGAGTGCTTACTCCAGGCTTCTAAGAAGTGAATCACAGCTAGGACTGCTCTTTTCCACTCAGCACTAGTCACCAGATACCTCTGATTTATAAACACAATTCTTCTTCTGTCATCTGAGATCGTCACATACTGAAGCCTTACCTCATGAAAACTTCTCAAAGGGAGAAATGCCATGAGTCTTTCAGACTAACTCAGAGACTCCAGCAGGAAGACACTGGCATGCTATGGCCTTTTTGGTGAACCCTCTATTCAAAAAGGCTTCCATTTGATACCTTGACTTTCAGAATGGCCTCTCTTAGTCCAACATTAAGGACACTTGGAGAAGCATCATCAGAATCAACAAATTTGGAAATGATGGCTCTTGACACTTCTAATATAACATGCAACTTGAAGTGTCTTCAACTTTCAAGTTCACACTGGAGGCCATAACAGTGGCTTCATTGTTAACAGCATATGCAGAAAACATAAAAACTTACAATTTATCAAAAGTAATTAAAGGCAGGGTTGGAGAGATTGGTCAGTGGGTGTTTTAGTTAGGGTTTTACTGCTGTGAACAGACACCATGATCAATGTTGTAAGGACAACATTTAATTGGGACTGGCTTACAGGTTCAGAGGTTCAGTCCATATCATCAAGGCAGGAGCATTGCAGAACAAAGGCAGGCATGGTGCAGGCAGAGCTGAAAGTTCTACATCTTTGTCTGAAGGCTGCTAGAATACTGCTTTCAGGAAGCTAGAATACGGGTCTTAAAGCCCACGCCCAAAATGACAACCTACTCCAACAAGGCCACATCATCTAATAGTGCCACTCCCTGGCCCAAGCATATACAAACCATCACAGAGGGAAAAGAGTGCTCACTGCTTTTCCAGAGGTCATTTCCCAGCACCCGTATCCAGTGCCTTACACCCTTATGGAATTCAAGATCCAGGGCATCCCATGGCCTTTGCTGGATTTCATGGGTGCCTGCACTCACACATATACGAGCCCTCTCAGAAACATACATACACACATAACTTAGAAATAAGTAAAAACTCTAACAACAATCACTGTATGTGATTAGGCATTACGAGCCCCCAAGACATATGACTGACAATGAGTACAAACTCATCTATGTTTGCTCTTGTTTATCTTGTGCTTTCTCAACACTGGCCACCGTTACAATGGCAGCTGGCAGGAACAGAGCCCTGATGTCTCAGGGAGTCCTCGGACCGACCGTGAGGAGTCCTTTGGAAAGGTGACTACGCCACCGGTCAGTGCTGTATTTACAAGTCCTAGGCCATCCGTAGGCTCTCGTTGCTCCCTCAGCAGGTTGCTCTAAGGTGACTATGATCCTGTTTGCTGTCTGACATCTTTTAAACCTTAATAAACTTCAACTTTTCTAGGGGGAAATTAATCATTTTCCCCCTCTCACCAGACAGTAACTGCAGACCTCGCCTCACTTCAACCTCAGAGGTGAGCATGTGACCTAGCCAAGCCAATCAATAGGGAGATCACATCTCTTTGACATCAGGGATAACCACGTGGCTTGCAGGTAACCAATCGGAGCTACTAAGACTCCGGAGGTTAGAATGGGACCCTGGAAAAGCTCAGCCCTCTTCCTGCAGGAAAAGATCTATCACCTGTGGGTGAAGCCAGAGCTCAAATACTGGGGGAAGGAACAGATGGTCTCTTTTGGGTTCTGGACCCAGCTGTGCCGATGGACAGCTATGACCTTGGCTTCTCAGCTGTTTGAACTGATGCGATTCCCTGTTTTCCTTGATCATATGTAGTTAGATCTTTCATTCCACGGGGCTCAGTAGAGCCAGGACTACTTTAAGCTTTGGGTCCTCGATGCAGAAGTGTGTTCACGACACCCCCCCCCCCCCCCCGACTACTCAATGCTTGGGAACCTACCCCCCACTGTTCACTCTGCCAGCTCCATACCTTCCGGTTTTTTGTCCCCTGTGTCTGTCCACCTTCAGCTCTCAGGGCATCCAGCTGTTTTTAGAACCTGTACAGCGAAGTGGGGGGCGGGGGGGCGGGGGGGTGTTTCATGGCATTCAGCTCTCTCCCTCATTAGCACACTGCATTTCAGTCTGGGTGATGGCTGCCTGCCGAGCTGAATGCTAAGTGTTGCTGTGCATTGGTTTGCATTCTTGAGACTGCCTTCATCAGTGGGAGACTCTGTGCACGCAGCTGGGCTGCAAAGGCAATTTGTTCTGCTGGCTCAGAGCTGTGCTGTTACCATGTCATTGACGCTCATTATGTCATTTGAGAAAGTACAGGGACATGGAAGTCCAATTTCTCCTAAGTATCTGTTATAATAAATAAATAAATAAATAAGCATACATCTAAACCCACTTTTCCTCTGATGGAACCTGGCAGGGGATGGGGTGAAGAAATATAAGGGAAGAGAAGATCAATTAATGAGAAGACCATCAACAGCTCACTCGATAGTGACACACCTTAAATCCTATTTGTAAATTATTTTTGTACAGAGTTTCTCATGAAGATTTGTAGCAGCAGTCTCCTGGGCTGGGTAACTTTTGTCCACTAGACAGAGACTAAAGTCACCTGGGAAGACATAACCTCAGATGGAGAATTGCCCAGATCAGATGGTCCTCTGGGCATGTCTGTGGGGCATTTTCTTAATTGCTAGTTGATGTAGGAAGGCCCAGCCCACCATTGGTGGTACCATCCCTAGCCAGTCGGGCCTGGGCTGTATAAGAGAGGTAGCTGAGTAGACCAGGAAATAAGACAGAAAGCCTCAGCTCCAATGATGGACACGCAGCAAATACACCAAAACAAGACCTTTCACAGAGACGGAAAGCATACTAGAACACTTCCTGTTTAGAGTGACATATCCACCTGTTGGCAGACAGCAAGACGTTTGAATCCCAACATCTGGTAACAAAAAAGAGAAGTAACCCAGCTTATCTGGCAGAAACCTCTGGGCTTCATGCGCCTTCAGAGGTAACATCCGGGCATTAGACAATGTGGGAACCTGGGTCGCTGGCCAAAAAGCTTTGTGACAATGCAGTGCTTTTCCTCCCATCAATTACTTTATCAGATACTTTAAATACACGTTGTTTGTCACCCGTGTGCAGTCAAGTAGCTGTCTAGAGTCTCGGCTCCATTTTGTGCACAGAAGAAAGAGCTGTGCTGTGAAATGGAAAGCGGAGGTGCAGCTGCAGTCAGTTCTGACATCCGAGGACAGAAATGACACCGCATCTGTCATGACCCGGCTCTGCAGTAAGGAGAACCCACGATTCTATTTTATGGAGTAAAAATAAACCGTTGCTAGGAGCAGATTGCCTCCAGGAACTTCCATAGACACCTAAAGGGGCTCATCAAGGCACATGCTAGTGTTCTTGAGCAATATTTCCACTTGTATGTTTTGAGTAAAAGGAAAGAAGGAAGGTAGAAAGGTAGGAAGGACAGAAAGGAGAGGGAAACAGAGGAATGAGAGAGTGAAAAGAGAAAGGAGAAAGGACTGGAGGGAGGGAGAAGGAGGGGAAGGAGAGGTAACGAGGGGAGAAAGAAGAAAAAAGCAAAAATGGGTACAGAAAGCTACATGGTCAGAAGTTTGTGTCAACGCCATCGTCAGTGGTACAAGGCCAGGCTTGGGGCATGCTTGCCTGGGCTGCACCAGGGAGCGGCAGATATGCCGCTGTGTAGAAATCCCAGCTGACTTGTTTTTTACACAGTGAAAGGAAGAAAGAGCCGAAAAGTAGTGAAGAGAGAGTCTGTTCATTTTTAAGCTTTCTTCTTAGAGAAATGGGCTTCCCAGTGAGGTGGGGAGTTCCCGTCTGGAGCCGTGCTGGAAGAGACTAAACACACAGGTGGCATGTTTGACAGAGGAAGCCAGACATCTGGGGAAATGTTAAGACTGCAAGGGAACTGGCTTCTGTGCTTCACACTGACTCCAGGAGACCGAACAACAGCCTCAGTGGCATGCCTGAAGAAGCATAAGCCACCTGGAAACAAGTGCTTCTCAGCCTTCAGAGGAGTCCAGAGGAGACAGAAACAGTGGCAGCTACAACAGCGCCTGGTCAGTGCTTTGCACTCCTGAGGCCATTGCTCCTCCTCAGAAACCCCACAGGGATGAAGAGCTGGCAGAGTTAAATCACAGGCTCCCCTTCATCTTCTAACAACCCCAGCTCCCTTCTAATTAGTGCCTGTATGTGACCCCGGGCTGCAGGCTCTGGGCAGCATTCTAGGATGGTAGAACAGTTACAGGGCCTCAGATAGTGTGGGGTCATTGTGGATCAGAGCACTGCCACCCACACAGGGACATGCATAAGAGGTCTGAAGGGGACAACTAAACTGTACGCACAGCATAATAACATCTATAACTATTGTAAAGTCTTGCAACTTGGTGCCGGCAGAGTTAGAGCATGACCTAGACTCCTTGTCACTTTGGTATACAGTGCTACACATAATGAGCAATGTTGAAGGATGGCTGTGTGTATTTGTGTGTGTGTGTGTGTGTGTATGTGTGTGGGTTATGTTTTGGTATGTTGGTATGTGCATTTGCATGTGTGTGTGAGGGGTTTGTGTTTATGGAAAGGGCTGTATATGTATGTGTTTTGGTTGGGCTTTATGTGTATATGTTTATGGTGTGTGTGTGTGTGTGTGAGAGAGAGAGAGAGAGAGAGAGAGAGAGAGAGAGAGAGCGCGCATGCCACATACTCACTTTGGAAGCAAGGATCTGCATATTCAAAATAAAAACTCTCATTTGAATTGGACTTTTAAAAATAGAACAACACAGCATATGTCCCCAGGCTACCAGTTCCAATGGAGACTCCTGTCATCCACCCTCCTGGTCACACCTGCATCCAGGTGACCACTGCCTTCTGCAGACTCTGCAGGGCTGTGTGCTATGAGTAAAAATCATAACTGTTGAATGAATGTTGGGACACCAAAATTTAATGTGCTCACTAAAGACAGGGAGACAATTTGTCACAATCCCCCATGGATCACAGAGAAAAGCGGAGCACCATTCAAACGACGCCCACTGCATCCCCACTTGTCTTGTGGGAGTTAGTCAGTGTTTACTCTGTGGCTTTCTTGGCTTTGTGATCACAGTAGGTAAACGTGGAGTGCAGCTTGGGGACACAGGGACAATGCCTGCAGGGGCTAAAGAGGAAATGGGCAAATGACCTCTCTGGAAGGAATCCATCTGCCATGTTTTATTCCCAAGTGCCACAGCGAGCTACACCTCAGCTAATCCAGGCAAGCCCAGGTTCTTGGCTCTTTGAAGGCAGTAGCTGTCAGCAGGCATCAGAGGAGCCTTGGTAAATGCTTGGTTAATTAGGTGTCAAGAACATCATCTGGGAATAAACAGTAACTCCATATCGAGACAGGTTGACAGAGCTAAAATCAATTGCTAATTAAAAGGAGGATTGGATAAGGGACAAAAATAAATCCAGGATTCAGGATCCCAGTCTTTGTTTCTACACTCCTTTCCCCTTTGATTACAGGGCACTGGAATTTACATCTTGGCTTAACATTTATTTCAAATTGTATCCTAGACCTTGTAAAATGTCACTCTGTTGAGCATCTAGATTTTGACGCCTTTCTTTAAACAATTGGATTTAGGCTGGTAGTTAAGTTATTGGATGATCAAATTCATTCTTTTAGGCTCTTTCTTAAACTCTATTTAGGGCTGAAGTAACCTAGGGTTTAGTCTCACTACAGTTATGGCCTTCATAAAGTCTTTGCTACATGCCCTAAGTAGTTAACATATTCTCCCCTCTGGTTGGTTAAAAGTGAAAATCTACTAGCTGGCTGTGAGTCCTGAGGATTGTCTACCTCACTGCTCTTAGGCAGCAGTTTTTGCCCAGTCTTGGAGTTTCATCCTACAAATACATAGCTTAGAGTTTGAGTCTCTAAGAGACATTGAGGTGGAGTTCTGGAGCTCTTCCTTTGCATAGCCCCTCCCTCTCTAGAAGGCTATTCTGCAAAACTATCTCAGTTTCTGTCAACCCCAGTCTGTCTCCTCAGCTTCTCAAGATGGCTCTGTTCACTGGGAACGCCTCTCTTTGCACTGAAGTCTGAGGGATGCTTCTAAGAAGAACTCTAGGTTAAAATTAGCTTTGCTGGACCAGGTCCTTACATTACTAAGTAGTTAGCGCGCTGGTGAGGTACACCTTTCGGATGAGGTAGGAAGGGAAAAGAACAGAGCCATTAAAGCACATGAGCATTCTTCCTGTTCTCTTCCTGATCTACAGATATGAACTCGCAGCTTCCTGCCATCACAGACCAGATCTGGTTCCCTGCCACCGTGCCTTTCCTACCCTGATAGACTTTTGTATCCCCTGAACTGTGAACTGAAGCAAACTTATCTTCTTTTAAAAGATTTGTGTCAGGCATAGACTCTTATTACATCGTCACTTCGTGTGGTTGAACTTGTTATTTCTTCCCTCAGAAATGATGGTCATATATCACCTAGAAGCTGTCATTTACAGTGGGCAAATGGATCTGATACTGGTTCCTTGGTTGTGGACAGACATGGAAGTTTGTGGCACTTCTGTTTCTAGATATGTGTGTTTCACTGTTGCTGCCGGCAGCCTGTTGCTGGGAAACACGTAGTTAAATGGAAAACAGAACCTGGACATTGGAGTGGAATAGAGATTGACATTGTGTGGGGAACTAAGAAATAAATAAGTCCACCAGGAGAGAGAACAGTAAAGATTCAAAAACCAAGAATGCCCTCATTATTCTCATCTGGAACTCTACACAATACCAATGCAGATCCATCAGGTCCTTGGTACTGATAGGTTACATAAATGCTAAAAAGGAAGATTTTATTTGGTCTCACTCTTGGCATTTCTTCTAGGCTCCGCCCAACAGTTACCTAGCAACAGCCAGGTAGGAACCTGGATTGCTACAAAAGGACTGTTTGGCCTCTCTAGCTCTCTCTGACCCCGCGCCCCCTTCTCTGGCCTTTCTTTGGCCTCTGTCTTTCCCTCCCATCCTTTTCGCTCTCCATGTGTTCCTGGTTGCCAACCTCTTCTTTCTCTCTCCTCTCTCTCTGTCTCTGTCTCTTCTCTTTCTCTGCCTCTACTCCCCTTTCAACCCTCCTTTTCATATTCCATGCTACCTCAGGGATGGGGGGGCGGACTGTCTCATTCTAGACCCACTAAGACATGCTCTCCCACCACATTGTATTGCCATTTACAAAACATATCACTCACAGTTCATAGTGACTTATTCCAAAGCTGAGAAGGGAAGGGATCACATTGCATCTACAAATTGATCTGTTTGAGTGTGTGTGTGTGTGTGTGTGTGTGTGTGTGTGTGTGTGTGTGTGTGTGTATTCAGGAGTGCACATACGAGAGTGTATATATGTGTGGAGGCCTGAGCTCAAGGCTGAACATTGTTCTTCAGGACACTGGCCACCTTGGTTGCTTCAGCAGGTCCTCTCCCTTTTAACTGGAATGTGCCATTCAGCTTCCTCCTCAAGCTTCCATGGCAAGCACTTGACTGGCCAAGTTCTCTCTCCAGTCCCAGCCTTTGACCTTTATTTAACAAACCAGCTGACCTCGCTGTATTTTCCCTGAGCACTTGAATAATGACTCCTCTTCTGTATAACAAGAAAGACCAGTTAGAGTGATTGGCAGGGGCTGGGGAGTGTGAGTCAAATTGTCTTGCAGTAGGTAAGCACTGACTGCCCTCAATCCCAACTCTTTCCTTATCTTCTCCTCAACTTCCTGGCCAGAAAAGCCCTGCCTGACCTCTCTGTCCATCCACCTAGCCAGCAGTTCTGCTCTGGCGTCTGTAGAATTATTTGTCCTGTGTGTCAGGCTTCTTGTTTGGTGCATGGTCTCGGAACAGTGTGCATTTTGCTTCTTAATCAGAAATGTGGGTCACTGGAGTGTCAACATGTGTCTTGCCCAAGCTAGGGTAGAAACCTGAAAGCTCTTGGGTATAGAATAAAAACTTTGTTCAAAGAATGAAAATGAGCCTGAGGGAAAGCCACAGAGTAACAAGAGCAACAGATACTAGCTAGCCGCCAGCAAACGAATCAGGCGGGGACTGTTAGTTGCTGTGGGTAGGGCTGCCAATGCTGGAATTGGTCTTTTTAAAGAAGACACAACTCTAGTTCCCTAGATAGAGAGATGGTTCAGCCTTTAGGAGCACTTGCTGCTCTTGCAGAGTTCTGTTTTCTAGTCTCCAATATGGGGGCTCAGGGCTGTCAGTAACTCAAGTTCCAAGGATCTAATCCCTTCCTTCTTCTCACAGGCACAACAATACAGGCAGGCAAAACACTCATGCACATAAATAAAAAGAACTCAAAAAATCCTGGTTCTGGTTCTGGACTGGGTTTGCTATCCCCAAATCTAACAGCAGTTCCATATAGCATCAGCATATGAGGTTGGGGAAGCTTCATTATGGTCATAATGAAGCTATCTAGATGGCAGTATTTGATTCCAATTCTGCAAACTCCCCCAAATGGCAAAGCCACTAACAGTGTCCATAATGACTGTCTGGACTCAGCTCAGGATAAACAGAAAGATTGAGAAACACTCAGCCTTCCTCAGAAATTTGTGAGATGGGTTTCTGTCTACCAGGAAATTTTATCTCCCCCTCAACCTCAGGCAAATAGGCTCTCTAGGTCTCTATTAGCACCTAGCTGTAACACATATTCAAGTCCTCCACTGGTACTCTAAAACTCCAGGCTGTCTGGCTGCCACACCTTCCTCCCTGAAGCTAAGCTTCTCCCCTTTGTATAACTGGCAAATCTTTCCTCACCTTCTTGCTCTTCTCTCTGCCTCCCAGGAGGGAGCCATGGCGGCCCTGAACTCCCACAAATGCCTCTGGCTATTCTCTCTCCACCTGAGAGTTAACCACCCAGCATCTTCATATTCTCAACAAATCTCTCCTTTCCACCAGTGGGGTGGTCTAGTTCTAGTGGTCTCCCTGTGCCCTTGTTTGCAGGTAGCAGGTCTGAGACCCAGCTATTATGGTATGTGGTCTCTGAGCTGGAGACCACAAAAGGATTTGGCTTAATGTTTTGCATCCCATCAGGCTGCCTGCAATGGAATTTGCAGCAATTAATTTGGGTTTAGCAACTCTGAATCTCTGAATCCTGATTTAATAAGTCCCTCGGGGGCCCCTAGGTGTGTATTGACACACTAGACTCTTTAGCTGAAGATGAATTGAATATGGCTAGAAAATATCTGGACCTGCAGTTGTGAAGGAAAAGTAGATTAATGTTAACTGCCTATGAAGAACCCATACTGCATCTGCCTCCCTATCCCACCTTTTCTCTCCCAAAAGCTGGTTAGGATACAGGATTCCCCCACCTCCCTCCCACAACAGATCACAGCTAACAGTAAGCAATTGTAAACCAGCATTTGTTCACTAAAGAAATTGCTCCATTTGATTGTGAGACAGGATGGGGCACAGGAGGGAAAAGAAGGCCTACCCTCAGAGACGGGTTGCAGCTGCTCACCAGCCAGCTGGGAATCAACGTTTCTTTTATGTAAAGATATTTTCAAATGAGAATGTTAAAATAACAGTGAACCAGGCCCACAGTCTGAGCCGTTGTAACCCAGTCCTTTCCAGACACCTTCTAAAAGCCTCACAAACAAGACTCTAACTTAGTTTATAGTGAGATAAAAATAGTGAAAACCCATCTTAACTCCGAACAGCTCTCATGATAGCTGGGGTTTATCTTATCAACTATAATCCTAGCTGAGTCACCTCAGGAACCATTCTGTGGTTTCATTCAAATTCCTTAGCCAATCTTTAAAAAAATAATAACTCTAGAACCCGCCAAGATCAGGAGAAGTGCAGCTCTGCTCTAGGAAGCCCACACCCACACCCCTAGGTGTGTCTTCTTTCCCTACACACTTCTCTTTTTGTTAATGCCTTTAATTAATTCTGAGCTAAAAAAAAAAAATCTCTTTTTAGTTAAACCCTAGCTCTGCCCCGTACTGGCAGGTTTCTGCAATTATTTTCTCCAGCTTTCCTGGAATGGAGGGCTCTAACAAGAACACCTGCAGGAGGCAGTGTGGAGCTGTGTCTCTGGCCCACATTCACTGCCCTTGACACTTGGATTCTTCTTTCCCAGAACAAGGGAGAACCCTGTGCACACCAGACTATTGTGACCCCGCAGGTGCCCCCATGGACATGTCTACATCCTCCTTCCTTCCCTTGTAGCTGAGGACTGGAATATCTTCTTTCAAAGTGTGTCTCCTAACGCCAGGCACTTGGAGGCACTTCATTTCTTAAAGGACTGCAGTCTTCTAAAACGTCCTGCAGGGTGCTGCTTGCCTGCTGGAAGGGGTTAGCAGAGAGAACTGCTGCTGTTTGCCTTGGCAGCATGTCACATTTACATCTGCCTTGTCTTTGGAAGCTATAATCTTGCTGTAGGCTGTTCAGTGGGAGGAGGATTTATTAAATCAACTTTATTGAAGTGTAATTTACACCGATAAAATGCGGATTTTTTAAGTGCACAATTGATAAGTTCTGACAGATGTATACATCTGTCTAACTGCTGCTTCAGTCTAAAGCATTTTAATGCCCCCTCCCCTGTGCCATTTATACCCCTTAAGAGTTCATCTCTATCCTACAGGCAACCGACAGACTAATTTTTGTCAACACTGATAAGTTTTGCTGGTTTGAAAATTGCATATCAATATAGTTAATGGCATGCATTCTTAATGTCAGCCTTTAGTCCATGAGGGACGTCTACAGGATCTTATGCGTTTTCCGTTCTCTGACTGGTGGATTGCATTCCAATGGGTAGAGTGCAGCTTACCAAATATTGGAGAACACTGAGTTTTGGCTATTATAAACAACATTTATAACATTTATTTTTTTATAAATAAATATATTTATTTATTGCTGTAAACATTTATTTTTTAAAGGTTTTTGTTGACATAGATTTTTAATTCTTACGTATGTGTGACATGTATCTCATACATTCATGAGTGTGTGACTGTATATGTGCATGCTGTCACATGCAGAAGCTAGAGAAGAATCTGAGGCTGAAAATACCGGCTGAAGAAACCTGTGCATTCAGACCTAGTCATAAGAAAGCTGATGTGGTCATATTAAATAGATGATGAGAATTTGTGATGCGCAGTGCTCTTATCTACTGGCCCATCTCCCCAGTCCCTAGCTAAGAAGTGTGGTACTGGACCTAAAAGAACAAAGGCAGGTGCACTATAAGCCAGCTTGTCAGAAAGATATTAAAGAAGGAGATAAAGAGATTTAGGGAATGGTGATCACAGGGCAAGATCCCACCCAGATAAGTTTATTACTTTTGCTTACAAAGGCAGGCAGATTCCTGAGTTCCATGTCAACCTGGGACAGAGCTACTTTAAATCCAGAAGTGGCAGGAATGGTGATCCCATCCAGCTGGCTTATTGTTTGTGCTTATAAAGGCTGGCAGATCTCTGAATTCATTTGCAATTTTTTTTTAGGGTACTTGCTGTTTTCTTCTAAGAATAAGGGGGCTAAGGTCATAAAATGATGATTCATGTGATAACCAAAAGGGAACCTGGATAAACAATTGAATTGCTATGTAAGAGTCAAGCTGTCTGGGGATCTCTGGAGAGCTGTCTTGAGCAGAGTACAAGGCTGCCATCTTGCACCCCATCAATTGACTACAAGTGATTTCTTTTGCTGATTCCAAACACTCCCTCTTCAGGACCCCCAAACAAGCTGAGGCTGGTCCTTGGCAGTGTCTTATCACAGAAATAAAAAAGTAACTAAGACAGCTGCATTCCCTGACTCTGGCTGATCCAGCATGTACCTTCGCTCTTCTCCTCCTCCCATGACTGCCTCAATAATAGTGGACCCACTATCTGTGCCCAAGCTATTCTTACCTCTAGCACCTTATCTATCCTCTCATGATCCAGTTCATACCTCAAGTACTAGCTCAATCATGAGAAGACCCTTTGGACACCTTTTATCCTAGGACACTTTTATCTTATTTTTTTGTGTTTCTAAACATCTGTTGAACTTGCCTCATAGGTAAGCTAATGCTAAGACATTATTCAGATATTTCTCTGTGATTCATTGTTACTGTGGTGCTAGAGCTAGGAAGAAGCTCATTCTGTTGTCTAGAAACAGCCTGGTTAGGGAGCTCACTCTTCTCTGGCCCTCTCTTTTTCAATGTATGCTCATCTGAGTTACCAGAGGAGGGATAGGTCTTCTGCCCTAAGGAGAGCCCTCTCCCATCTCCTCCAAAATGCTAGTTTCCTTATTTCCACTCTTCCCGACACAGAGAGCAAGTGCACTACTATTGAGCTACATCCTCAAGCCTTCAGTTTATTGCGAAGTAAAGACTTTTTGTGTCCCTAACTCATGATACTCCTGCCTCAATCTATTTATTACAGGAGTATACCATTATACTTAGTGGAGATTCCTATCAACTTTGGAATTATATAAGGATAAAGATGTCACTGAAAATGAAATCTACATTACAGAATACTATGTATACACACACACACACACACACACACACACACACACCTCAACTAATCTTTTCTTGGGGTCCCAGTCTTCTGTTTGTCCTGGATCCCTCCCCCACTAACCTTCTAGCCCCATGCCTTCTGCCATCTTTGCCCAATGGCACACCCAACTTTGATCCCTTCCTGCCATCTAATCTGACTTCCTCACCACAGAGCCATTTGCATTCTAGCACAGAATCTTTCATCCTAACAATTGTCAACCTTGGGACTGTTTTGCCATGCCTTTGTCACTGTAGACTCAGTGACTAATTCCAAATCCCTGCTGTGGGAGTAATCCCCAGCAGTGCACTCTGGGTGTCCCTGCAGTGACAGTATGCCTCTGTCACAGCCATGGCAGCCAGCAGAAGGCTATGGCTCACTGAAGATGTTGTAGGGAATAAATCCCTCATCAGCTGAGAGCTGCTGCCTCCATCTATTCTCAGAGAGTATTTGTATTAGAGTCTTACTCACAGTTGCTAAGGAGTCAGAACACAGGAACCTTTGAGCAACAGCAGGTTGGGACCTGGGCCTTGTCATGAAGCTCTTCCTGAATGGAAGTCACAGCCTGTGCTCTGTGGGATGGAAATGAGCAAGAGAATATTACTATTTTATCTCCAGACCTTCCCTCACCTGAAAGATGTCTTTCTGGAGTTGAATAATCTCTTTCTTTCTTTCTTTCTTTCTTTCTTTCTTTCTTTCTTTCTTTCTTTCTTTCTTTCTTTCTTTCTTTCTTCCTTCCTTCCTTCCTTCCTTCCTTCCTTCCTTTCTTTCTTTCTTTCTTTCTTTCTTTCTTTCTTTCTTTCTTTCTTTCTTTCTTACTTTCTTTCCTGTTGTTATTGTTGTTTGGAGTTGAAGAGTCCCTTCCCTTTCTTCCTCCCTCCCTCCCTCCCTAGCTCGCTCCCTTCCTTCCTGCCTCCCTTCCTTCCTTCCTTCCTTCCTTCCTTCCTTCGTCCCTTCCTTCCTGGGGTGTACATGTGTACATACGTTTGTGGAGACCAGCCATTAATACCGGGGGCCTTCCTCAATTGTTCAATACCTTTTTACTGGGGCAGGAACAGTGCTGGGGATTGAACCAAGGACTTTATACATGCTGTGCATGTGTTCTATCACTAAGATATCCCAAACTCAAACACTTATTTATTTTTTTGGAGAGAGAGTTTCTCATTGAACCTTGAGCTCAAAGCTGGCTGACCTGTGAGCTCCAGAGACCAGTCTGTCCAGTACTGTGATTACAGACACATGCCATTGTGCCTGTGCCTGCCTTTTGTGTGGGTACCTCGAATCCAAATTCAAGTTTTTAGTTTTCATGGCAAGCACTGGACAAGCCATCACCCCAGCACCCTGAGGGGTCTTTAATGAACCTGCTGAATGTGACAGTGGTCTCTGGGTATGCAGGGACCAAGCAGAGCCAAATTACATTTCCAAGAAGGAGGAAGCGTTGAGGCTACTCCAGGGTTAGAGCCTGGAATATTATGGAAGGACAGTAGCCAACAGTCCTGGAACCTAGCACCTGCATTGCCACCTGGCCACCAGCAGGTGACGCCTGGCCCGGCACCCATGCTTTGTAGCTCCTTGCTAACATTTAAATTCCACCCTGGAAGAACAGTTGCTATGGGATACCTGAAGACAAAAACTCCTAAGTCACATGTAGTCTTTATTTATTGCTGGCAGGACTGTCCTGGGCAGAGGATGGGAACTTCCAGTTTATTCAAGTTTTTAAAGGTATACACAATAATATTGGTGACATATACAGAAAGGCAGTGATCTGCATCCGCTGCAAGCAAGCGTTGTTAACAGAGGCAGAGAACTAGCAGTCAAGTGCTCAGTAAGCTAACATTTATGTCTAGACACATTGTGTAGGAATTTATGGCTGGTCCAGAGCCAGTTTACTCAAGGAAGTTTGAGCACTTAGAGTATTCTTAGGAATACTTTCACAAGATAGCATAACCATAAGTCAGTAGTCCACTGTTGTAGAAAATATTTAAATCCCCACCCAAGGTTTCTACCCCACCTTTGGTTATTGAGTTCCCTGATGAAAGACACACTTGTGGCCTTTATACTTTCAATAAGCCTTAAACAACACAGGAGCTGGGCAGCTGTAAACCCTCCATGCTGTTAGAATCTATTTTCCTATTGATAACCCCAAGATATCACTTACTATGTTTCATCTGGGCTGCTCTTAGCTCCAATTGGGCAGCCCTCAGGGCCATACTCTTTTTGACTCTTAACCCATGGCTGCGTCTCCTTCTTCCTCCTGCACTTCCTTGTTCCTCATTGTCCTCCTCTCCCTGAAGCTCTTGAAACCTAAACCCCACCTATGTCACTTCTGCCTAGCTATTAGCTGTCAGCATCTTTATTTACCAATTAAAATAATTTGGGGCAGGGTCACTCAGTGTTGTGTGGACGCTCTCATCTCTGGGGCAACCACTCTTGGGGCCCCATATTAACATTAGAATGCAAGCAGCATTAGGCCAACCCACTACAGTTCACTACACAATAAAATCAGGAATTACTAACACTGAGATTTCTGGACAGCAGAAAAGAGGGTCATGAGGTGCAGTCAGTACTCTAGTATGTAGGAACAATGTGTTAGTATCTTCTGGTATATGGGTTTATTAGCCAGTTTCTATTGCATCCATTAAACCTACCCCCACTGGGCCAGAATTTTTCTGGGGCATACGAGAGGAGCTCAGACTTTGGTCCAGGCAAAGTTAATCTGCTGCTGAGGATGGAGAACAGCATGTGCCTGGACCAGTGCCCATACGCTCAGGTACGCAGACGTTGCTGAGTCCAGAGCTGCAGTTTTGCTTGTCCTGCAAAGGGAGGTATTCCTGCTGGTACATGGAGTGGGAGAATGGGTAGACCTGCAACTGTTGGAATATGCAACTTATGTTTACCACCTTACCATCTCAAGGAGGGCAGGTTCCATATTTAGCCATGTTTTCTTACATCATCTTACAAAGATGAGAAATGTGGTAGGAAGGCTGGAGACATCCACTTCTTGAATGATACCCCTCAGTTCTCCATACCAGCCAGACATCATCATGAACTTCCCGCCCAGGACCCTTCTCCATAGTCAACAACATTCTGTGGAGGCTTGGGCTTTACCATATGCTGCTTTTTGACAATAAGGGCCAGGTACTTTCTCAGAGGCAGCAAAGGTGATAGATAATTACCTTGGCTGTCAACCAGTCCAGTCTGATTGTAACAATTACACACTCCTTCCAGAAATGTTCCTGCTGTGGCCCAGAACATCGATTCCTCTTGGACAGGTGCTCTTTATAAACAATGACGCAGAGAAACTACTGAACTAGACCACTCCTTGGGCAGAAAGGAAGATTTATTGGAGATCAAACTGCCAGAGCCATTTCTGAAGGAGGGTAGGTTGCAGAGAGAAGAGCAAATGGCAGAAAAGAAAGCAGATGTTGCGCGATAGTCAGCAGGGTGGAGGGGGATCCGAGGTGCCCGTATCAGAGGGAGCAGAAACCACTTAAGAGACCTGTCTTCTACTAAACAGGAAGTTTTAGGCTTGTTTACCTGATAACAACCTTTCTATTTACCTAGCCAGAGTCTTTCTGTTAGGACAGTGTCACTAGCACTGCCACTTTGGGGAAGGGGAGCTTTGGTCCTGACACTCTTTCTCAGAGGACATCTATCTTCTCAGTCTGAATGTGTCTGTACATAGGGCTATGTAACCTTCTGCTACTCACCCTAGAGTCTTCTTCTAATATACCTTAATTTTTTTACAATTTTTTTTTTTACTTTTTGAAATTATATCATTACCTCCTTTTTCTTTCCTTCCTAAAACCTCTCCCATGCATTCTCTTGCTTTTTCTCAAAATCACAGCCTGTTTTCATTTAACTGTTATTGCACAAACACTCGTGTGTGTGTGGGGGGGTGAGAGAGCAAGAAGGCATGAAATGAAGAAAATAGGAAGGAAGAAAGGCCACAGTTCACTGTATATACATAAACTTTTGTGCCAAAGTTAAAATATGTGAAGATGCAGTTTTCAACCAAATTTAACAGAATTTATTCAAAAAATGCTAGGAAAAAAAATTCACTTGGGAGGTGTTTAGAAACAGCCCTGATCTCTGTTTTGGAACAGGCCTCCTTCTGAGCGGCTCTGATCTCTGTTTTGGAACAGGCCTCCTTCTGAGCGGCTCTGAACTCCATCTGCTTCTTGTAGCATTTTCACCTCTGGCATGGAGGGCGACTTCTCATTTGTGAAACCAAAAACAAAGCCTGGAGCTTTCCAAGCCTGGCTCCTTCCCTTCTTCCTTCCCTTTTCAAGCTCGTGGAAACCTCTTGACAGACCATGGGTTAAAATAACAAAGAAGATGTTAAATTAATACTTAGATGTGATGCCGTGAGCTCAACTACGAGTTAACCTCCAAATGAAAGCACAATCTGAACATTCACTTCACAGAAAAAGCACTCGGTGAAATGGGACTTTTAAAGCCTTGTTGAGCTTTCAGCTTTAAGCTGTAGTTGGAGGTTCCCAGCCTTCCAAAGGTGCTAGGGAATGAGAAGAATTTGGTGTTTTATTATTGAAATGACATGTTTACACAAATGCAAATGTGAGTTTACAACATTTGTAAGTCATTTGTAAAATGGAAATTAGTCTGACTCTTCCTTGCTTTGTCCCAGTTGATCTTGACTTAAATGAGATTCAGCAATCAGCTTTCATTTAGGAGGGAGAAGATAGACATTCCAAACTACTGGATGAGGGAGCAGCCAGGGCTACACAATTCTAAGTTTTTGGAGCTCAGTGGAGGGCTGCCAGGCAGTCAGACTGACTTCAGAGCAATACCTCTGGAAGAGATGGGGCATGCAGACTTTCACCTTACAGGGGAGAGAAAGCAGAAGCTCACATACAAATGTCTAAGAGCTTGGATGAATGAATGAACTGTCAAAGACCAGTGTGGGTTATAGTGTCAGTAGGACCTAGGAGACAGGGAACCATTAAGCTGTTAGTATGGGAGCTTTTAAATGGACTTATATCAGAAACTGGAGAGAGGCATAGGGATAGGGATGGGTCCAGGAGCCTCTTTTATTCATGAGTAGCTTCAGTCACATCTTATGCACAGCCTCTTGGCAGAGGAACTCATTTAGGAGAGACAACAAGGAGACAAGAATCAGCTATGTCCTGGGGTTCCTGGGCTCCAGCAAGAGCATTCTCAGAACTGCTGCATTGGGGTCCCTGCTTTGTCTGAATGTTCTCATGACTGGGGTAGGCCTTCAGTGATGCCCTTTGCCTTTGAGTTGCCCACAGTAACCCCTCACCCATACTCCTACATGTTTTTCCCAATAAAATCATTGTTTCTCCCAGATAGACTTGGATAGAACCATTGCTTTGATCTATCCTTGCTGTCTTACTTGGGGTAACTAGACTATGTGAGGGCTAAAGTTATGTTTACATTACTGTGCCTATGAGATCTATAAAACAGAAAATGACTCTAACCTGAAAGCCCTACTTGCCCAGGGACAAATAACTTCCTAGAATGCTGGGGGCTGTGACTCAACAAGCGATGTGGTTTTCTTCTGTAAACAAGATTGGTTGCACTAACCCCATGGGATGTGCTTGATCACGGGTAGGCGGGAGGTAGGCAGGAAGTATGGCAGGATGTATACTGGCCCCTGATTGGATGAAGCTGGAAGTACATAGCCTTATGAGTTTTGCCTGTATAAGCAGCAGACTAACATAAGACGTGGTCGTTCTCTGGGAATCTTGGGTAAGGAGCTGGGCAGTATCTATCGTCCTGACCAGTATTCCATAAAGCTTGCTTCAGATTTTGCTTTAAAAAAATGTGGAAGTGGTCTTACTCTTGCCAAGAGGGATGAACAAATATCATCCACATCTCCCCAGGAAAAGTCACACAACACCCCTAGCACCTACAAAATGAGTCTATATCAATGAATAGCAAACCAGAGAAGGCTGGAAAAGGGCTAGGGGAGTGACATTATACGCAGGTGTCAAACTTGACAGAGACCTCCCCTCTCTGATACATTCTTTTACAAGTCTGCCCTTTAGAGAGATTTAAAACCTAGAACCCACTGAAGTTCAAAATGTCACAATAGACCCAAGCCAAGCTCAGCTACTGACCATATATGCACTGATGCTGACAAGAAAGAGGGACTTGTCTTTAGGCATATGTGACTATTTACATTTATCTCTGCTCTTCAACATAGTCATGGATTAAAGTATTCATGTTCAGCACTGCTGCAACACAAGTCAATTGAAATACTCAGGTTTATCAGAATGTTGAGACTTTCAGACAGGTGTTTAAAAATCAGGATGTTTAAGGATGTATAGAAATGGTAGATACTCATTGCATGCAGATGGATGCTTCCATCATCAGGGGACTGAGACAATTAAGTCAAATGCAAATGTGTAGAGAAAAACCACAGGGAGGAATGAAGACACTAGGTTCTTCACCCAGGATGACACCTGTGTGTAATGTCATTAAGGGAATTGGAAGGTAACTACCATTTTATAAAATGAGAACAAGCATGAGTACAAAGGAAATCTCATAAGCAGGTCACCAAGAAATGATAATGTGTATCTAAAAGACTAAAATATAGAGGTAATTACAGTTCTAGATGAAAATCCTAATTTAAGCTGATTTATTAGAATAATATGTGTCAGCTGTCAGAATCAAAATGGGGGTACTGTGATAAAACCTAGCTCCAGGTGAGGACATTCTTGAGGTTAATGACAGAAGATCTTCATGTAGATGCTTTTGGTTAAAGGTGATTAAAAAGACTTCCTGGAGGAAATACAACAGGGACTTTTCCTAAAAACCGAAATTTGCCCCATAAGTCACAAGTACAGCAATTCAAAGTAAATGAAAACAAAAGACTCTCCCCTAACACACAAATAAACCAGTGACTCCAATAATAACCCCAAGCAATACATTTTTTCCCATTTCAATTGTTCCCCTGTTTCAGCCTCTTCAAGCATGCCCTTGGTCCACCATGGGAGAGGGGCCAGTAGTCTACACTGGCAATGCTGATTTTGATTTTTTAATAAACTCATTACCTTTGTAGAACTCTCTCTGTTGCTATATGGGCTGACAGATCAGAGGAGACATCCCTAATGAGGATAGATATGATCAGAGTTTGAGAAAGAAGTGAGATGAAGGCTCAGGGCTCTCAGAAGCTGTCAGCACCCTGGACAGGACCCTACCGTTCCTGAGAGTTCACAGGAAGGTCAGAACTTAGTACTGGCAAAGCTATAAGCATCCACTCCCATAAGAACAGCTCCTTTTAATTTGTGAACCACAGATGGTGCCAACTATGGAAGCATTTGATCATGAGTAGATTTCGGATACCTTTAACATGCACACTTAGTAAAGGAGATGTACAAGGGTGTAAGCAAGCGACCTCAGCCACTATATTCTTCCAACATACACAGGGAAAGCTCATGTGGCGGGTGTTCAACTTGTGTAACTTTCCAACTGAAAATATCCTTGCAACTCCTTGCTGGCATTTCCCAACCTTTGCTTACGAGTCCTTGTAGGGTCTAACCTCCTCACAGGAACAGGAAGCATCTGCCTGTTTGGTTCTTATGAAAATGAAACCATATACCAATACTCATATTCTTCTGCGTTTTTCTTGCTTACCATACACTTGTGAGATTCATCCATATTGCATTTGTTTTCATTGGTGCTGTGGTTCATTCTGTTGATTGCTATTTGGTTGTTTCCAGTTTGGAGCTATCATGAATAAACTACAAACCATCTTGTACTAAGCATTTTAACTAAGTGGTTAGTTTTCTTTTAGACAAATACCGTGGAGCACAATTGCTGAGAATAGATATGTAAATGTTGCCAAGTTGTTCACTAAATTGTTTGTACCTGTTTACATCCCCACAGCCATAAGTTTGCTACTCTACAGGGGATGAAATTTTAAGCAACAACAGCAAATAGCGGAATCAAATGTGAAGGACTTGATGCTGCTTTTGACTGTGAAGACTTAACTATTGAGAGGGGAGAGACAATAGTGAGATAGAGAGGTTAGTGACGGGTGGGTCGAGGGTCATAGCAGGTAAGGCCTTGGGCTAAGGTCCAGACTGTACAAGTAATCAGCTGCATGTATGTAAGCAATCTGAGTTCCAGCCAAATGATCATGTGTGAGTGTGTGTATGTGTGTGTGTATTCATTTGTGAATACATGTGTACACGAGCATGTGTGTATGTATGCATGTGAGTATGTGCGTGAGTATGCGCGTATATGTGTGTGTATGTGTGTGTGTGTGTGTGTGTGTGTGTGTGTGCACGAGAGTGTGTGTGCCAGAAATCAATATCAAGAGGCATTACTCTTCAACTGCTTCTGCACATTTTTGAGACAAGGTCTCCTAGTCTAGCCTGGTTCAGCTAGACTTCTGGGAAGCAAGCCCTAGGGAGCCTTCTGTCCCTGCCTCCGCAGGTGTGAGAGGATCTGAACTTAAGTTCTTGTGTTGGGTCAGCAAGCCTTTATCGAGTTTCAGTTTTATCATGTGAAAAGTAGAGAAAATAATGATACCATTGTTAGAGTTAAATGTCATTACACATGGAGGACACTTGATAGAGAACTCATACAAGGCAAGTTGTTAGTGTGCAAGTGTGATAAGCATGAAGCAGGATGTCCACCGAGCTTTGGGAAACAGAAGAGACTGTCCAGGGAGTGTGGAAGAGCTCTCAGGGGAGGGTGGACAGTATTGACTGAGCTTAGGGATGGGAATGGCATTTTCACAAAGTATGAGAACTGTGACCTGACAGAGGCCTTTAGATCTGTTCTGAAAGGTCATGTTGCCAAGGTAGAGAGGGGACAGAGAGAGACTGTAACTGCCTGTGGCTATGGGGAAGTTAGGTCACCTGGAAGGAAAGCTGGGGCTGAAGTAGAATGGTCTGGTGAGAGAAATAAAGAGCCAAGACAATGTATTTCTGATCAAGGCTCAATGTTTAATGGGGAACTCCAAATTTAAAGGTGGTGGAAAACCCTTTCCCCCAAAGGCAACACCAGTTTGGTTGCTCAGCATGTGGTTGGTTCTTGAAGAACAATGGACTTCACCTTGGTTTGAGAGCCCCACCCTAGGTGGGAAGTAGCTAGCATGGAAGTCTGAAATTCCCCCTCAAAGTCTGGGAGGAGGGCCCAAGAAACCTCAAAGGATAGACTTTAGGAAGAAATTATAAGAGACTCAACCAAAGAGAGACAGAAAACCCCTTGAAAAGGACCAGTGCACATACTGCAAGAAGAGAGGCCACTGGGCCCAAGAGTGCCCTAACAAACAGAAGCCAGGAGCAGGAAGTCCCAGGTCTTGGGAAAAGTGCCTGCAAATGGCAAAGGTGTTAGCCCTGGATGAAGACAGTGATTAGGGGAGATGGGGTTCAGACTCCCTCCCTGAACACAGGGTAACTCTGAGAGTGGAGGGGAAACCCACTCAATTCTTGGTGGACACAGGGGCTCAACACTTGGCCATTTCCAAGAAAAGATCTTGGATCCAAGAAGCCACTGGCACCAAAATGTATTCATGGACTACCCGAAGAACAGTGGACCTAGAGATGGGCTGGGTATCCCATTCATTTGTGGTCTCCTTAGACTGTCCCTAACCCCTGTTGAGGTAAGGCACACTCTCCAAAATAGGGGCCCAGATACACTTCCTGCCTCATGGGCCACAGATAACTGGCCCAAAAGGAGAGACCTCTCCGACTGACCCCTGCCAAAAGCCAACGCTACCTGGTTTACAGACAGGAGCAGTTTTCTCCGTGAAGGTCAGAGACGAGCAGGTGCTGCTGTGGTGGACGGCACAAATGATATTTGGGCAGAACCTCTACCCCCTGGCACGTCAACACAGAAAGTGGAGCTAATTGCCCTCACCAAGATCTTGGAACTTGGAGCCAGCAAGAAAATTAAATCCACACAGATAGCAGGTATGCCTTTGCTACAACCCATGTCCACAGGGATAATATGCCAAGAGGACTGCTCACATCAGAGGAAACAAACAGGAAGTCTTGGACCTCTTAGATGCCCTAATGAAGCTGGCAACTGTGAGTATTATTCACTGCCCAGGATGTCAGAAGGGAAGAGACTCAGTGGGCAATGACCAGGCAGATCAAGTGGTTCCAGAAGTGGCTATGAAGGAGCCTATTCAGGTTATGGGCCTTCAAGAGACACCCATGGGGAAATGGGACTGGACTAAGGGATGGCTTCACTTAAAATGTATGGAAGAAGAAAGGGCTCAAATTGCTAGCCACCCTACCAACTATTACCAAGAAAAGAAAGGACACACAAGAAGGGAGAACTATACTCCCCAGAAAGTAAGCAAAAGACTTACTAGGGCAAATGCACAGATGGACTCATTTATGGGATAAAAAGCTTGTCCAACCAGTTAAGGGATATAAAATATATATTTATAAGACTCAGGTTTTGGGTCAGAGAGATAGTAAAATAGTATAAGATATGCCAGCAAGTGAATGCTTATGCAGCAAAGAGTAAACAGGGCAAAAGACCTAGGGGAGAACAGTTTGGAGATTATTGAGAGATTTTATAGAAGTTAAGGCAGGAAAATATGGTTATGAATACCTTCTAGTGTTTGTAGATGTTTTCTCTGGATGGGTTGAGATATTCCCCACCAAGCAGGAAACAGCTACTATGATAGCTAAAGAAGATATTAGAGGACATTTTCCCGAGGTTCGGAGTGCCCAAGGTAATTGGATTGGACAATGGTCCTGCTTTTGTCCCTAAGGTAAGTCAGGAATTGACAGAGATATTGGGGTCTAATTGGAAGCTCCATTGTGCGTACTGTCCTCAGAACTCAGGACAGGCAGAGAAAAGAAACAGACCCCTATGAGAGACCTTAACTAAATTGACCTTGGAGACTGGTTCAAACTGGGTGGTGCCCCTCCCCTTGGCCCTGTTCTGAGCCCAGAAGAGCCCTTACCATTTTAATCTGTCCCCTTTTGAGATTCTGTTTGGTACCCTAACTCCTTTGGTGTCCACTGGGTCCTCCCAGGAGGTATCCCACAGCATGTGATTTGGCCCAAACTGTCTGCCTTAAATGCTCCAGGAATGCCAGAGATTCCTCACAGCTTCCAGACTGATGACTGGATCTGTGTAAGGAGACATTGGGGACAGACACTGGAACTCCAATGGAAGGGACCCTTCCTAGTGCTGCTAGCCACTCCCACAGCCCTCAAGGTAGACAGTATTTTGGTCTGGGTGCACGATTCTCATGTGAAACCTGCAGATGACCCACCCCCCTCCCCAGAGAACCCCACTGGATGGTAAAGAAGATGGACAATCTGCTCAAGCTCAAGATCACTCGACCTTGATCATGACTGCCTGGCGGTTCCTTTGGATTCTGAGGTTCCTTTCCCCATCCTATGTGCCTGTCTGCCAAACCTGTTACAGCACTCACTCACTGTCTCCCTTCTGTTGGGGGTAGGGATGGCCGGGACAGCCACCAGGACCCCTGCTCTGGTCTTACAAGGGGTAAATTATGACAGACTGAGGGCAGTCATTGATTTAGATATAGAGAAGAAAGAAATTTAGATATAGAGAAAATAGAAACTTCCATCAGTCACCTTTGAGAACCACTGACTTTGTTATCAGAAGTAGTACTGCAGAATAGGAGAGCTATGTGCTGCCTTAGCTGAAGAGTATTGCTTCTATATAACTCATTCCAGGGTTGTTGAAGAGTCAATGGCCAAGGTGAGGAAAGGGCTAGCCAAGCAGAAAAGAGAGAGAAGAGAGCCAGGGCTGGTTCGAGTCTTGATTTAACTCCTCCCCTTGGTTAACCACCCACATATCTACCCTGTTAGGACCCTTAATTGTTCTCCTGCTATTGGCCCCTACATTTTGAACTGCTTGGTTGCTATTGTTAAGAAATACATAGGTACAGTACAGCTAATGATCTTAAAGCAGAGATTCAAAGAATTAGATACAGAAGACCAGGAGTATGAGCTATCAGAATACCAGCAATTGCTTCAGGATTGAAGCATGCACAAAGAAAAGGGAGGAATGAAAGGGTCAGCTCAGGAACTTTGGAAAGGTCAGGGAACATTTGCCCCTTCCAGAAGGGAGAGGCTAATTAACATTCCTCAGGCCACAGGGGGAGGAACCAACCTGTGGGTGGGGACACCGTTGGCCACTTACCTCATTCCCTAGAGACCAATCAGTTTAAAGGTAACACTGTTCTGCCAATCACATTGTTTCTAATGGTGACTGCCCTGAGGATTGTATAAAGGCCTGCTGGGTGGGCTGTGCATGGTCATTCTCTCTCTCCATCTGCAGAGCGACCCCAATATGTTGGAACAATAAATTCCTCTTGCTTTTTGCATCAAAACAAACAAAAAAAAAAAGGAAGAAATTATCAAAAAAGGTGCTGGAGCTGGAGAGGTGGCTCAGTAATTAAACGTGAATATGGTTCTTGCAGAGGACCTGAGTTCTGTTCCTAGTACCCACGTTGGGTAACTACAGCTCCGGGGGATCTGTCACTCTTTGTGAACACCGCACTCACATGCACAGAATCATACACAGATACGCATAGACACATAATAAAAATAAAATAAAGTTAGAAAAAGTGGAGTGCTTTTGAGGACTCCCTGATGTGTGACTTTAAGAAGGTAATGGGGTATACTTAGGGTGATAAGGAAATGCCAGTAACTGTGCAGGAAGCCCAGTCAGTCAGTAGGAAGCATCACTCGGGATGATTGGGTAAAGCCTGGGCTCTTTCAGTGGCTGTGGAATCAAAGTGGCTAATGTCTAAATGATAATTCAGGGCAAATTGTCATAGGATCAGCTGGATGAGGAACATGCAGGGACATGGTGAGTCAGAGTGTTACTGAGGTAAGTCTGTACTGTGGATCCTCATACCCAGCTGTGACATAGCCAGGGCAAAGAGACTGTTCCCAGAGACCAAGATGTGACTCTTGGCCACAAATGCTCAAACTATGCTAAGGATGGCCCCAGCCGAGATTGTGGGAGAACGATAAAGATTTAGTTCCAAGGACTTACTTTTTCTATTTTAAAAGAATAAGTGATAATATTGCTCATGTTGATTATATAGACTTAGGAAACACAGATAAGCAAAAAGAATTTTAAAATTCCATGATATCACCAGCAATAACAAGTCTTAACACAGCAGTATGTTTCCTTATTGTGGTTTAATCAGATGGACACATTGTTGAAGGGTTGAGGGCATAGCATAGTGTGCTTAACATACACAAGGCCCTGGATTAACTCCTAGCACCACTAACACACAGGATTTATATTTTAACAAAGTAGGATTGTGATGAGTAGAGTTAATTGTCAGTTTAACACAATCTAGAGTCATCTGGAAGACAGGTCTTTGAGAATCTCAGTGAGAGATTATCTTGATTATGTTGACTAAAGTCTGGCCTACTGTGGGTGGCACCATTCCTTAGGCTTGGTGTCCTGAACTGAATCAAAGGGGAAAATGAGCTGGGCACATTAACTCACTGACCTCTGCCTTTCTGATGTGGGAACAATGAGGCTAGCTGCCTCAAGCCCCTGCTGCCTTGGCTTTCTCACTCTGAACCTTGAACTATGAACTGAAATAAACCATGTATTGCTTGTGTTGGGTTACCTTATCAAAACAACAGAAAAGAACCTATGACAGATATCATAGCTCAGCTTTCATGATGTTTTTTCCATGCTTTGAATTAATTTCTTCCTTCCTTCCTATCTTCCTTCCTTTCTTTCTTTCTTTCTTTCTCTCTCTCTCTCTCTCTCTCTCTCTCTCTCTCTCTCTCTCTCTCTTTGTTATTGTTGTGAAAGCTCACCTCATCCACTTTGTTCCTTATCTAGATCCTAAAGTGACTTCTTTGCTTCATCCATCTGTCCCTTTGAGTCATCTTTGTGATTCTAGACGTTGAACACCTCATTTAAAATCTTATTTTTATTTAATATTTATGCACGTTTTGCCTGAATATATTTGTTTACTATGTGCATGCAGTGCCTGTGGAGTCCAGAAGAGGGCGTCAGAGCCCTTCTAACTGGAGTTACAGATTCGAGTGAGGAACTGTGTGGGGTTTGAGAACAGGTCCTCTGCAAGAACAGCAAGTGTTCCTAAGGGCTGAGCCATCTCTTCAGCCCCTCGCTGCACATTTTAACAAGTAGGATTCTGAAATCTTTTCCTGGCACTTCAGCTAGTTCATGAACGTGTCCTCCATTACTGAAGCTGCTGTTGTTTGGAGGTGTTGTGGGTCTCCCATATTTTTTGTGTTACTTTGCTGCATTTTACACACTTGTTAACACACACATCCTCCGGTTTTTACTTTTACTTCTCTCACGATTTGTGCTTGTCGTTTTGTCTTCTTCATGTATCATCTTCACTTGGGCTTATGATCCAAAGTGACAGTTATCATTTTATTAAGCAAATAAAACTAATCACAATTCAGCAGCTATTTTGATACCCCAAGGTGGGGGACTGTATAATGTCAAAGCTTTGTGAATGTGGCCACAGTGAAATCCTTACATTGCCCGTTGTTTGCAGGTACAAAGGACCATATATCCACCGCCCCCCCCCCCCACATACACACATACCTCCTTGGTACCTCTGACCTTTCTGTTCCTCACTCACGGCAGCCTCCTACCCCTGGGCCTCTGCCCCATCTGCTCACCTAGAAGATGCTTTTGTAGAAGATCCAATGATTTGTTCTTTCTTTCTTCAAGACTCTCTTCATATCGTGCTTCCATAGAAAGGCCCTTTCTGACCATTCTACATAGGGTGGCAATCCCGGGGACTCTGTTTTACCCTGACTTATTTTCCTTCAGTTCATTGGTCTCCTGTTACAAACGTATTCCACCTGCAGGCAGGAACGTCTGTTCAGTGTTACACCTTAACACTTAGAACACCAGCTGAGGCCTTGAAAGATACTCAATAATTGTATATTGGAGAAATAACAAATTAACTTTAGTAATTGATCAATAGGCCTACCAATGTTTAGAACATAGTTTCCCCTTAAAGGCTGTTTCAAGATTTTGTAACTAATGCTGGGGTAAATCACCTAGACTTATTTCCCCTGAGAGTCAACACCTGCAGATCATTTCCCTGGCGGCTCATTAACTGCATCAATGGACACAATAAGCACAATGGACAAGGATAGACAACAAAGAAGAGGCTTTGTGAAGAAACCGTCCCCCTGCCTGCTGCTTGTGTTTCCGTTGCTTGTGTTTAATACCCGTGGTCCCCTCTTGGGAAGACCCTTTGCCCTCCTGCAGCAGCTGGGCAAGCCCTCCGCTCTTCCCAGGCACTTCTCTAACTGTACTTACTACCCTTCTTGCTCTGTTGCATGACTGGCCTCTTTTGGTCCAGGATTGGTTGGTCTCTGTATTAGTTACTTTTTTTTGTTTTTTGTTTGTTTTGTTTTTCGAGACAGGGTTTCTCTGTGTAGCCCTGGCTGTCCTGGAACTCACTCTGTAGACCAGGCTGGCCTTGAACTCAGAAATCCGCCTGCCTCTGCCTCCCAAGTGCTGGGACTAAAGGCATGTGCCACCACTGCCCGGCCTACTTCTTTCATTTTACTGTGACAAAATACCTGGGAAAAACAATTTAAAGGAGAAGGGGTTATTTTGGCTCATAATTCGATGGTTCAGAAGGCATGGCACCAGGAGCAGGAGGAGGCTAGTTCACATTGCATGTGCAGTCGGGAAGCAGAGAGCAAATGTCACAGCTCAGCTTGATTTCTCCTTTTAATTTGCCCTGGGATTCCAGACCACAGGACGACCCTGCCTACATTCAGGTTGAGACTCCCTGGCTTAGTTAAACCTTTCTGGAAACATCCTCAGAGACACACGCAGAGGTTTGTTTCTACAGTGATTCTAAGTCCAGTCAAGTTGGTAATGAAGATGAGTCACCACAACCTCCGGCTTGATGACAGAGACACGGGCTTCAGTGCCTGGAAGAGGCAGATCGTTATATTCCAACAAAAAATTATTAAGACACGTACTTAAGCTGGAGAGATGGCTCCGCGGTTAAGAGCACTAACTGTTCTTTCCAGATCTGGATTCAGTTCCCAGCACCAACATGGTGGCTCCCAGCCATCTGTAACTCCAGTTCTAGGAGATCTAATGCCCTCTTCTGACTTCTGTGGGTACCAGGCATGTAAGTGGTGCACAGACACACATGCAGGCAAAACACCCATACATATAAAAATATAAAACAAAAACAAGAAACCTGCATACCGTATGGCAGTTGTGACGCTGAGTGACCTCTGGGGGCCTAGGTAAAGGGGATTTTTACAGTGTTCAGAGGGCAGCGATGAAAAAGTCAGCGTATGTGTCCAAACAGCAACTGAAGACAGGACTTACATCTTGTATGAATTCATAAACACCTACATGATAAAGATATAAGGAATTGGATCAAGCAGGAAAAAATGTTAATTATAAATGCTAGTAAGTGGAATCTATACTGGTTTAGTCATGATCCAGGTTAAGGGCTACAGTACAGCAATTTCTAAGTAAAGTAATGAACACATTGGGCTTGAGTGTGTTACCTTACAGCATCATCTATGCCTATGCCTTATATTTTTCTTGAGTCACCTTGGAAAGGGCAAATAGGGAGACTCTTCCCTTAGAGCATCCCTAAGTGCTCTCTCTTCCCACCTTGATGGCACCTTGGAACAACTGCACCGCCGGAGGGCAGAGAAGAAGGTGTGATTTGGCAAGAGAACTCTCGGAAAAAAAAGAAACAGATTTAGCAGTAATACAGCCCATACATTTGAAAATAAAATATTCTGTAGCTTCACAAAGCACACTGTTTCACTTTCCTGGTGAATCCCCCCAGGAATCCAGCCATCTCCTGAGGGTTTTCAGGCTACCTTAGGAAACTGGGCATTTTTTTTTTTAGGAGTACAAACCAAATCTGGAATAGCTATAAAGTTCAAAGGAATTCAGAGAGGAGAGAGCACAGGAGTTATTAAAATTAAAGATGAGGTTGGCTCAGACAGGAGTGGACCCTGGCCGAGCAGAGCCAGAGGCTGTCGGGTGTGAGAGGTCTTTCTTTCAGAGAGCCTTCCTTGCTTCTTGGGAAGGTAATCTGGGGGAAGTGGTATTTGTTCAGACCCTTCCCTTAATGAAAGCCCTGACTTTGAGAAGTCATTTAAAAATCATACCCCACCCATAACTCCTCTCCATACTCCTATAGTATGTTTTACAAAGCATTTCTGTCAGCCATGGATAAAGTTGCTCTCAGATCTCTAGTTCTAAGGTATAACACTGGGGACGCCATGGCTGAAGGTCACTTTCACTCATCATGGTTCTCTTGCAGGATGCTCACTGCTTGGAGCTTGCTAGGTATTTTGATTTTTTTGAGACAGGGTTTCTCTGTGTAGCTCTGGCTGCCTGGGACTAGCTCTATAGACCAGGCTGGCCTCAAACTCAGAGGTCTGCCTGCCTCTGCCTCTTGAGTGACAGTATTAAAGGTGTGTACCACCACTGCACGTACAATGAGGTGTGGAGCTCCTCTGACAGGAGACTTTGAGTTCGAGGTCAATTCCTGGACTTTCAAGGTCTTAGAAACACTGTGTGGTTTCAGACTCATCCTCACTGCTTTTATTCCTCCACAAGGACCAGACTGGTGGTCTTGTCTTTGTCTTCTTCTACCCTCCACTAACTCTCAGTTCCCCCACCAAATCAAATTGTACACTCTTGGAAGTCCATCTTCGGCAGAAGATCAGAAGAGACATAGTAACGTACTTTCTGAAGGTAGTTTTATTTACATTTGATTAGTTGTGTTTGGCTCTTTCTATGGGAGGTGAGTGAGGGGTGGGGCAGCAGGACTTTATTAGGAACTTGAGTTTGGGGCCCCAGTGGCTAGCATGCACAGAATGTACTAGACTCCTCCAAGCCTCATGGTCTCGGTAAGATATTTAGCCTTGCTCACTAGCAAAACCATCAGAAAAGTGGGTATAATTTACCCACTCATGCAGGAAAAAAAAGCAAGTAGGTGCAAGGAAGGTCTCAGGGTGCCTAGCTGCAGCTGCTCTATGTGGAGGGCTCTCTTCTGCTTTGCATTCCTTACTTAACCACCAGTTTCCACACAGTGTGGAGCTATGGTTTCTAATTTATTCACAAAAACCCCTAAGTCATGGAAAGGCAGAACCAGAATTTGGTCTCATGGTCTAGAGTCCAAGCTCCAGGGTCCCGGACCTTGACAACCCCATCGTTTCCTCAATAGTGTGGGCTCAGGATCTGATTGCTGCGAGTCTCCCAAATCCAGTTGAATTTTTTCCATTTTCTCTGCAGTGACCTTGATAATGGTCTGAAAGAGAATGATTTTTTGATACACCAAAGGTAGGATGTGGAAGGGACTGTGAGCTACCTGTGTGGTGCTTACCGGGTTCCCATTTAATTTTGTCTGTTATTACAATGATCCCTGTTACAAGCTTTGCCTGCAAGTGCTGCCAAGAGTTCTCCCTATAGACAGTGGAGAAGCAGTAGGTATGCATTTCCAGTTTTCAAACAGTTTGCTAAGAGAGAACTGATGCTCCCTGTGAAGGAGCTGTATTATAACCCCTGACCACCATCACTGCAATAGAGGAGAGAGTAATCACTCCTGATCTTCCCTCTGCAGCTTCCATCCCTTTCAGGAATGTTATTCCCTGGTCCCTTTCCGGCTTAATCTGCTACCTACCAGGCTCCTCAGTAGCAAGTCCTGCAGACACCTGAAGGACATTAGAGGCAGATGGTGATGGCTCTATATGACTTTATATGGTTTGTAGACCTTATGAAAGGTCAGGACCAGAGACCACTGTTTTTATCTTGAACCCAGTGAGGAAGGAGGTGAAGTTCATGGAAAACAAATTGTTGGGGAGCTCAGGTCAGTGCCCAGTTACCTTGTCTTTATATACCTGTTACAGCAGGCCCTTCCTTCCTAAAATAGCAGGGAGACCACAGGAAATGTGTTGAATAGTTATTTAATCTTCTTTCTATCTGTGTCATGCTTTATTAACAGGGTCAAGTCAAAGCACACAGGTGCTGCTCTGGCGTGTCTTAGTTGAAATCCCCTAGAGTCGTCTTTGTGCTTCTCAGTATCCTGCTTCTGAGAGGCGCTCTCAGCTTTCATAACCCTGCTTGGCTAGTGTCAACATTTACGTTTGTCTTCAATACACTCTGTTAGGGGCCTATTTGATGAATTCTGAATGTTAAACTCACCCATACAGTGTAATTGTGTAAACATGGTAATACCTACAGTGCTGTCCTGCAGAAGGACAATGTGTCAGCTAGTTTTCTGTCAACGTGGTGCAAGCTGGAGCCATGTGAGAAGAGGGAGCTTCAATTGAGAAAATGCCTCTGTAAGATTGGACTACATGCAAGCCTGTGGGCATTTTCTTAATTAGTGACTGATGGGTGAGGGCCCAGCCCACTATGGATGGTGCCATCCCTGGGCTGGTGGTTCTGGGTTCTATAAGAAAGCAGGATAAGCAAGCCATGAGGACCAGGCCAGCAAGCAGCAGCCCTCCATGGCCTTTGCCACCAGGTTTCTGCCCTGTTTGAGTTCCTGTTCTGATTTCCTTCAATGATGGACTACAATGTGGAAGTATTCGCCAAATAAACCATTTCCCTCAATTTGCTTTTGGCCATAATGTTTCATCATAGCAATAGAAACTCTAACTAAAACAGACACAAAAATGCTTTGAGCAGTGGTTCTCATGTTTGTTAGGCCAGCATCAGAATCCACTGCAGAATATATTCAAACACAGAATTCTGGGATTTTTGCCTCAATGGAGACACAGTAGAGCCTAATAATCTGCTTTTTGAACAAGTGTTGGGTTGATGCTGATGCTGCTGGTCCAGAAACCACTTATGAAAACAGTTCTGGTCTGAGGCATGTCCTCATGGATGTGGAAGCCACTGGTACAGTAGAGGTCGTATTGGTAGAAACTAGGTACTTAATGGGTCATCCCAGAGGAAAAAGATATGAATCATAGAAAACTTTTGGAGGTGAAATGATCCACAAGTCATGTTCATTAGTGACACTGAGATGCTCTGACAAACCAAGGCATAAACACAGAGGTGGAAAGCCACTTTGGCATCTCTGACAACCATTTATTGACTGTGCCTGTGAACTTATCTGGCACATGCCCAGATACAGGGCACGAGAGGGTTGTTTGTACCGGGAAAGCACTTGTTCTCTTCATGTTATAGAAAAACCCATTTATTTTAGTGAATGTTTCAGAAACTTGGAGCCAGTTGACAGATCTTTCAAGAAGCAATGACAAAACAAGACTACGCATTATTCAATACATAGTAATGGGCTGCCAAGAAGAATAACCAGAACAAAACAGAAACAAAAATGCCACAGTCTCTGCTGTCAGGAGCTTTCCTGAGACTGGTAGATGGGACTCTAAGGAAGCCCAGATTCTGCCACTGAAGGCAGCAGAGGTAACTGTTCCCACGAGCCACCTGCTATGGCCTGGGATTCATCCCTCTAAAGCTCATGTTGAAACTTCATTTTTGGTGCTATTGGCCAATGGTATTTGTGAGGGGGGATCTTTGAGAGATGATTAACATTAGAGAAGGTCTTGAGGTTGCAGCTCCCATAGATGAGTTAGTGGATTTATTTGGAGATGAAGAGAAAGTCAAGTTAGTAAGATTCTTTATCCTGGTATGTGTTGCCTTGGAACTCTGCAGAGATCCCCAACAAGTGGGCCTTGGCTGGATGTGGTCATTAGACCTTGGACCTGGCCCCTAGCCCCTACTTCTGTGAGCTGAGTAAACCCTTAACTATGACGCAGGATTCACTCATTTCCTCATTCATTTGCTTCATAAGCAGACTTTTTGTTTTGTTTTGTTTTTATTTTTCAAGACAGGGTTTCTCTGTATAGCCCTGACTGTCCTGGAACTTACTCTGTAGCCCAAGCTGGCCTCGAACTCAGAAATCCACCTGCCTCTGCCTCCCAAGTGCCGGGATTAAAGGTGTGCGCCACCACTTCCCAGCAAGCAGACATTATTTTAAGAGGCATTACTGAGCACCTAACAGAAGGCATTTGTACAAAATGAATATGACGTATCCCTTCAACCAATGTTCTTGAAAACACACACATACACACACACACACATACACACATACACACACACACAGAGAGAGAGAGAGAGGGAGGGAAGGAGGGAGAGAGAGAGAGAGAGAGAGAGAGAGAGAGAGAGAGAGAGAGAACAGGAAAAGAATTTGTGTTAAAAGCATAACCCCCAGGATCAGAGAACAGAAGTAATTATAGTAGTAAAAATGTAGAAGCTTGAAAACATAAATGCAAGATAAAAGCCTAGTCTGAGTTCTGGAGCTATAATAGGTAGAAACAAACCAACTTTCATTACAGAACCCCATTAGTGCTCTGGAGATGCTACACCAGATGCCTTGGTAGGTGGAGCTGAGGGAAATGAACTAAAAGAAGATTGAGAGACTGTTGGGGTAACCTTTCTTCATGTTGTATAAGGTATGTCTTTGTATTTCCAATTGTTAATTCTGTACCAGCAGAGAGCTAAGTGCTGGCAGGATTTTGGTATTCTATGGCAGGATTTCTAGGGCCCATCTCTGGGTTTCCTATTTGTAAATGTTTCTCTTTCTATACCTGCCCAAAACATGAAGGTCAGGCAGGCCTCATGGCCAAAAGGCAAACTAAGAGATGTTCTGCAATTGTCTTAATTCTAATTGGTTATATTAAAGATCTGACAGCCAAAAGCTGGGGCACGAAGTACCTTCTGGGCAGGCAGAGCCTTAGGAGAAGGCACCAGAGAAGAAAGAATGGAAGGGTCAGGGAATGGAACAGAACAGAAAACAGAACAGAACAGAACAGAAGCAGGAATAGGAACAGGAGCAGGAACAGGAACTGGAACAGGAGCAGGAACAGGAGCAGGAGCAGGAGCAGGAACAGGAACAGGAGCAGGAGCAGGAACAGGAACAGGAACAGGAGCAGGAGCAGGAGCAGGAGCAGGAGCAGGAGCAGGAGCAGGAACAGGAGCAGGAGCAGGAGCAGGAGCAGGAACAGGAACAGGAACAGGAGCAGGAGCAGGAACAGAACAGGAACAGGAACAGGAGCAGGAGCAGGAACAGGAGCAGGAGCAGGAACAGAACAGGAACAGGAACAGGAACAGGAGCAGGAGCAGGAACAGGAGCAGGAACAGGAACAGGAACAGGAGCAGGAACAGGAGCAGGAGCAGGAACAGGAACAGGAGCAGGAGCAGGAGCAGGAACAGGAGCAGGAGCGGGAGCAGGAACAGAACAGGAACAGGAACAGGAACAGGAGCAGGAACAGGAGCAGGAGCAGGAACAGGAACAGGAGCAGGAGCAGGAACAGGAGCAGGAACAGGAGCAGGAACAGGAACAGGAGCAGGAGCAGGAACAGGAACAGGAGCAGGAACAGGAACAGGAGCAGGAGCAGGAGCAGGAACAGGAACAGGAACAGGAGCAGGAGCAGGAGCAGGAACAGGAACAGGAGCAGGAGCAGGAGCAGGAGCAGGAACAGGAACAGGAGCAGGAGCAGGAACAGAACAGGAACAGGAACAGGAACAGGAGCAGGAACAGGAGCAGGAACAGGAGCAGGAGCAGGAACAGAACAGGAACAGGAACAGGAACAGGAGCAGGAACAGGAGCAGGAACAGGAACAGGAGCAGGAGCAGGAGCAGGAACAGGAGCAGGAGCAGGAGCAGGAACAGGAACAGGAGCAGGAGCAGGAGCAGGAACAGGAGCAGGAGCAGGAGCAGGAACAGAACAGGAACAGGAACAGGAACAGGAGCAGGAACAGGAGCAGGAGCAGGAACAGGAACAGGAGCAGGAGCAGGAACAGGAGCAGGAACAGGAGCAGGAGCAGGAGCAGGAACAGGAGCAGGAGCAGGAGCAGGAACAGGAACAGGAGCAGGAGCAGGAACAGGAGCAGGAGCAGGAACAGGAACAGAACAGGAACAGGAGCAGGAGCAGGAGCAGGAACAGGAACAGGAGCAGGAGCAGGAGCAGGAACAGGAACAGGAGCAGGAGCAGGAACAGGAGCAGGAACAGGAACAGGAACAGAACAGGAACAGGAACAGGAACAGGAGCAGGAACAGGAGCAGGAGCAGGAGCAGGAACAGAACAGGAGCAGGAACAGGAGCAGGAGCAGGAGCAGGAACAGGAGCAGGAACAGGAACAGAACAGGAACAGGAACAGGAGCAGGAGCAGGAACAGGAACAGGAGCAGGAGCAGGAGCAGGAGCAGGAACAGGAACAGGAGCAGGAGCAGGAACAGGAACAGGAGCAGGAGCAGGAACAGGAACAGAACAGGAACAGGAGCAGGAAGAGGAACAGGAAGAGGAGCAGGAGCAGTGGCAGGGGCAGGGGCAGGGAGGTAAAGAGCTAGCCACATGGTGAGGATGCGGGCTGAGAACTCAGGTTAAGTTAGATGCTAGCTGAGAGTCTGCCCCAGTGTAATGCCAACAGCTTTAAACAAAATTGAAGTCTCATATCTCATTTAAACTGCAAGGAGGGGCCTCCTGAAAGTCCATCAACAAGAGACAAGTGGTTAAACAGCAATCAGTCTTTGGGTGTCTACTGCCTACTCTCCCATCAATGAGAGGACTATTTTCCTCCTTCCTATAGAGGAGAAAATGAAGAATTTTCACTTTAGCAGACACAAGGATATCATACTCATGAAGAGATGACTCTGGTTAAGAACATTTACTGATCTTGCAGACATCTGGAATTCAGTTCCCAGCACAAGGATATCATACTCATGAAGAGATGACTCTGGTTAAGAACATTTACTGATCTTGCAGACATCTGGAATTCAGTTCCCAGCACCCACATGGCATGGCTCACAGCAACCTGTATCTTCAGTTCCAGAGACTCTGACACACCTTCTGTCCTACACACACACACACACACACACACACACACACACACACACACAAGTAAAAAATCAGAACACAGAAAATAAGTACTGAATAGTTAGTGTATTCTATGTCTTCTCTCTGGCCATGCTTGACTCTTGTGATGCTGCTGATGGTTAGAAGCTCTGCCCACTATTTCTACATAGCAGAAGAGGAAGAAAGACCTATTTCTTCATCAGAGTCTCCAAAAGTTCCATTGGCTTATGGCTTTAGTGAAGTTTGTAGCCAACCTGTGCCAGCACATGGACATGGCTTCTGATATCCCACTTCTCCATAATAGCAGTTAAGAAGGCATCTCAGACATCTGAGGAGAGCCTCCAGCATGGAACACAAGGCCACAAACAGAAACAGCTTGGAAGAATGAGCTATGACTGAAGAAAGGGAAATGTCATAAGTTCTACATTCAGTATCCTTAAAAATATAAAAGTGTTGGAAAAATGAAACAAGATAATGATGTCATCAGGAGAAATATGATGCCAATAACAATAAAACCATTGGAGAAAAGAAGGAAATCTGCTATAAAATTGGAAGATAAAAGTTTCAGAATGTGTAGTATAAAATGCCCAGTGCAAACAGGAAAAGAGAGGATAGGAGCTTGGAGCACTTGGCAAAGCTGACAATATATGAGTAACAGGAAGCCTAGTAAGTGGTGAAGAAGAAAACAGAAAGGGACATCATTTTGTGACATGCATCAAGAAAGTTTCCTGGATTGCCAAGGGCCCACAGAGTATTGAATACCAAGGATGAAAATCAACACTCATGGAGGAAGTTTCAGAACTATAAGAACCAAGGAGCTTATGGATTTCTCAGACTAATGCCTAGAGTAGCTCTAGTCTCTCTATTAGAGCTGTCATCTCATGGCCTGTGGGTATCATGTAGCCCAGGATAGCTTGTTAACCCAGTATCATGCAAAATAAACATGTGTATGCTCTCATAACCTGAAGGCCATGGATTAGACACTTGAGAGCAATTCTTCACCTAGTATGGCCCAGACAATCCAGAAGATTGAGCATCTTTAGAAATGAGGATGTTTCTGTTCCAGGGGGGAATGATGCACAGTAGATGTTAGTGTATGACTGTGTTCCCAGCCTTGCCTACTGTCCCAGTGTCAAGATCTGTGCACAGTGCTTCCAGGACAAACACCTAAACCTCTGGCTGAAGACTCGCTAAGGTCACTTGAGTGTAGTTACTCCCAAAGGAAGACTAACCTCCTTGCCATTTGGGTATAGCATCTCTGGAATGTCCTCTCCCATGGGTTTCCAGTAGAGACTGAGTAAGCTGCCCAGTGTGGAAATGTGTCCATTAATACCACTCTGCAAGTTTCCTGCCTGTGCCTGACTTACTCCACTGCTAATGTTTCCTGGATCACCTCCAAGAGAAGCTCACTATATCACTTCTTGGTCTCAGAGTTCACTTTTGGAAAAAAGCTAATGAAAATGGCTGCTAAGCAATCAAGCATCACCTTAGATCAAAGGTATCTTCCGATGTACAGTGTTTCACCACAATATTCCATCTGTATTTTATTGTTGTTGTTCTTGTTGTTTTGTTTCTGTTGTGTGTGTGTGTGGTGTGCATGTGAGTATGCGTGCATATGTGTGTGTTTGTGTGTATGTGTGTGTTTGAGGAACATACCAGAGAAAGTCTTCTACAAGATGGTACCACAAATCAAGAAAGAGGCAGGCGTGGACACAGGGAGCAGACTTTGATACAAGAGAGGACAGCAAAGTCCTGGGAAACAGCTCACTTCTGGGTCCCCAGAGTCACTAATTCAGCCTGGAGGATCTCTAAAGGCTCTGGGAGAGCTTCCTCAGGAAGACAGACTTCAAAATATTGATTACATTGGACCTTTTGGGAGGATGTTCACACAGTTGTTTATGTACTTGACTTTAAAGTAGTGATAAGAACATAGTATATTGTGCAAACAGGAAAAATGGTAATTAACAACTCCAGGGAAAGTCAAGGTAGCTATGTGGACAATAATAATACTAGAAACAGCAAGTGTTAATAAAACCCCTAATATTTAAAGACATAATAGCAAAAATGAAAATACTAAGTGTAAGGGGTAGACATGGTTACCTTCAGATGATCCAGAAATGGTAGAAAGAGATAACTGTCTAAGTTGGGGTGTCCAACTTGCAGCCTACAGGCCATATACAATTCAGGATATCTCTGAATATGGCCCGACACAAGATCCTAAACCGCCTTTAAACACTATGGAATTTATTTCAGCTATTAACTTTTTGTGACTTTGTTACATGATTCCTCACCATGAACTCTGAAAATAACAGTGTTGTGTCATGATGTCATGCAAAAATAAGTGTATCTATGCTCTCAGAACCAATGGACCAAAGTTGGACACCTTGGTAGGGACAACGGAAGACATGCCTGATGCTCTGCTATGCTTTCTGTGTAAGGGCTGTTGAATGCATCAGCCTGGGCAGTCTGCCTAGTTAGACCTCATGAGCCTTGATACCAGAGGCCCAGGGGCTATGCCAAGTGCTCAATATTAGGCCCTGGTGAACATGGTGTTCCACTGGTGCATGCTGAACATGTAAAGAAAGGCACCCAGCCCCAGAGCTTCACAAGGGCTGTGTGTGAGGCATGTAGAGGAGCTGGTATTTAAGGAGTGTCTGAGGAGACTGGGTAGATGGGTGAGGTGCAGACAGCTGCACAGGTAAAAGAAGCAGCTGTGCAAAGTCACAGGGGTGTGCAAGGGCTCTGGGCGCCCACACACTTATGTGCATGCACATGCTAACATAGAGGAGTGGCCAAAACCAGGCTGTTCTAGGAAGATGAGGGTAGAAGGAGCCTTTGGGACACCTACCTTCAGAACCCACTTGGTTTCTGTGTGGAGGTTCCAAAGCTGAACTCCCGTCAGAATCATCAAGAGAGTGTCTTAAGCATCCATAGTCTCAGGCTTTGCCCCAAGAAAGTTCAATCCATGTGTCTGAAGTAGAAAGCAGGAAACTTATTTGTTAGAAGACCCCCAGGTATTAGAGTCCAACCTGGTGACAGACTGAGGGTCAGCATATAAGGAGGTCAAATCTGGCTAACACAGGCAAAATCCATATGAGCCTTGCCCAAAATCCAGAATGAGTGTATTTTAACCTAATTGAGCCAGCTACCTCTGTGTTGATTTAAATCACTAACAGTATAAAAGTTATTATATATATATATATATATATATATATATATATATATATATATATCCTTTTATTATGACCAAGTCAGTCCAGTTATTGTTGAAATGAGGTGATTTGAATATGAAACTTAAAGTTGATTTCTTCATTTCATTATTGGAATTTAATTCTTCCTTACTTTTAAATTGCTGTGAAGAGATATCATGACCAAGGCAACTTATAGAAGTAATAATATTTTTTTGGAGGGTGAGTCTATGACCCTCATGGCAGGGAGCATGGCCACAGGCAGACATGGCACTGGAGAATAGCTGAGAGCTTATATCCCAATATACAAGGGAGAGAGAGAGAGAAGGAGAGAGAGAGAGAGAGAGAGGCAGAGAGAGAGAGACAGAGAGAGACAGAGAGAGACAGAGAGACAGAGAGACGAGACAGAGAAACAGAGAGAAACAGAGACAGAGTGACAGTGAGAGACAGAGAGACAGTGAGAGATAGTGAGAGACAGTGAGACAGAGAGAGACAGAGTGACAGAGAGACACATACAGAAACAGAGACAGAGAAAGAAAGAGACAGACAGAAACAGCACTGATAATGGTATTTACTTTTGAAACCTCAAAGCCTACACCCAGTGACACACCTCCTTTAACAAGTCCATATCTCATTAATCCTTCCCAAGCAAGTCTACCAACTGGGGACCAAGCATTCAAATATATGAGCCTATGGCCATTATAATTCAAATGAACACATGTGCTTTCTAACTTTCTTTCTTCTGTATATTAATAACTGAAATAAGTCCTGATATGGGCTAATGTGTTTTAATATCTAATATTTAAAATTGATGCTATTCAATATATGTAATTTCACTGAGAGAAAAATGCTTTTGAAATAACTGAAGAAAATGCCTTTCCTGAAATATGTGACTTGATTCCTACCTTGATATATCATTTAGTCTTATCTCACTTCAAATCAACCAGGATCCACTGGGCTCCTATTCTATGCTGAACCTGGACTCAGGAAGCAGGGAACCAACTTGCTGGAGGAGATTTAAGAAAGCACAAGGCAGGATCCCCACTCAAAGTCTATCTGTGGAAATAAGACTAAAGTGTATGAAAAAATGGGAAGGGTTCACATCAGTGGGTGGGAAGATCCAGCTATTGGTGGGTTCATGTAGCCACAGGAATTCAGATGTGAGTGTGAACTGCAGACTTAGTGGGTTAGGGAAGCTTCCTGCAAGAGGTAGGATCTGGAATAGCCATAGAGACTGGGTGAGATTTCACTGGACAGATCTAAGCAGAGACACTCCTCATTCTGGGGGTGACTGAGGATGTGAGCCAGACCCACACAGGAGAACGAGCACACTGAAGGCAGACCCTTCCTTGTCAATCACTGGAGGTGAGACCAGACAGATGTTGAGGATGTGGCCATGAAGGACCCCGAACACTAGAGTTCAAAATGAGTGGCAATAGGGAATAGTGATGAGATTGATTAGGTTAGAGAAGTGATAGGTGAACACAGTTCTGGGCGTACTCATCTGGAGGAAGAGTGTCCCATGGGTTAGGAAACTAAAATGACAAACAGCCAGTTAGGATACTCATGTAACAGGCAAGTGTAAGGGAATGGGATTGTGAATGAGGTAGAGAGAGGGAGATCAGTAAGAAAGAGCACACGGCGTGGAGAAGGACTTCCTACGGTCATTGGAAAGAAGATGCTGAATGAAGGACAGTGGGTTAGTCTTGGATGGATGGAACTCGCCACAACTTTAGGAGTCTGGGGTCAGGAACTCAGGGCACGTCTCTTGGGAGTCCTATCTTCAGAATGACTTAGATGAGCTGGCTTCATCCTTGTGGTTTTTGTTTTTTTTTTTTTTAATTTCCTTCTTCAGTTGGACTGAGAACTGAGGGTGTGGTTCGTGTCATACACCCCTCCTTTGAGCCAGAGGAAACTATGGAGAATTGCTGGCCCATTTCAAGGGCTGGTTTTCCCTGTAGAGGTCAGGAGAAATAATAAAAGGATGCAGGGGAACTGATGGTCCAGGAAGTCTGGTGTGAAACCTAGGTCTCTGTTGATTGCCCCTGGGGCTGTGGATACATAGTTCTGCCTCCATGTAAAAGAGATATACTGATGTAAAATGTTTGCTTAGTTTCTAGTATGAAAGAGATACTTCAAAAATGGTAATTTAATCTTATGATAAAAATCTCCAATAACTTCATTTGGACCAATTCCAGATAAGTTCTGGCCACCCCCAGACTTTGCTTTTCTAACTTTAATTTCGGGAGTTTCACTGCAGCTTCTAAACTATGCTTGGGGTCAGAATAAGCTTCTTCCTGGTGAAACTTGGAAGCTACCGGAAAGATAAAAACGGTCTGACCCAGGCTCTGTACAGTTCACACACACAGAGTGGCCTTGCAAGGTGCTGAGGACTGGCCACCTCCTGGTCTCAGTGTTGCTTCCTACAGGTGACTTCAGGCATATTGGCCCCATGACTTGAACTTCATTTTCCTCCTCTATAAAAAGAGGACTTTATCCAAATAATGATAAACACTTCAGTGCCGCTTCTCAGAATGTGAAGTTCTTTACCATCTATCATGATACTTGACTTGCCAAGTATAGCCCTCAATCATAGTATAAACTTGATTGAAATCCCTGCACCCTCCATTTGTCAAGGAGAACAGCTGGTGTCTTGATGTTCTCATGGTCCATGGGCAGATGGGTTAGAGCCATCCTTCTCCATAAGCCTACAGGTACCACAGCCTCATCTCAGTAAAGTGACTAAGGAGAGGAAGTGGGCAGCCAAGCTTGGCACAGCCCTAGAGAAATGGGTCTGAACTAATGAGCTCTGCTGGCATACCCACATCAGGAAACGAGGTGATGGGGTAGCATCTTAGGAGTAGGGCTCTTTATCCTCCCTCCACAAATGATAACAGATGTGCACTCCGTTGCAGGAGGAAGGCGTTTTGCATCTACCTTCTTTTCCCTTCTCAGAATCCAGCTTACCTTTGCACGCTCCAAAGTGGACTTACTTGTATTGTGGTGGGGATGGAGTTAGAGATTTGTCCTCTATGTCCAACCATCATCTCTATTTATATTCCACACAGCTTGTGGAATACCTCAGTGGGCAAAGAGTTCTTCTTTCATGACCCTTGATCCAAAGCATATCATTTGATTCTTCCACCTTAATACATTTTCACTTATTTCTATCAGGTTTTTCTTTCTTTCTTTCTTTCTTTCTTTTTTTTGTCTCCTACCTACGGTCACAGTTTGGTCAGAAGGTGAGGGATTTTGGAGATAATCCACTCCTTTATTATCACAAGAAAATTGAATTCTGGAAAGGTTAAGTGATTTGCTCCAGGCCACAGGGCAGGGAATTCAGAATCCCTTCACACTCGAACAGTCTCTCCGGAAAGAAAGTGGTAGGGCCCTGTGACATTTTATTACTTCAGGTGACATCTTGTGCTAAAGAGCCATAGGTCCCAAGGAGTGGGGCTGAGGAGAGAGGGCATAGGAGTACAGATGGCACTGTAAGATCGGGCCTGGGTTATAATCACAGAAGGGCAGTCAAAAGCACTATTAGGGAGTCTGGTTTGCAAAACTCTCTCCCCCCCCCAACCTCAACCACCGTCATCCCACAGAATGGGATAAGGAGCGAGACAGTCTTGGCTTTCTGAAAATTCAGAAGTGTATTTTCTGTTCTGGGAGCTCAGCAAGACATTTGCAAGCATGTGTGGTGTTCAAAACTGGCCAATAATGTGCCTGGGCAAAGAGTCACCCCTGTAGGGAGCTCCCTGAACAGCTCACAGAGATGTGTGAGGGCTCTTTGGGGCCAGAATGGCCAAAATAAGCCTGTCCCCACTTGAAGTATTTGTAGCAACAAAACACGTAACAAAGACGTTTCTTTTTCTTTATTTTCCCTCTGAGTCCATTTGTGACTTTTTACTAGAATTTAGGATCTGGTAAATTTAGACAGGGACTGGGCATCTGAGTATTTTGAAGAGAGCCAAGTAGTTCTGAAATCTGGTAGAGACCTTCTAGAGAGTCTATCAAACTAGAGCAAGTCAAGGCACCAAAGATGAGAATTTCTGTTATCACACTGTAGTAAATGGCACCTTCTGTGGATCCTGTGTTTCATTCATTCAAGAGTCCCTTGGGCACAGTTCTGCTTGCCCTATGCATTCACCACAGCGCCACCAGCCCAGTGATCTGGGAAATGGAAGCATTCCATAAACAACTGTTGAATTGAGATGGGAGGAAAACAAAAGTGTGAATCTTCTGCCCCCGGTGGTCTTACCCATCGGTTTGCTAAAGGCTATGATCTAATCTCTAGGAAGCATGCTTCCTGGCAAACAGCAACAGTTGAGGACTCTCCCTGGCCTTGCAACATGAATTACATGCCTGGGGAGTAGGGACTCAAGGAGTCCTCCACAGAATCATTAGGAAACTCTCTGAGTCTGCAACCTTCCATGAGGGAATCATTTTTTGTTGTGTGAAAGGTTAGAAGCTGTAACGCAAGCTGAATCAAAGCAGTCTCTCCTCTTTCAAGTCTTCTAACATTAGTTCTTTCTGGTCTACACAAGACAGAGCCAAGTGCCCCTTGACAAAGATGTCCTTTGAGCTCAGCTCCTGCTGGGAAAGAAATGCCTGGGATACTTAATGGCAAAGCCAACTTTGTGGATTAGTAAAGCCAGATTTTCCTGTTTGTAATGGAGAAGATATTTTCAGTAAAATAAGCAAAGATACATCAGTTCAAAAGTGGCATGCTATTGTACTGTAGTCTCAAGTCTCTGTGTGAAGCATGTAATAACCATTAAAAGAAATACAATTTCACATCAAAATGCGTGATATCAAACCCACAAGACATTTGTTATGAGTGGTTGTTTGTCTGCCTTCTAATGAAAGTAAGAAACTAAGTTTAGTTTGTTTGTTTGTGTTTTAAGACAGGATCTCACTATGTTGTTCCAGTTGGCCTGGAACTCAAAGAGATATATCTACCTCTGCCTCCTCCAAAGTACTGGGATAAAATGGCTTATACCACCATGCCTGGCATAAGAAACTAGGTTCTTGGAAAAATCACTAAGACTGTCAACTTTGACTTGACAGTATAAATTTTTGCCTTAGCAGAGACCAGTTTATCTATTTATTTATTCAACTAATAGCTACTGTATACCTACTATGTGCTGGACACCATATGAGATGCTCCTAATCTTGGAGAATATATGAGCATGAATGTATGTCTCTGACATACAGAGAACGTATGTCTCTTGCGAAAACATATAAACATACATATATACATACATGCATACGTACCTGCATAAATACATACATATATACATTACACAGAGTCATCAGTATGACTACTTTAGCTCTGTTGAGATGTTTGACATGGATCAATTGTACACATTTAAAGTGTTCAAGTTTATAAAATTTGACATATGCATGCCCTGGTGGCACCATGATTACAATGAAGTAGAAACACACCCATCACTTCTGAAGAATTCCTTCGGTCCCTTTGCAGTTCTTTCTGTCTGCTCCTATTCATTTCCCCATCCACAAACAACTACATTATTGCATTCTTTCAATACAAATCGGTTTGCAGGTTTTAGCTTCTTTATAAATAGGACCAGATACTTCTTTCATTCAGGATAGTTATTTTGAGCTTCACCCATGTGGCTCAATATCTCAATAACTAATTTCTTCATATTACTTAGATTATACTGCATACATGTGGTGGAATTTGTTTATTCCTTCCCTTTTGGTGACATTTGGGCTGTTTTCCAGTGTTCAGCTATTCTAAGTACAGCTGCTATGACTATTCACGTAGAAGTCTTTGTATAGCTATAGACATTCAGGAAAAGAACAGCTCTATTTGCATGATATTCTTATATTTAACTTTTAAAGTACAAACTGACATACTGTTTTACACCACAGAAGCGATGTATGAAACTTCTGTTTCCTCTGCATTCTTGCCAGCCTTGATGCAACCATTCAATTTACTTCAGCCATTTGCATTATGATTTAAATCTGCTTTCCCCTAATGATTATATGAACATAGTAATTATTTAACAATGATTGTAACAGCCTTAATGAAGTCAGATATAACTTTGTGTATGTGAGGAGTGACTCTCAGCTATTTGGCTGCCCTTACCACACAGTTCTGAAAGCCCCCACTTATCTTGTAGAAGATGCATTTGCCAGTCAGCTGGGAATAATTTGATGTTCTGTGCTTCCATTTTTAAAATATATGATCCAGTGCTCTTCATTTGGAGACGGATATGCCTTAATATTCCTCTAAGTAGGACCATTTTCAGCTCAGTGAACTTACAGGAGTCAAGTCATTGGCTAAATTTTCCTGAGCTCTCTGGCCCCAGTTTTGCCTCCCATGTTCCATGTGTGTCAGCCTTTTCTGAGGAAGGCACTTCCTCAGCAAATGGGATGCTCAGAGCCATTCTGGAACTTCAGCTGACACAGGACCATGACAAAGTCATGGCTCTGTGTGATACTGTTGATTGCAAAGCAAGGTCATTGGTCCACAGGCAGTGTTGATAGTGTGCACGTGAATCAAGGAAAAAGAGAAGGGACAAGAGCTGGCTTACCCTACTGGGTGCCTTCATGCTCTCACTTCTGCCTTAGATGGTTTGGCCCCACACTGTGAACAAAGGACCGGGCTTTGGTTGTTTATAAGAAGGATTAGAACACTTAGGGTTGGCTCTGAGAGACAGGAGCCACCTTATTTAGCCTCCAAATCTTCTCTGTCTCCCTCTGTAAGCTTCTGTACTTCTTATCAGAAGGAAGAGGGTGAGGCAAAGGAGCTAACAGAAGCCTTGTCCTTCATTGTTTTCTGGTTGGTAAGTTCATACGCAGACACAATGTATTTAGGTCGTATCAACCCCACTCCCTCCAGAGCTCCTCTCAGCCCATCCCCCATCTCTCTCCCAACTTTATGTCACCCCTCCCCCTTCCTCTTCCTCTTTCTAACCCTTCATTTATTCATATAGCTTCTGATTATTCCCTACAGTTTGTTATTCTTTGGTTAAAAGGGAATTTTCATTTCTCCTATCTTCAAATATTCAAAATCATAATATATTTATAGTCTAATGAAGAGTTTTTAAAAGAGAGAAACTATAAAACAACATAGTCAAATGTTACTTGGGGATATCTTCAAGAAAAATGAAGACATCGCCTGTTTCTAGAAGCTATTTCCAGATAACTTGTGAAAATAAGGGACGGTAGACAGCACCTGGGAGCTGAGACAATCTTCGTAGAGCATCTGTCCGTCACTACTCCTGGTCCAGGCATTTGAGACTTAATATGGCATTTTTTTGGTGTTCTCTGTTCCTCAGTGACGTTATCTTCTCTTTTGATCCCTAGAATACCAATGTTGGGATGTAGTATATCTATCTTAGTATCCATGGTTACATGTTTAAAGTCATATCCTGTTTTTCATTTCTAAGAACACTCCCTCACAAGTACTAACTGTTGAATCTATACATATAAATTAATTTTGCTCTTAGGTTATGAGGAAGCTTGAGAAATTGCTTGAGACAACATGGCACAAACTGAGTTCTCCTGAGAAAAGGGTCATGTTTGCATAGTTTAGGTTTGAGGTCCACCTCTAGTCTCATGAGGAAATGACAACAGGGATCCCTTTCGCATGCCCTTAAAGAATGAAGGAAAAATAGTTCATGGATAGAGAAAGTCCCAGCAGACTGAGTAAACAGAGATCCTTCCTTTCCTTGTCCACATCTGAAAATCAGCTTTTTATATACCAGAGAGCCTTCCCAAATTATCCATCAGTTCTTCACTTTCAGTGTTATGGACACTTTCTAAGCAGAACAAGTTCAGCCACAGAATGGCATCCTACCTTAGTCCAAGGTGGCAATTTATACTAATGTCACCATCCTGGTTATAAATGTTTGCTGAGCGGAAAGCCCAGTGCCAAGAATTCAGGGCATTGTCCTTTTTCAGTTTGTAAGCAACTCTGAAAGTTAGGTTTGCTTATACTAATGCCCGGACAGAATTGTGTTCCTTGCCCAAGGTGTCATACTGACAAGAGTCAGAAGAAAAGTCAGCTCCCAATCTGTACATTGTGCTGTGATGTAGCTTGTCATTTTCTAATAATCCCTTTAAATATCTGTCACATCCTAAGAAGCCATTATTCTTCTCTATCTGGCTGTGACAGTTTACAGTGTAGGGGCCTCGAACAGGTTCACTTTCTCTGCCAATTCCAGAATTAAAAGGCAGGGGAAGCTGCAGGCAGCAGCAGAGATGTCTCGAACACTACCAACAGGAGTAGAGGGAACCAGTGGTTGAAGGAGGGCTTTTATTAGGGATAAGGACAGACAGACAGACAGACACAAACACACACACACACACACACACACACACACACACACAGAGAGAGAGAGAGAGAGAGAGAGAGAGAGAGAGAGAGAGAGAGAGAGAGAGAATACACAGAGAAGAAAAGATTCTCTGTGCTGGGCAGTGGTGGTGCACGCCTTTAATCCCAGCACTTGGGAGGCAGAGGCAGGCGGATTTCTGGGTTCGAGGCCAGCCTGGTCTACAGAGAGAAACCCTGTCTCAAAGAAACCAAAAAAAAAAAAAAAAAAAAAAAAAAATCCTCTGTAAAGCAGAGGAAAACTCAGGAAGCTGAAGAAATTCATTTTGTTCTTGAGGGTTGTTTCATTTTGTCTTTTCTTTTCTCTGAAGAATCTTTCTCTCTAATTTAGGGTTGATCAGTTTGAAGAGAGACAGAATGGCTGATTGGTCTACAACTGTTTCCTGATCATGCCTGAAACTTGTTGAGCCAGTCCATCAGCAGGGAACCTAATGGCTGGAGAAGGTCTACAAGGTCTTTGGTTTAAGCTGGTGGCCTTTGTCTCAGGTGAGGAGGGAAAGGGTGAAGTTGACCATCTTGGAGATTTGCTACCTTTATTGCCTAGCCATGGCTCCTCTCATAATAGTCTGCCCAGCAGGGAGTCTGTCTAACTCCACAGTCATCACATGGGATAGCTTTGGACATAGTAGTCCCTCTCTTCTTGCTCCTCTACCTTGGGCACAATTTGCTTCTCATGTTGCAAATCACACAGTAATTCTTTCCTCAGGGCCAGTTGAAGAAGAAAGACAACCAGCAGAATCAGCTGTCTATCACCTGACAATAACCTACTTCAAGACTCAATTTGAATCCTGTCTCCAACTGTTTCCGGTCACTCTTGTTATAGAGCCAACTTGGAGTATTAAATTATAGTTTCCCCGCTGTATTTTCATCTTTACAAGAAAAATCAATCACCAAAGCTTCTACTTTTATGTTAGTTGGCACCATCAGTAACTCAATTATTTGCCATCATCTTTAAGGGTGGAACCTTACAAATATAAATGCGATTTTAGGAGAACTTCGTGGCATTTGATCTGATATGGTTTGTTCCCTCTCAGGAAAGACACTACAATTATCTGAGATGTGTGCTATCTCCTTTCATTTAGATTATGCAGAATATTCATGAGTAGGCTTTCAATATTCAAGTGGGATACATTAAATTTTGCTCCTAGGGAAAGCTGTGTAGGGTCAAGCATGCAACTCAGATTATGTCTAGTTTTTGCTAAGAGGATGGTTACTGTTGGCAATCAGGGACCTCCATGGCCAGCCCAAGGGACCTGGCGACAACAGGATGCATCATCAGTAGCTGCCCAGAGGCAACAAATTCCCATTGTCTTCCTGTATCACATGTCCTCCTGCGCATGCACCACATCCCAGGTGAAAGACCGCCCCGCCCACCTCTCCTTTTCTTCCTCCACCACCCACAGGCCGCCTTTGTGCTCCCTTATCCCCTCCCCACCATTTTAAATAAACCTCCCACGTGAGACCTGTCACACCATATGACTTTGTGAATTTCTCAGCTTAGAATCCAACAGTTGCCTCTGTCAGCGAGAAAGACTGCACAAGATTCACAAAAATTAACTGCTCCTGATTCATTTCTTTGGGGAGAAACATTCCTACAACATTCAGAGTATGTTTGTCCTGAAGGACTTTTCAAAGATTGATGATTCTACTAACTAATGTCCTCCTCCCTCTCTCCCAATTTTAGGAGGAGCAAGTGAATATTTTCTCTGCAGAGGCACTTCAAATGGGTAATTGCTTTCATGCCGGGCATTTCTGTGAAATTGGATAATAAACAGGGTCTTAAATTCTTTGTTTCCCTTGAGTTGACGAGCTTAAGAGAATTTCTATGGAGAATTTTATTCCTTAGGCTGCAACTTTAATAACTTCATTTAGACTCTTGTTTGTCTCCCTCCCTGGTCCCCAGCTGTACATTTGGGTGTGGAATGTACTTTCTCTGGCCATGGCTAAGAGGAAGCTTCTTGAAGTATTCATTTTCTTCTGATATATGAAATTCAATCAAGTCTCTCTCAGGAAAATAATGGGCATTTATTGATGGGTTCCAGGCTCTGCAGACTTTCCAGCAAAGGGCCAGATGGTAACTATTTTAGGCTTTGTGTAGTGTGAAAAAAGCCACAGACAACACCAAGTAAGGATGGCTGCATTACAATAAAACTTTATTTATATGCATTGGCACTTGAATTTTATATAAATGGATTACATTACTGATTTGATTTTCCCCCTTCAACTGCTGAAAAATGTAATTACCATTCTTTTCTTATAGTTCTTATGACTATCAGACAACAGGCCAGATTTGATCCACAAGGCAGAGTCTGTTGATTCATGTACTAATTCAGTGAATCAAGAAATATTTTGAGCAAACTGCTTGGTATAGTGAGGAAACTAGACTTGACACCCATATGTGTTTTGCTTTTAGAAGAGAAACTGTATAAACTGACGACATGAACTATCCATGGTATGGTTAAGGGGCAAGTTTTTATTGCAGACGAGAGAGAGAGAGAGAGAGAGAGAGAGAGAGAGAGAGAGAGAGAGAGAGGGAGAGGGAGAGGGAGAGGGAGAGGGAGAGGGAGAGGGAGAGGGAGAGGGAGAGGGAGAGAGAGAGAGAGAGAGAGAGAGAGAGAGAGAGAGAGAGAGAGAACAGCCAGAGGCAACTGAAGGGTCTCGAATGGAGACAGAAATAAGTAGACTGAATATGGCCAGCAGATTTGACCTGGCCATGAGAAAACAAGACAGACAGACAGACAGACAGACAGATAGACAGGGAGGCAGGGAGGGAGGCAGGCAGGAAGGAAGGCAGGCAGACAGAGATAAAGATAGATAGACGAGAGAGAGAGAGAGAGAGAGAGAGAGAGAGAGAGAGAGAGAGAGAGAGAGAGGTAGACAGAACATATAAAAATGGGTTATAAGAAGAATGAGTAGCCGTGGGGAGCAAAGCTGGTGAGTTGGAGGGAGTTTAGGGAAGGGGAGGAGGTAAACAGGGCTAGGATGCTAGCCTGGGCATTGCTGACTCTGGAGGGTCAGCATGCACTTTAGTATGCTAGCCAGCACCAAAGATAAGGGAATGCCTCCTTTGGTAGAGAGGAACAAGCTTCAAAATTTCCTGAGGAATGCTGGCTTTTATTTAACTGACAGAAATTCTCCTACAGTCCAAGTTGGACCCATTTCTGGATATTTGAACTGCCTTTTGGAATTTTAGGAACTAGGGTTTCCTTGGGACCCAACAGAAATCAGTTTGGAGAAATATGATAATCCATGTGTAAGTGGATAGGTGACTTATATTCAATCTGTCCCAGGTAGTGCTCCTGATAAACTGGAGCATAAGCAGTTCTCCAGTCTTCTCAGGTGTCACCAGCAAAGAGGGAGTAGCTGGCTTTAGGTGTTTGACACTCCGGCAGCAGAAACAGGGACTATTTCTCAGTCTGTGAAATACTGGGCTTTACAATAAACAAATCCTCATGAATAAATGATTTTCTTCGAACTGCATCTTCCAGTATGGTAACCATCAATCCCTGTGTCTATTTAAATTTAGATTTAAGTTAATCATATGCCATGTTAAAAAAAATTGTTTTTTTTCCCCTTTTGAACAAACCACACTAAAGTACTCAATGGACAGTAAAGAAGTAGGTTTCCATGAACACAATGATTCCTTGGGCGGAACCTCTTCAGAATGTGCTTTCTTTTTCCCTCTTCGAGTGTAGTTAAGCAAATTTATCTGGATGGTTCAAAGTCTGTAATCTCACCATTCCTCAGAAACAGGAAGCAGCAGCTTAGTATATGAGAAGGAAGGTGGTGGGTATTTTACTTGTGGGCAGTAATGGTGGGACAGTGGTAGGACAGTCACTGACTATAGAAAAGATTGTGTGACAAAGTCCCCACAAAGTCTATCCTAAAAGAGAGGTAGGGAGCTGGGCAACCTGCAACGGCCACAAAACCCATCTATGTGGAAAGAAGTAGGAGAAGCCAAAGGGCATCCTGAAGATCATGGGTGAGGAAACTCCCACATCTGGAAGATGGCGGCTTGGTAACCAGTTGTATAGACTTGTGAACAATGGCTAACACTGGCAGTGGAAGAGGCTGTCAGAGGGTCCTGAATATCGATGAACAAACAGTCTCTGTGAGCCCAAAGAGAACTAAGGCCAGGTCGTCTTTGCAGAACAGAAACTCAGAGCAAAAGCAAAAATTCAATCAGAATCAGAGGGAGATGCCAGATGAGCAGGATGTGCACAGGGAAGAACATTTGTCTAGACTCCATAGAGAGAAACACACCAAAAAACTTCTGATGGTGCATTCCTTCTGGTTCATCCTGCTGACCTGTACAGAGGCTAGGCCTGGCTGTCTCTGCTAGGTTATGTCACCACTGTTACTAAACTGACTTTACCGAACTGGGCTGCTGGTGAATCCGTGAGGTGTTTCCAAGTGGATCTAGCTGCCACTGCTAACCTGTGAACTGAACTGCCAGTTTCCAGACAACACAGATGGGAGTTGCTCCAAAGAACCTTTCTATTCCCCTGGTATTCTTTATTTTCCACTACCTCTGGTTGGTGGTGGGCTAGAAGGGAGGTTAAAGCATTTAAGAACCATCATTAAAAATAAGGCTTTTAAAAAAATTAAAGTTACAAAGAGTAAATAAAATAAAATGTATAAAAGCATTTGAGTTAAAAACAAACAAACAAACAGAATTTCTGAGTTACCATTCTGAAGTCTCAGCTCACTCAACACATCCAGGCATCATGAACCAACAGTGGCTGAAACACAAAAAGAGATAAGCAGGCATATTCTGTCTCCCAGTAAAAGGAAACACCCCTCTGGGATGTTCTTACCCATAGGTTCAAACTTGCTAGTGGCCAAGACTTTAGATCCAGCTGATTTTGTAGGAAACATATAGGCGAGATAGAGCCGTTCTGAACTACACAATGAGTATGTGATCCAGGGATTAAAAGTTACCAGTTTTTCAATATACTAATATAAGAAAAAAGAGAGAGAGGAAGTTCAGTATATTGAAAGAGGCTTTTGAAATATATCAAATATTTTAAACTTGGCAAGATGAAGTTGTTATTTAAAGAACCCAATGAAATGACTATAAACTCAGGATGGAAACCTCCGTAAAGAGAGGCTCGCCATAGTCAAGCACATTAATGACATCTCCTGGCTATTGACTTGATGAAGGGGGTTAAATACAAGTTAACTTGGGATACAGAACTAAACAGAGAATTCTCAACAGAGGAATCTCCAATGACTGAGAAGCACTTAAAGAAATGTTCAACATCCTTAGTCATCAGGAAAATGCAAACTAAAACCACCCTGAAATTCCACTTCACACCAATCAGAATGGCTAAGATCAAAAGCTCAAGTGACAGCGCATGTTGGCAAGGATGTAGAGAAAACGGAACACTCTTCCATAGCTGGTGGGATTACAAACTGGTGCAACCACTCTGGAATCAATCTGGAGGTTCCTTAGAAAACTGGAACTAGTTCTACCTGAAGACCCAGCTGTACCACTCCTGGGCATATACCCAAAAGATGCTTCACAGTATTGCAAGGACATGTGCTCCATTATGTTTATAGCAGCCTTATTCGTAATAACCAGAAACTGGAAGCAACCCAGATGCCCCTCAATTGAAGAGTGGATACAGAAAATGTGGTACATTTACACAATGGAATACTATTCAGCTATTATAAACAAAGACATTGTGAATTTTGCAGGCGAATGAATGGAACTAGGAAATATCATCCTGAGTGAGGTAACCCAGTTCCAAAAGGGTATGCCTGGTATGTGCTCAATGAGAAGTGGTCATTAACCATAAAGTACAGGATACCCATTCTACACTCCGCAGACTCAAATAAACAAGAAGGAAGGCCTAAGTGAGGATGCTTAAATCCCACTTAGAAGGGGGAACAAAATAATCATGGGATGCAGCATAGGGAGGGAACTGAGTGAGAGAAGGGGAGGGGAAAAGGGGGCTGGATCATGTATTGGGGGGAGACAGGAGAGATGAGCACATATGTAGCAGAAGATTGCTTTGACTGGCCTCAGTGGGTGAGGATACACCTAATCCTGCAGAGACTTGATGCCCCAGGGAGAGGGATGCCTCAGGGGTGGGTACTCTCTCAGGGGAAGAACTCAGTGAGGGGAACCTAGAGGGGGATGTGAATAAATAGAATAATTAATAATGCCCCCCAAAAGAGTAAGTTAGCATGTCTTACTGTATTTGTAGCAGTGATAATATGGGCTGCGCTGTGCTTCTGTAATTTTGCTTTCTTTCTGCCTGGGCTAACCTCCTCTTCTTACCTTATTAAAGAAAGAGTTACAGATTAACTATTTTCATTTCATGTTTCTGCTTCTGTAAATGGCTGCTGGTGGGCCTTGATTCCAAGTCCCCAGTCTTCAGTAACAGAAAAGATCGAAATGATGCTATGCAGTCTATAAATGTCGTAAATAACCGTAGACCCAGGCTCAATGTCTCTCCAAAGCAGTAGCTGCTGGGTTGGCTCACTGAGCCTACCAGCATAGTAAAGATAAGTTTGTATGTATGTTTGGGTTCTGGGAGGTGTGATTTGTACAACATATATAAGAGTTTCATCTTGTAGTAATTCATTGAGCTGTTCTTTTGTGTTGTATGATTAACGCTATAGAAAAGTGTGAGTAAAACATAGTCCCAAGAGGTTAGACTAGATGGTGTTATTCCCAGTTAGATCACAGTCTGAGGGAGAACTCCAGGGTACTGTGTCCCCAGGATTCAAAGGAGAGTCTAACACATAGTCATGGTTACAAAGTTGTTCTCCAGGGACAGGCTACCAGCTTCAGGATTATCTGAGATAATTACACAGTGTGTGCTGTCTTCACTTGAGAGCATGCTATGCACATTCACAGACTTCACTTCATCACCAAACTCAGAAACTCAAAAACCTGTTAAGTATTTCAATAAGCTCCACCTGTGATGGGAAGGCCACTGCTCTGTATCTAACAGCACCTTCTGTCTCGGCTTTCTCTTGTCACAGCCTCCAGCCTGGATCAGGATGCACAGAAAGAGGCCTTAGAGAGATAGAAGGAGCTTGCCACCCTCCTCAAAGGCATTCACCTGTCCAGATGACCCTGGCCCAGCTTCCCAGGACAGTAAGCACCATTGGGATACAAAAACCATTTAGGCAATTTTGCATATTATGGCCTTTGCTTGGGTCCCTCCACAGATAATGTATGGAGACCATGATTGTTCCAGAGCACACATAGCTTCGACTTGAAGCCAGTTCCATTATGAACCTTAATGAATGTTAATGGCCACATCGCTGACATGCACGTGTAGTTTTAATGTGCAGAAATCAGCTGTTTCCAACACTCAGTTACAGCAACAAGAGAAAATACAAATTTGTGCTTGTTTGAGTTCTGGGGCACAGCAGGGTGGAAACAGTGGAGGTTTACCCCTTCAGGCTTAGATGCTCAGCCAAGAAAGCCATTATTTTGTTTGCAAATGCTAAGACAGGTTTTCTAGGCAGTGTGTTTAGTGGAAAAGTCAGAAAATGGCTGTTTCTTTCAGAAAGTACCTATTGGAAGACTTGGCTCTAAAACTGGGGAGCTTTGTTCCACTTGGTTATTTGTGAGGAGTGGGCATTTTAAATGTGATGTCAAGAGAAGACTATAATTGTTCCCTCTGGGTTGTCCTTGGCTCTCTGTAGTGATTCAGTATGGAAGATTGGATATGCTCTGCTGACCACACACCAGGAAAACACATGCTTTTATGCTGATTCTTCGGGCTGTAGAGAGGTTTGCTTTTCTCCATCACATGGTGGAACCTTCCCTGGGTTGCATGTCTGCCCCAACCATAGCAAGATTCAGGGTACACCTGTGCTGGAGGCTTTATATTCCAATGGGTGCCTGTGACTTCATGGCTATTCAATGTCCTGGGATATCCATTCTAATAGGATAACTTGTCAGGAGGGAAATTATTTCCTTGATAATCTTCTACACTTGTATTTTTTGGTATTTGTCCCAGATGCCCCAGTGTGAAGAATGCTGAGATGAAATTGTAGTCTACAGATGGCTGCAAAGGCAGATGAGATGGCCCTGGATGCTGGCATCTAGAAGTCAAAGGTAAGCAGATGCCAGACAAGGACAACTGGAAAAACTGACATGTACATGTTCAGGAGGTGTGTACAAGGGCCCTGCAGGGAGCCAAGGAGGATCCTCAGAGAACGTGACTTTGATCTGAGGTATAAGGGTAGGGGATGTCTCCAGGGAACTCTTTCTCCTGGACCTTGTCACCATGTCAAGATCTCAGTGTTCAGTCTCAATCTTGGTACACCTTGGTGCTACCCGGCCAGCTTTAAACCATGAAGTCCCAGTTCTTGGTCTGACTTTAACCACTCTGGGCTTCAGTCTGGGTATCCAGATTTTTAAAAAGCAGGGATCAGGTGATTCTCATGTGGGGAAGTTTAAGAGCCCAAGGTTAAAATGGTGTGAGGCACGACTGCTGCCTGTCTCCCATTTCTGATGACCTGTCTAGCTGTCAAATAAGAATGGACACACAGGACAGAGCAGAGGGGGGAATGGCTGAGTGGTGGAGGCAGCACCTTTGGCAGCAGACTCCTTACCCAGTCCCTGCCGGGACATCTCATTCTTAATCCTGGCAGTGAGTAGTTACTTTAAAATGTTACGATCTTAAAGGGAACCATCTGCATCTGCTTTTTTTTTTTTTGCCTTTCTCATTTTTTTCAACCATTAAGTCTAAGTTCCTTTCTAAAAACTAAAATTGGTCTAATTCCTCTTTGGGACTAGGCAGAACCAACTTCCTTTCTCTCCTTCCTACCATCCAGGCAGGAGGGAAGCAGAATTATGGGACTTGCAGCTAACAGTCTGTTCTTAATTCCAGAAGTTCGGATTTGTAAGCTATTTCACATATATTCATGCATCTCAGGACTGAGTATCCCCAATATGTCCCCTTAAAACCCACCACTTTCCTGCTGGTAATGGTTTCTTTTTCTATTTTATTTTAATAAGCCCTCTCAGTTGCTAAGAAAAAATACTAATAGAAAACTCTGTGCCAAGTGCAAGGGTTTGGCTTCAAAATATGACCCATTTGTTTTCTCTAACAAATGATATTTAAATAATACATATAAGGTTCTTGAAGCTTTAGTCTTGGCCCTGGAAAGAGGTGACGTCAGCACTTGAAAGCTGAATTTGCCTATTTGTTCTAGACACTTGATTAATGGTATGGCTTTCTTAGGAGGAAAGCAGCAAGTCTAGGGAAACTACCCTCCTTCTTTTTTCTCCTTTCTCAAATATTTTAAGTTTGTCCAGATGAGAACTTAGCACAAAGGCAATCTTTCTCTGTCACTAAGTGTGCAAAGGCACCGTGGAACTGCATGCCAACATTCATTGAGTTGTGAGTGTAGCTGGCCCTCCTCATCAATTGGCCTGTTTGGTGCCCCTCTAACTCTCCATGCCAATTAGGAGAGAAGCAGGGTTATTACATCCATTCTACAGAGGAAGAAGGCAGAGGAATGACTAACACATCAAATAAAAGCACACCCTTTCGATGTGGGTTTTCAAGATCAAGTTTATACCTTGATTAACAAACAAGGCTGGGTTTAGGTGGACATCCATCCCTGGAACCTCCTGATGAGCCAGCCTGCGGGACTACGTTTTCTCCAAATGTCACAACAAATCTGTGTGTACTAGAAAAGGCCATTGTGATGGGGCCAGGGCACCTGCCTTTGAGAAACCTTATTAATCACAGCATTGTTAATTAACACTTAGTCTCCGTGTGCCTTTGTTTTTCTCCACCTTGCCTGTATGTTTTGGGGGATAGAACTGTGTTTTTGAGTCTTTGATTTTCCATAGCATCTAGCACATTCTCTCACAATAAAATGGTTTGAATTAGTGAATGTGGATAACGGACTAATGAGTAGTGGATGAATTGCCATTAGTTCCTCTGGCAAACACAGTAGACATAAATGTCTAGAAAATCCTTTAAAAGGACAAGGGCGGACACGATGAAGGGATAGTACATAGGGCTTGCAAGCTTCTAGCCTCAAGGGTCAGCTTTGTCACTGGGCAGTTCACAATCCTTGCACACTGTCAGTCACCTGTTATGCAAAACATGCCCAGTCTAGAAGAATCTTGTCAAGTGACCCGTAGTCACATTCATATAAGTGATAGCTATCATGGTCAGGCCAACGATCTAAAAGATGTTTTATCATCAAATGCTTTGTGAATAGCCTCTCCTGGGATGACTGATAAGTGTTTTTGGAATACTATGCTATGCTGAACATGAACTGGGGAACACAAAGCTGTTGTCCCTGATGCCCCAAAGGTTGCCCCACACGAACATGAGGTTTGCAGGAAGGCTGTGGCTTTCCCCATCCTACTGAGGAGGATAGAAGGGACAAGGAGCATGTCTGGGGCCGGCAGTGCTCTGTGCCTGCTTTCCAGGATGCTCTCATTAGGGCATCCAGATGGGATGTGGGGACATTATCTTGTGGGCATCCCTAATCAGCGAGAGTGTGTTCAGCTGGAGGTGGCATTCACTCTTGTGTAGGCTCATGTGTGCGGATGTTAACTTAGCTATAGCCATTAACCCTGATTCATTTGATGTTTAATAAACCTGAACAAATATGACACAGTATAAATTAAGTACTGTTGGGTTCGTCTGTGTATTTGTTATCAATGCATAGCTGAATGCTAACTCATAAAGACTGCAAATGTATTCTTTTGCTGTACATGCATAAGTCAGGGGTGGTGGAAAGTATAAACCATAGTAACATTACTTGATAAACACCTCCAAGAAAAAAAATCCCACCACCATCCCCTCACTGTCATCTACCCATGGGATATGCTACCTGCCTATTTTGTTTTCTGATTTTCAAATTCCTATGTTAGTAGAAGGAAAAGTCGTATGCATTTTGGTATCTTATTTGGATTGGGTTTTGATTCACAGTGGCACCTCATGCTTTATGACATCTAGAATTTTGTAGATAATGTCTAGCCATTAAGTCTCAAAATATATTTGATTTTAACAAATGACCCCTTGAAAAAACTTCACGTTTAGATTCAAATAGTTCCAAGCTAGAATTACTATTTTTTTCCAGCCCAGGTTTCAACAAGCAATGTTTGTGATTTCTCCAGAGCTGCCTTGCAAATATGGATCATTCTCTGAAGGGAGTATTTACTCTAAGGTCTTTGTGGCTGCTAATAAGTCTATCCAACATGTAGATCTCTGAACCCTACTGAGATGACAGTGAACAGCAGTTTGGAAGACTTTGGGGCCAAGTCCTGTCACTCACCTTACTGTAACTGTGACCAAGTGAAACCTATTGAGCTTCAGTTTCCTTGCTTTGGATATGAAGGTCATAATGATGACCCAGGAGGGATTCTTGAGTGGGTCTGAAGAATTTATCTCTGTAAATAAAGCCCAGAGTTTCTGGGACTGATGAGAACAGTCAATAGGAAAAGCCCAAGGGGCTCTAGGGTAGGCAGGTGTGTATACTGAGCTGTCTAGGAAGGCCAGGCTGGTTGCTATGCACCAGCTGCCGCTGATCAGACTGTCCTTATATGTGCTCTTGCTATGTCCCCTTTTCAGAAAGTGAGATTCCCAAGTGACTAGACCACATTCATTCCCAGAACAAGTGGCATACTGCTTATTGATGGTCTCTGAAAAGATGGGAGAATTGTCAGGCCAAAGTCTAGCCAAAGAGCAAAAGCAAACAGACCCAAGTACTAAACTTGGAAGGAAAACAGTGAGAACAACAGTCAGAAAAAAAAAATGGCATAAGTTTGAGGTTATTCACCTGATAATTTCCCCCAGATACAGCAAACAATCAGAAAATACCCTAAGACCTAAAGCATCCCCCTCCTTTGTCTTTCTCCGAAATGTCAGAGTGGTGGGATGTGCACATCTAAGAGGATGTGCAATAGAGAACTCATAGCCGCCAAGTCTCTGTAGGCAAGCTCTGACTTAGTTACATGACAGTGGGAGGAACAACAGTGAGGTACAAGGTCAAGAAGACTTTTTCTCTAAGACAGCTCATTAGAAGACTCACACACGTGTCATGTTGGACTAAGGCAGCACCACAGGTAACATCCACAGTTGGACTGACGCTGACAAGAAGGGCATGGGCCTATCCAACCACCAGGCACCTTCCATCCTCAGAGATAAGAGACAACTCTTTGGGAACAATTCAGAGTGAGACTCTCAAGGGCCACCACACCAAGCATCCCTGAGATCTACCTGTGGCTTTCTTGGGGGATGGCCCAGCTGGTATACATCTCAAGATAAGTACTTGCTCCCTTTTCCATTGTAATATTTGAACATGAGGGTTGAAAAGTTGCCCTTCTAGAAGACAATCTGAACACCACAGAAAAGGAAATAGAAAAACATTTGCATTGAAGGTGTGTTAATCCTTTGTGCTGTTCTGTTCACTATCTGACCTTTGAAGGGTGCGGGCCAAGGTTTTAAAGCTAAACTGGACCATCGTTCTAGCTTGATATTTTTCTTGGTTGTCATTGTGTCATGGACATTTGTCCCCTCATTCATCATTGTTTTAGAAGTAAAGTTTGTAACGTATTGCAGGGTCTTATCATGGCGATAGGCAGCGTAGAATATGAAAACTGTTATTTGGGCAATGGTAACTCCAAATAAGGGAAGTGAGGTGCAGTGAGGATCTTCATGTGCACAGATGTGCATCCACCTGTGGTCCCAATTTGCTCACAGAGCACTGTATTACACGTGTGAGCATTTGCTCACACACCACTGTATCCAGGTATCTTTGTTAATTATTTCTCAGTTGTTGGTTATTTGATTCCTTCATGCTTTTCACAACAAATGAACATTGTGAATAACAGACTTCAAACTCCTGCTCACTCTCCCAGCAGGTATAGATATTTATTGGATGCGTCCACCTGTAAGAGGCTAAAGAATCCCAGAAGGAACTCCTTTCTGGACACTTTCAGACTAGCCATTTGTCAAATCTTAACTCAAGAGTTTCAGAGAGTTCGGTTCATGATTGCCCGACCCCATGGGATGGAAAGAACATCATGGTGGTGTTGTATGGAGCATAGGAAGCTTTTCACCTTATTAGTGAACATGAAGCAAACATGAATGGGCCACTGAAGAAGACTGGGTACAATTGTCAAGCTGTGCCCTGCAATGACCTACACCGTACAGCAATGCATCACTTCCTGTGTTTCTAAAACCTTCCCAAATAGTCACCAGTTGAGAACCAAACATTTATCACAGGAGCCTATGGGAGACATTTCCCATTCAAACTACGAAGGAGAACAATGGCTTTCCTGACAGAGAGTAACCTGGCCTGGCCTGAGATGAGATTATGTGGATGGAGATGGCTGGGTCTCAGCAGTATTGGGGTATGGGGTGAGATCAGAGAAGTGATTAGGATCTAATGCCATAGAGTCTTACAAGCAACATAAAAGGATTTTTGACTTTTCTTCTGGATAACATGAGGATCCATCAGGTTTTATTATTACCTTGCATAAAATTATATTACTTACATAAAGTTGTACTTCCTGAGATCCAGGACTTCATTTTCTGCAAAGCACTTAGTTCCAGTTCCTATCCTATGAGTTTCTTTGTCTCTTCTTCTACATACCTGCTCGAAGAACAGAGGATTTTCCTGTTTGATACATTGCCAACATCCCATCATGTAATTAATGGGTGTCTCTGTGCTTTGTAACAGCACAGCTCACTCTAGCTGCCATGTCAAGAACAGTGTAGGAGACTCCAAGGTCAAGAAGGCCATCTCAGAGACTAATGTACTAATCAGGCTGTGTCAGCCAGCTTTCCATCACTAGAACAAACTCCGGAAATAATTCAGCTTATAAGGAGGAAAAGGTCTATTTTGGCTTATAGTTTTTCAAGCTTCAGTCTGTGATCATTTGACACCATTGGTTTGGACTGTAGTGAAGTAACCCATTGTGGCAGTGGGCATATGGCAGAGCGAAACTTATTATCTTATAGTTAAAAGCAACCACTATTCACTTCAATAAGGTCATGGCCTCAGTCCCTGGAAGACCCCTTATGAGGTTCCACTGCTTGAAGGTTCTGGTGCCCTCAGTAGTGGAATGGGAAGGGATCGGTCTTCAACCCAGGACTTAGGGATATATGATTTCAAGTCAGTGGAGGTTGGTTTGTGAATGAATCTTATGAAGAAAAGAAGCTGGTGACGACTGTTCCACATTCAAAAAACTTGTCTTACCTTTTAATCTCTGATGCGTTGCTGCACCTTAGATGACGGTGCAGTCAGAAACAGAGCTACTTCTACACAAGTGTTGGGTTGTGGCACACACATCCCACGCCATAACAACTGCATTCCTAGTTCTGACTCACATTTGTTTCATTCTGAGTAAAGCCCAGTCCTCATATTCATTATTTTTCTCACTGATGTGAGAAAAATACCTAAAAATATTCACTAAAGGAAGGATTTATTTGAATTTACAGCACAAGAGTGCATGTGTCATAATGGAAAAGGCATGCATGGTGGCAGGAACCCAAGGCAGCAGGGCACGCTCGCCACAGTCAAGAGGCAGAGAGAAAAGGATGCTGGCACTCGGCTGCCTTTCTCATTTCTTCCATTTTATTCAGTCCTGCGCCTCAAGCTGACACAGGATGCTGCTTACCATCAAAGCAGCTCTTCCCACCTCAGTTAGACCTCTCTGGGAATGTCCACAGAGATCTGCCCAGTGCTGCAATTTCCAAATCATTCCAAATTCAGCAAAGCTGACAATGGAGATTAACCATCACAGACTTCATTTTAAACCCCAGCCAATGAAAGTAATCTGTCAAGTCCACTCACGTGACATCCCAGCACACAGAACTTTGCTTTGCATGCAGTTTTGCTTTGTACATGCATGACAGTTATCTGTTGAAAGAATGAATGTCTATGAAAATCAGTTCAGCAGGTCTCCATTTTGAACAAGTGCCTATAAAACCTTCATATGACTTAAGTTTTAAAAAGAAGGAAGAGGTTCATTTTGTGTGTTGGATGCAAACTTGTCTCTGTGCAGACCCCAAGAGCAGTAGCTTCCATTTGACACCTGCATGATGTGCATAAACAGGTTGTTTGACTCAGGACTGCAGCAGGTTAAAAAAGGATCATCTGCTTCCAGAGGCAGCTGGGGCCTGTTAGTCTGTTATCTGTGAGAAGGACAGACTCCAGCAGCAATCAAGAAGGAGATGCACATGTGATATGTGCCTCCAGGCTCCTGTGTGTACTGCTCAACAAAAGCAAAGGTTTGAAGGGGGCTAAAAGGGTTGATAGGATCCTATTGACAGGGAAAGCCTTGTTTGGTTCTAGCTTCTGCTCCTAGTTGTTTTCAAGTGTCCTTGATGTGGTCTCCAGAGACTCTGAGGATGCACAGCCAACATTTGAAGGGACACTGACCCCCAAGAGGCAGTCTGCTGGAGGGGATCCTGTAAGCAGGAACATCCTCTCTTTAAGCCCAGAGTACCCAGCTTACCTTGCCCCAAGTGCTAGATCTGCCTTAACATTTTGTCTGTCTCCAGAACTGCTGTAAAGATGGGTTCCTCAGGCATCAACACAGAAAACCAAGGATTGCTCCCAAAGCTGAGATTTCAGGACAAAAGAGCCACGTGAATCACAAAAGACCAGTGGTTGCTAAGAGCAACAGCTGAAGGAGGAATGACTAGGGAGACCACAAGGTACTATTAATGAAACTACTGTAATGGTAGATACCAGATGTTATATACCCAAGCCCAAAGAATGTTCATTACTTGGAGTAAACCCTTAAATAAACCAAGGGCACAGAGAAGCTGCTTCTCTTGCTCTTGGAATAATAATGCCTTTCTCCCCCACTGGATGGCCTTGCATACTCACTCCCTAGTCCTCACTACAGCCCTTAGATCTTCCCATATTCTCTGCTGATTGTTCTCATTGTAAAGCCCAACCAACTCTATTTTTGAAAGTATACAAAGTCCACTTAAGCAGACATCCTATAACAAACCCCCTTAGCAACAGCCAGTCAGGGTATAACAGTAGGGTCAAGGTACATATAGATAACCTAAGACACCCTACAGAAAATACATAGCTGAGCCATCCTGTTTGTTAAGTAGTTTTACCCCCATGTTTGGTTCCTGTAGATTATACCAGAAATGCAGTTTTAAAATATTAACTTGTTGACCCATATAGAAATTCTCCAAGCTTGCTGTAACTACAATAAATACCTTACACCCCTAGAGTTGGGGCTCTCACTTCTGACCCCTGCAATGGTGACAGTAAGAGTCCTTGCTCTTGAGCTTGTGTTGAAATCAGAACTGGCTACTCCATCGTCTTTGGGATCCCTACGACTTAGGTATAACACTCATCAACCATGAAATCTCTGGAACTGATTAACAGAAATGGGTTCACCACTGACCTGTGACAGGAACACGGCTTCTAGCTCTTCCACACCAAAGACAGGCTATCCTCTGTTGTCTGGGATTCTCCGACCACTTTCCCACATAGAAAGATGTGGCTGAGTCTTCTCCTCTGGGACAGGCTAAGCACAGAAAATCAAATTTTATCTTCTCCAGTTTCACACACAACAGAGTCCCGACTTAAGGTAACATTTCACCCCTCCAAACAAATATTAAATATTGACTTAATAGCAAGCTGCATCTAAAAAGCTAAGTATAATTAGATATGTGCAATGAACGATCCTTCTATTATCATTTTCCTGATTTTTCATTTTCTAAGCACCTATTGGGTCATTTTCCTAGAATTTATGAACATGCTCATGTCTGTCTACACAGGGATGGATGGATGTTTGAATCTTACTCTTGCTGAGACCATAACCAAGCTTCACGACTGCTTCTAGGTTCCCAAATGCTGCCCTGCACATGCTCTGAGCAGCTCTATGTCCAGGATGCCTACTTTCTCACTTCTGTTTCTACCCATAGCTCCTCCTCCTTCTGCCCTGAGTCAAGCATGCCTCTTCAGTATGCTGTTCCCTCTTCACTCATCTGCTTTCTTCTTGCTACCACGTGATTCTCCAAAGTCCAACACACATCTCTCATGGCCTTCCTATTCTGGTCTGGTTGCATCATGTGGTCCCTGCATGGCTCCCTCTCTTTCTCCAGTCTTGTTAACTTGCACTGTTTAGGCTTTGCACTACATTCTATCATTCCTTTTGTACCTTCCACATCACATTACTTCTATATGTGTTCACTATGCACCCCCTGTCTCCTTAACTCAGACAGAATGGTCTCATTCATGCTTTCAAGATGGCTGTGTCTAGACTGGATGCTTCTCCAGTGTGTGCCATTGACAGCTTGGCTATCTTCCTAACAAGATCTCAGAATGTGACAGTTCTACATACTTTTACTCATCTTTATACGTCTGGTACTTGGTCCTGAGCCTGGTATGTCACCAGTGCTTAATATATGTATAGATTAAATGGTTATGTGAATGAATATGCAAATATGTCAGAAATGGCCCCACAAGGTGTCAGAGCAGGTGTTATAATTTCTAGTCTCAGGTTTGCCAGCAGATGAAGGATCTTTCTGGGTGTCACATAACTTACAAGAAGCTGTAAAAGTCAAGGCGTGAGACCCTTAGTTCAGGAAGTCTCCTTCTCATCCTCTTGAACCAGTTACATAAAAAATAAGGAAACATTTACATTCTGTCTTTTGACTCAGCTGTTTCTTTCTTCCACAGTGGAAGAGGGACATTAGAAATAGTTCTGCCGGGAGGGACCCCGCGCAGGGAGGGAGCCTGCCAGCTTCCCTTCCGCGACCTCTGTTCCCGCGGACTGCGCTGGAGAGACCGGTACCCAGGCTCTCCCCCCGATATAACATCACTTGGGACACGGCCGGTTGGGGCTTCCGTCTGTGCCCGAGGGCGGGTCGGCGCTGTGGTCGTCTGGGTGCCAGATCGGCGGGCCATCGTGACCACAGGGTGTGCGGCGCCACGGAGACTGCCCTCCGCCATCTTTGCTCCAGTGACCAGGTAGTTGGGACCGCCAGGCTCAGAGACAGACAGGCATAATATCGCTTCGGTTTCAGGCAGCTTGTGTGTAACCTGCTCCCAGGTGCTGGGCTGATCTGCAGTAACCAGCGCGCCAGTGCCGCGGTGGGACCTTCTGCCTGGTGGAGGGACCCCGCGCAGGGAGGGAGCCTGCCAGCTTCCCTTCCGCGACCTCTGTTCCCGCGGACTGCGCTGGAGAGACCGGTACCCAGGCTCTCCCCCCGATATAACATCACTTGGGACACGGCCTGTTGGGGCTTCCTTCTGTGCCCGAGGGCGGGTTGGCGCTGTGGTCGTCTGGGTGCCAGATCGGCGGGCCATCGTGACCACAGGGTGAGCAGCGCCACGGAGAGTGCCCTCCGCCATCTTTGCTCCAGTGACCAGGTAGTTGGGACCACCAGGCTCAGAGACAGACAGGCATAATATCGCTTCGGGTTCAGGCAGCTTGTGTGTAACCTGCTCCCAGGTGCTGGGCTGATCTGCAGTGACCAGCGCGCCAGATCTGCTGTGGGACTTCTGCCTGGCAGAGGGACGCCCCCTCCCCCCCCCCAGGAGAGATCACACACCCCTGCACAGGGCAGGAGCCTGCCAGCCTCCCTTTGGCGACCTCTGCTCCAGGAATCCACTAGGCTGAGCCTTTAGATGTGCAAGGCCTCCCCAATATAAGATCACTTGGGGCAAAGCACATTAGGGCTCCAAAGTCACTCAGGAGCAGGCAGGCCCCAGAAATCGGTGCCAGGGGAATCCTGGTAATCCAGGGGGGGCAGAAATAGCTTTGCAGGCTCACAGGAGGTCCAACCAACAGCCAGTGGCAGCAGGACCAACTAACACCAGAGGTATCCAGATGGCAAAAGGCAAACGTAGGAATGTTACTAACAGTAATCAAAGTAATGTGGGACCATCCGAACCCAACTCTCCAACAGCAGCAAGTCCTGGATACCCCACCACACCCGAAAGACAAGATCTGGATTTAAAATCACTTCTCATGATGCTATTAGAGGATCACAAGAAGGACACAAATAAATCTCATAAAGAGTTACAGGAGACCATGAATCAACGGTTAGAAGCCCTTACAAAGGAAACACAAAAATCGCTTAGAGAAATGCGGGAGAACATGGATCAAAAGATGGAGGCGCACAAGGAGACAACACAAAAATCGCTTAACGAGATGAATCAACGGGTAGATGCACTCACAAAGGAATCACAAAATTTGCATAAAGAAATGCAGAAGAATATGGGTCAACAGACGGATGCCCATAAGGAGGCAACACAAAAATTGCTTAAAGAAATGAATCAACGGTTAGATGCCCTTACAAAGGAAACACGAGAACTGCTTAAAGAAATGCAGGAGACGATGGATCAACAGATGGAATCCCATGAGGAGGAAACACAAAAATCGCTCAGAGAAATGCAGGAGAACGTGGGTCATCAGGAAGAAATCCTGAAAGAGGTAATGCAAAAATACCTTAAAGAAACACAGGAAAATACAAACAAACAAGTGAAGGATCTCAGCAAATCCATCCAGGAACTAAAAAAGGAAGTAGAAACAACTAAGAAATCACAAAGGGAGACAACTTTGGAGATAGAAAACCTTGGGAAGAAATCAGGAGTCATAGATGCAAACATCAACAATAGAATACAAGAGATGGAAGAAAGAATCTCAGGTGCTGAAGATTCCATAGAAAGCATCGACTCAACAGTCAAAGAAAATGCAAAATGCAAAAAACGCGTAACCCAAAACATCCAGGAAATCCAGGACACAATGAGAAGACCAAACCTAAGGATTATAGGTATAGATGAGAGTGAAGATTTGCAACTTAAAGGGCCAGTAAACATCTTCAACAAAATTATGGAGGAAAACTTCCCTAACTTAAAGAGAGAGATGCCGATGAACATACAAGAAGCCTACAGAACTCCAAACAGACTCGACCAGAACAGAAATACCTCCCGTCACATAATAATCAAAACACCGAATGTTCTAAACAAAGAAAGAATACTAATTGCAGTAAGAGAAAAGGGCCAAGTAACATACAAAGGAAGACCTATCCGAATCACATCAGACTTCTCACCAGAGACTATGAAAGCCAGAAGATCCTGGGCAGATCTCATGCAGACACTAAGACAGCACAAATGCCAGCCTAGACTACTATACCCAGCAAAACTCTCAATCACCATAGATGGAGAGACCAAGATATTCCATGATAAAACCAAATTTTCACAATATCTTTCCACAAATCCAGCCCTGCAACGGATAATAGGTGGAAACCTCCAATACAGGGAGAGAAACAACACCCTGGAAAAAATGAGATAATAACCTTCTTGAATCAAACCCAAAAGTAGATAACCACTCAAACATAAAGATAGCGTCAAGAATGGCAGATGGCAATAATCACTATGCCTTAATCTCTCTTAATATCAATGGTCTCAATTCCCCAATTAAAAGACATAGACTAGCAGACTGGATACGTAAACAGGACCCAGCATTTTGCTGCATGCAGGAAACGCACCTCAGTGTCAAAGACAAACACTACCTCAGAGTAAAAGGCTGGAAAACAATTTTACAAGCAAATGGCCCCAAGAAACGAGGTGGAGTAGCCATCCTAATATCGGATAAAATTGATTTTCAACCCAAAGTCATCAAAAAAGACACAGAAGGACACTACATACTGATCAAGGGAAAAATCCACCATCAAGAACTCTCAATCCTGAATATCTATGCTCCAAATGCAAGGGCACCCTCATTCGTAAAAGAAACTTTACTAAAACTCAAAGCACACATCGCACCGCACACAATAATAGTGGGTGACTTCAACACCCCGCTCTCTGAAATGGATCGTTCAGGAAAGCAGAAACTAAACAGGGACACAGTGAATCTAATTGAAGCCTTGGACCAAATGGAACTAACTGATATATATAGAACATTTCATCCTAGAGCTAAAGAATACACCTTCTTCTCAGCTCCTCATGGTACCTTCTCCAAAATTGACCATATAATTGGTCACAAATCAGACCTCAACAGATACAAGAAGATAGAAATAATCCCATGCCTCTTATCAGATCACTATGGAATAAGGGTGGTCTTCAATGGCAACAAAAACAAAAGAAAACCCACGTACACATGGAGGCTGAACAATGCTCTACTCAATGATAACTTGGTCAAGGTGGAAATAAAGAAAGAAATCAAAGACTTTTTGAAAGTTAATGAAAATGAAGGCACAACATACCCTAACTTATGGGACACAATGAAAGCAGTGCTAAGAGGAAAATTCATAGCCCTGAGTGCCGCCAAAAAGAAACGGGAGACAGCATACACTAACAGCTTAATGGCACACCTGAAAGCCCTGGAACAAAAAGAAGCAAATACACCAAAGAGGAGTAGAAGGCAGGAAATCATCAAACTCAGGGCTGAAATCAATCAAGTAGAAACAAAGAAAACCATACAAAGAATCAACAAAACGAGGAGTTGGTTCTTTGAGAAAATCAACAAGATAGATAAGCCCTTAGCCAGACTAACCAGAGGGCACAGAGATAGTATCCAAATTAATAAAATCAGAAACGAAAAGGGAGAGATAACAACAGAAACTGAGGAAATTCAAAAAATCATCAGATCCTACTACAAAAACCTGTATTCAACACAACTAGAAAATCTTGAGGAAATGGACAATTTCCTTGACAGATACCAAGTACCAAAATTAAAGCAGGATCAAATAGACCATCTAAACCGTCCTATAACCCCTGAAGAAATAGAAGTTGTCATTGGAAGTCTTCCAACCAAAAAAAGCACAGGTTCAGATGGTTTTAGTGCAGAATTCTATCAGACCTTCAAAGAAGACCTAACACCAATACTCTTCAAACTGTTCCACAAAATAGAAACAGAAGGAACACTACCCAACTCGTTCTATGAAGCCACAATTACACTAATACCAAAAGCACACAAAGATCCGACAAAGAAAGAGAATCTCAGGCCAATCTCTCTTATGAATATCGATGCAAAAATACTCAATAAAATTCTTGCCAACCGAATCCAAGAACACATCAAAACGATCATTCACCACGATCAAGTAGGCTTCATCCCAGGGATGCAGGGATGGTTCAATATAAGGAAATCCATCAATGTAATCCACTACATAAACAATCTCAAAGAAAAAAACCACATGGTCATCTCATTAGATGCTGAGAAAGCATTTGACAAAATTCAGCATCCTTTCATGCTAAAGGTCTTGGAAAGATCAGGAATTCAAGGCCCATATCTAAACATAGTAAAAGCAATTTACAGCAAACCAGTAGCCAGCATCAATCTAAACGGAGAGAAACTTGAAGCAATCCCACTAAAATCAGGGACTAGACAAGGCTGCCCTCTCTCTCCATATCTTTTCAATATAGTACTTGAAGTTCTAGCTAGAGCAATTAGACAAGAAAAAGAGGTCAAAGGGATACAAATTGGAAAGGAAGAAGTCAAACTATCACTATTTGCAGACGATATGATAGTATACATAAGCGACCCAAAGAACTCCACCAGAGAACTCCTACAGCTGATAAACGACTTCAGCAAAGTGGCCGGATATAAAATCAACTCAAGCAAGTCAGAAGCCTTCCTATACTCAAAGGATAAGCAGGCTGAGAAAGAAGTAAGAGAAATAATACCCTTTACGATAGCCACAAACCATATTAAGTATCTTGGCGTGACGCTAACCAAACAAGTGAAAGATCTGTATGACAAGAACTTCAAGTCTCTGAAGAAAGAAATTGAAGAAGACCTCGGAAGATGGAAAAATCTGCCATGCTCATGGATTGGCAGGATTAATATAGTAAAAATGAGCATCTTACCAAAAGTAATACACAGATTCAATGCAATCCCCATCAAAATCCCAACTCAATTCTTCATAGAGTTAGAAAGAGCAATTCAAAAATTCATCTGGAACAACAGAAAACCCAGAATAGCTAAAACTATTCTCAAGAGTAAAAGAACCTCTGGGGGAATCAGTATCCCGGACCTCAAGCTGTACTACAGAGCAATAGTATTAAAAACTGCATGGTATTGGTACAGTAACAGACATGTAGATCAATGGAACAGAATTGAAGACCCAGAAATGAATCCACACTCCTATGGTCACTTGATCTTTGACAAAGGAGCTAAAACCATCCAGTGGAAAAAAGATAGCCTTTTCAACAAATGGTGCTGGCTCAGCTGGAGGTCAACATGCAGAAGAATGCAAATTGACCCATCCTTATCTCCTTGCACTAAGCTCAATTCTAAGTGGATCAAAGATCTCCACATAAAACCAGACACACTGAAACTAATAGAAGGGAAACTAGGGAAGAACCTTGAACATATGGGCACAGGGGAGAATTTCCTGAACAGAACTCCAATAGCTTATGCTCTAAGATCAAGAATAGACAAATGGGACCTCATTAAATTACAAAGTTTTTGCAAGGCAAAAGACACCGTCAAAAAGACAAAGCGGCAACCAACTAACTGGGAAATGATCTTTACCAACCTTACATCCGACAGAGGGCTAATATCCAAGATATACAAAGAACTCAAGAAGTTAAACTCCAGAGAGGCAAGTAACCCTATTAAAAAATGGGGTACAGAGCTACACAAAGAGTTCTCACCTGAAGAATATCTAATGGCTGAGAAGCACCTAAAGAGATGTTCATCATCCTTAGTCATTAGGGAAATGCAAATCAAAACAACCCTGAGATTCCATCTCACACCAGTCAGGATGGCTAAGATCAAAAACACAGGAGACAGCAGTTGTTGGCGAGGATGTGGAGAAAGAGGAACACTCCTCCACTGCTGGTGGAATTGCAGGCTGGTACAACCACTCTGGAAAGCAGTCTGGCGGCTCCTCAGAAAACTGGGCATGACACTTCCGGAGGATCCGGCTATACCACTCCTGGGCATATACCCAGAGACTTTACCTGCATGCAATAAGGACACATGCTCCACTATATTCATAGCAGCCTTATTTATAATAGCCAGAAGCTGGAAAGAACCCAGATGTCCCTCAACGGAGGAATGGATTCAGAAGATGTGGTATATTTACACAATGGAATACTACTCTGCAATTAAAAACAATGAATTCACGAAATTCCTAGGCAAATGGTCAGAACTTGAAAATATCATCCTTAGTGAGGTAACCCAATCACAAAAGATCACACATGGTATGAAGTCACTGATAAGGGGATATTGACCCAGAATCTCAGAATACCCTAGACACAATCAGCATATCAATAGATTTCTAAAAAGATGGAAGGAGAGACCCCTGGTCCTGGAAAGACTGGATGTAGGGGAACGCCAGGACAGAGTAATGAGAGGGGGTTGAACGGAGAAAAGAGGGAGGGAAGGGGGCTTATGGGACTTTCGGGGAGGGAGGAAACGGGAAAGGGGAAGTGATTTGGAATGTAAATTAAAAAAATAAAATAAAATTAAATTAAAAAAAAAAAAAAAAAAGAAAAAAAAAAAAAAAAAAAAAAAAGAAATAGTTCTGCCCTGCCCTGTAGCAAAAACGGTGAAATAGTCAGGAGACCAAATTCATATAGCCTGTGGTTGCCTGATGAATCTTCTCTACTGCTTAAATAGAACCTCAACAATGAAGAATGAATTGTACTTAATCCCCGTTGTGTGGGAGCAACCCAGCAAACCAAGCATGTGTCAAAATCATATTTCTTATAACAGTAATGTCTTTTCTCATTTGTAAGACTTTTGCAAATGCTATTGTTTCACTTGAATAATGTTTATTTGTTTATTTATTTGTGTTTGGTTTTGAGACAAGGTTTCATTGTAGATCCGAGGTTGGCCTAAACTTTCTACATTGACCAGACTGGTCTTGAACTCACAGAGATCTGCCTGCTTTTGCCTCCAAAGTGCGAGGATTACAAGTGTGTACCACCATACTTATTTCTGGGAAGGATATGGAAGACACTGAGATAGCTTTAACAACAAATACTAGACAGTTCAGAAGTAGAGAAGGATCATTTCTTGACCAAGGATTTCTTTTTTTTTTTTTTAATTTAATTTTATTTTATTTTTTTAATTTACATTCCAAATCACTTCCCCTTTCCCGTTTCCTCCCTCCCCGAAAGTCCCATAAGCCCCCTTCCCTCCCTCTTTTCTCCGTTCAACCCCCTCTCATTACTCTGTCCTGGCGTTCCCCTACATCCAGTCTTTCCAGGACCAGGGGTCTCTCCTTCCATCTTTTTAGAAATCGATTGATATGCTGATTGTGTCTAGGGTATTCTGAGATTCTGGGTCAATATCCCCTTATCAGTGACTTCATACCATGTGTGATCTTTTGTGATTGGGTTACCTCACTAAGGATGATATTTTCAAGTTCTGACCATTTGCCTAGGAATTTCGTGAATTCATTGTTTTTAATTGCAGAGTAGTATTCCATTGTGTAAATATACCACATCTTCTGAATCCATTCCTCCGTTGAGGGACATCTGGGTTCTTTCCAGCTTCTGGCTATTATAAATAAGGCTGCTATGAATATAGTGGAGCATGTGTCCTTATTGCATGCAGGTAAAGTCTCTGGGTATATGCCCAGGAGTGGTATAGCCGGATCCTCCGGAAGTGTCATGCCCAGTTTTCTGAGGAGCCGCCAGACTGCTTTCCAGAGTGGTTGTACCAGCCTGCAATTCCACCAGCAGTGGAGGAGTGTTCCTCTTTCTCCACATCCTCGCCAACAACTGCTGTCTCCTGTGTTTTTGATCTTAGCCATCCTGACTGGTGTGAGATGGAATCTCAGGGTTGTTTTGATTTGCATTTCCCTAATGACTAAGGATGACGAACATCTCTTTAGGTGCTTCTCAGCCATTAGATATTCTTCAGGTGAGAACTCTTTGTGGAGCTCTGTACCCCATTTTTTAATAGGGTTACTTGCCTCTCTGGAGTTTAACTTCTTGAGTTCTTTGTATATCTTGGATATTAGCCCTCTGTCGGATGTAAGGTTGGTAAAGATCATTTCCCAGTTAGTTGGTTGCCGCTTTGTCTTTTTGACGGTGTCTTTTGCCTTGCAAAAACTTTGTAATTTAATGAGGTCCCATTTGTCTATTCTTGATCTTAGAGTATAAGCTATTGGAGTTCTGTTCAGGAAATTCTCCCCTGTGCCCATATGTTCAAGGTTCTTCCCTAGTTTCCCTTCTATTAGTTTCAGTGTGTCTGGTTTTATGTGGAGATCTTTGATCCACTTAGAATTGAGCTTAGTGCAAGGAGATAAGAACGGGTCAATTTGCATTCTTCTGCATGTTGACCTCCAGCTGAGCCAGCACCATTTGTTGAAAAGGCTATCTTTTTTCCACTGGATGGTTTTAGCTCCTTTGTCAAAGATCAAGTGACCATAGGAGTGTGGATTCATTTCTGGGTCTTCAATTCTGTTCCATTGATCTACATGTCTGTTACTGTACCAATACCATGCAGTTTTTAACACTATTGCTCTGTAGTACAGCTTGAGGTCCGGGATACTGATTCCCCCAGAGGTTCTTTTACTCTTGAGAATAGTTTTAGCTATTCTGGGTTTTCTGTTATTCCAGATGAATTTTTGAATTGCTCTTTCTAACTCTATGAAGAATTGAGTTGGGATTTTGATGGGGATTGCATTGAATCTGTGTATTACTTTTGGTAAGATGCTCATTTTTACTATATTAATCCTGCCAATCCATGAGCATGGCAGATTTTTCCATCTTCCGAGGTCTTCTTCAATTTCTTTCTTCAGAGACTTGAAGTTCTTGTCATACAGATCTTTCACTTGTTTGGTTAGCGTCACGCCAAGATACTTAATATGGTTTGTGGCTATCGTAAAGGGTATTATTTCTCTTACTTCTTTCTCAGCCTGCTTATCCTTTGAGTATAGGAAGGCTTCTGACTTGCTTGAGTTGATTTTATATCCGGCCACTTTGCTGAAGTCGTTTATCAGCTGTAGGAGTTCTCTGGTGGAGTTCTTTGGGTCGCTTATGTATACTATCATATCGTCTGCAAATAGTGATAGTTTGACTTCTTCCTTTCCAATTTGTATCCCTTTGACCTCTTTTTCTTGTCTAATTGCTCTAGCTAGAACTTCAAGTACTATATTGAAAAGATATGGAGAGAGAGGGCAGCCTTGTCTAGTCCCTGATTTTAGTGGGATTGCTTCAAGTTTCTCTCCATTTAGATTGATGCTGGCTACTGGTTTGCTGTAAATTGCTTTTACTATGTTTAGATATGGGCCTTGAATTCCTGATCTTTCCAAGACCTTTAGCATGAAAGGATGCTGAATTTTGTCAAATGCTTTCTCAGCATCTAATGAGATGACCATGTGGTTTTTTTCTTTGAGATTGTTTATGTAGTGGATTACATTGATGGATTTCCTTATATTGAACCATCCCTGCATCCCTGGGATGAAGCCTACTTGATCGTGGTGAATGATCGTTTTGATGTGTTCTTGGATTCGGTTGGCAAGAATTTTATTGAGTATTTTTGCATCGATATTCATAAGAGAGATTGGCCTGAGATTCTCTTTCTTTGTCGGATCTTTGTGTGCTTTTGGTATTAGTGTAATTGTGGCTTCATAGAACGAGTTGGGTAGTGTTCCTTCTGTTTCTATTTTGTGGAACAGTTTGAAGAGTATTGGTGTTAGGTCTTCTTTGAAGGTCTGATAGAATTCTGCACTAAAACCATCTGGACCTGTGCTTTTTTTGGTTGGAAGACTTCCAATGACAACTTCTATTTCTTCAGGGGTTATAGGACGGTTTAGATGGTCTATTTGATCCTGATTTAATTTTGGTACTTGGTATCTGTCAAGGAAATTGTCCATTTCCTCAAGATTTTCTAGTTGTGTTGAATACAGGTTTTTGTAGTAGGATCTGATGATTTTTTGAATTTCCTCAGTTTCTGTTGTTATCTCTCCCTTTTCGTTTCTGATTTTATTAATTTGGATACTATCTCTGTGCCCTCTGGTTAGTCTGGCTAAGGGCTTATCTATCTTGTTGATTTTCTCAAAGAACCAACTCCTCGTTTTGTTGATTCTTTGTATGGTTTTCTTTGTTTCTACTTGATTGATTTCAGCCCTGAGTTTGATGATTTCCTGCCTTCTACTCCTCTTTGGTGTATTTTCTTCTTTTTGTTCCAGGGCTTTCAGGTGTGCCATTAAGCTGTTAGTGTATGCTGTCTCCCGTTTCTTTTTGGCGGCACTCAGGGCTATGAATTTTCCTCTTAGCACTGCTTTCATTGTGTCCCATAAGTTAGGGTATGTTGTGCCTTCATTTTCATTAACTTTCAAAAAGTCTTTGATTTCTTTCTTTATTTCCACCTTGACCAAGTTATCATTGAGTAGAGCATTGTTCAGCCTCCATGTGTACGTGGGTTTTCTTTTGTTTTTGTTGCCATTGAAGACCACCCTTATTCCATAGTGATCTGATAGGAGGCATGGGATTATTTCTATCTTCTTGTATCTGTTGAGGTCTGATTTGTGACCAATTATATGGTCAATTTTGGAGAAGGTACCATGAGGAGCTGAGAAGAAGGTGTATTCTTTAGCTCTAGGATGAAATGTTCTATATATATCAGTTAGTTCCATTTGGTCCAAGGCTTCAATTAGATTCACTGTGTCCCTGTTTAGTTTCTGCTTTCCTGAACGATCCATTTCAGAGAGCGGGGTGTTGAAGTCACCCACTATTATTGTGTGCGGTGCGATGTGTGCTTTGAGTTTTAGTAAAGTTTCTTTTACGAATGAGGGTGCCCTTGCATTTGGAGCATAGATATTCAGGATTGAGAGTTCTTGATGGTGGATTTTTCCCTTGATCAGTATGTAGTGTCCTTCTGTGTCTTTTTTGATGACTTTGGGTTGAAAATCAATTTTATCCGATATTAGGATGGCTACTCCACCTCGTTTCTTGGGGCCATTTGCTTGTAAAATTGTTTTCCAGCCTTTTACTCTGAGGTAGTGTTTGTCTTTGACACTGAGGTGCGTTTCCTGCATGCAGCAAAATGCTGGGTCCTGTTTACGTATCCAGTCTGCTAGTCTATGTCTTTTAATTGGGGAATTGAGACCATTGATATTAAGAGAGATTAAGGCATAGTGATTATTGCCATCTGCCATTCTTGACGCTATCTTTATGTTTGAGTGGTTATCTACTTTTGGGTTTGATTCAAGAAGGTTATTATCTCATTTTTTCCAGGGTGTTGTTTCGCTCCCTGTATTGGAGGTTTCCACCTATTATCCGTTGCAGGGCTGGATTTGTGGAAAGATATTGTGAAAATTTGGTTTTATCATGGAATATCTTGGTCTCTCCATCTATGGTGATTGAGAGTTTTGCTGGGTATAGTAGTCTAGGCTGGCATTTGTGCTGTCTTAGTGTCTGCATGAGATCTGCCCAAGATCTTCTGGCTTTCATAGTCTCTGGTGAGAAGTCTGATGTGATTCGGATAGGTCTTCCTTTGTATGTTACTTGGCCCTTTTCTCTTACTGCATTTAGTATTCTTTCTTTGTTTAGAACATTCGGTATTTTGATTATTATGTGACGGGAGGTATTTCTGTTCTGGTCCAGTCTGTTTGGAGTTCTGTAGGCTTCTTGTATGTTCATCGGCATCTCTCTCTTTAAGTTAGGGAAGTTTTCCTCCATAATTTTGTTGAAGATGTTTACTGGCCCTTTAAGTTGCAAATCTTCACTCTCATCTATACCTATAATCCTTAGGTTTGGTCTTCTCATTGTGTCCTGGATTTCCTGGATGTTTTGGGTTACGCGTTTTTTGCATTTTGCATTTTCTTTGACTGTTGAGTCGATGCTTTCTATGGAATCTTCAGCACCTGAGATTCTTTCTTCCATCTCTTGTATTCTATTGTTGATGTTTGCATCTATGACTCCTGATTTCTTCCCAAGGTTTTCTATCTCCAAAGTTGTCTCCCTTTGTGATTTCTTAGTTGTTTCTACTTCCTTTTTTAGTTCCTGGATGGATTTGCTGAGATCCTTCACTTGTTTGTTTGTATTTTCCTGTATTTCTTTAAGGTATTTTTGCATTACCTCTTTCAGGATTTCTTCCTGATGACCCACGTTCTCCTGCATTTCTCTGAGCGATTTTTGTGTTTCCTCCTCATGGGATTCCATCTGTTGATCCATCGTCTCCTGCATTTCTTTAAGCAGTTCTCGTGTTTCCTTTGTAAGGGCATCTAACCGTTGATTCATTTCTTTAAGCAATTTTTGTGTTGCCTCCTTATGGGCATCCGTCTGTTGACCCATATTCTTCTGCATTTCTTTATGCAAATTTTGTGATTCCTTTGTGAGTGCATCTACCCGTTGATTCATCTCGTTAAGCGATTTTTGTGTTGTCTCCTTGTGCGCCTCCATCTTTTGATCCATGTTCTCCCGCATTTCTCTAAGCGATTTTTGTGTTTCCTTTGTAAGGGCTTCTAACCGTTGATTCATGGTCTCCTGTAACTCTTTATGAAATTTATTTGTGTCCTTCTTGTGATCCTCTAATAGCATCATGAGAAGTGATTTTAAATCCAGATCTTGTCTTTCGGGTGTGGTGGGGTATCCAGGACTTGCTGCTGTTGGAGAGTTGGGTTCGGATGGTCCCACATTACTTTGATTACTGTTAGTAACATTCCTACGTTTGCCTTTTGCCATCTGGATACCTCTGGTGTTAGTTGGTCCTGCTGCCACTGGCTGTTGGTTGGACCTCCTGTGAGCCTGCAAAGCTATTTCTGCCCCCCCTGGATTACCAGGATTCCCCTGGCACCGATTTCTGGGGCCTGCCTGCTCCTGAGTGACTTTGGAGCCCTAATGTGCTTTGCCCCAAGTGATCTTATATTGGGGAGGCCTTGCACATCTAAAGGCTCAGCCTAGTGGATTCCTGGAGCAGAGGTCGCCAAAGGGAGGCTGGCAGGCTCCTGCCCTGTGCAGGGGTGTGTGATCTCTCCTGGGGGGGGGAGGGGGCGTCCCTCTGCCAGGCAGAAGTCCCACAGCAGATCTGGCGCGCTGGTCACTGCAGATCAGCCCAGCACCTGGGAGCAGGTTACACACAAGCTGCCTGAACCCGAAGCGATATTATGCCTGTCTGTCTCTGAGCCTGGTGGTCCCAACTACCTGGTCACTGGAGCAAAGATGGCGGAGGGCACTCTCCGTGGCGCTGCTCACCCTGTGGTCACGATGGCCCGCCGATCTGGCACCCAGACGGCCACAGCGCCAACCCGCCCTCGGGCACAGAAGGAAGCCCCAACAGGCCGTGTCCCAAGTGATGTTATATTGGGGGGAGAGCCTGGGTACCGGTCTCTCCAGCGCAGTCCGCGGGAACAGAGGTCGCGGAAGGGAAGCTGGCAGGCTCCCTCCCTGCGCGGGGTCCCTCCACCAGGCAGAAGGTCCCACCGCGGAACTGGCGCGCTGGTTACTGCAGATCAGCCCAGCACCTGGGAGCAGGTTACACACAAGCTGCCTGAAACCGAAGCGATATTATGCCTGTCTGTCTCTGAGCCTGGCGGTCCCAACTACCTGGTCACTGGAGCAAAGATGGCGGAGGGCCGACCAAGGATTTCTAAAAACACCATTATTTAGCACTCTTGCCCTTACCTGGCACTGTGCTGAGGAATTTGAGATGTAGTTCCATCTGACTTATCCAGTAGTCAAGAAAGCAGGTAGTAGCCAGAGGTAATGTGGGAAAACTGAGGCTTTATTTGTAAAGGTTGAATATCCTTTAAGTGGCAAGGCCCAAACTGGGACCTGGTTGTACTTGTATGAATTAATCTGGCAATTCGCTTCTATAATATATAATATAGTACTAAATATTATACAATGTAGACTGTAGACAGTATCCACATGTGAAGAAAAGAAATAGAGAGAACACCTAAAACACAGACCTCTGCCTCCACACACCATCTTTGGTACCCACTGGAGAGTGGGTCCTTCATTCAACACATAATTACTGTAACTAGTTCCTTCTGAGTTGGAACTCAGAATTGTTTTTTGCTTCTGGTAAACAATTTCCCTTTCTCACTTTCAGATTTGTCAGAAAACCCCAAAATGGGATTCTTGTAGTGTTAAAGTGTAGGAATCAAGAAAAAATGGTTGCAGCATGTGATAGTTCATTGGAATTAATTGGGGCTGAAGAGATGGCTCAGCAGTTAAGATCACTGACTGCTCTTCCAGAGATCCTGAGTTCAATTCCCAACAAGTACAGGGTGGTTTACAACCATCTATAATGAGTTCTGATGTTCTATTCTGGTCTGTAGGTATACATGCAATTAGAGCACTCATATACTTAAAATAAATCATAATTGAAAAAGAAAAAAGGAATTAATAAAAAACTTTATAAAAGAGATTATAATAGAATTCCAATTGTTTAGCTTAGTAAGAATGTCTGTCAACATATAGCCAGAAAAACTACTAGTTGAAAGAAATAATGATCATCCATCTCTGTTCAACTCCCATGAACTGAGTACCTATTATATACAATGCATCTTAAATTATTTGATAAAAGTGATCAAGCTTTATCTCCTCTCTCTTCTCTTTTATCTGTCTCCCTCTGTGTTTATGTGCATTTCTATCCCTTTCTTCACACATATGATGGTAGTATAGCCTAGATTTCACAATCTTTTGTGGATTTGAGCAGGTAACAATCTGATGAATCTATAAACACCAAAAGTATAATAAAAATTTAGCATATATCTCAGGCACATGAGACAAATTCTTCCTGAAGCACATAGATGGACCACAGTGATAGTGTTTCTCAATCTTGACTATGATCCAGAATCATCTGAGAAGCTATATTCAAACCACATGATTCCCAGAATCCATATATCTATATCCATAGATAGTCTGGTTAAATAAGTCTAGCTTGGGGGTCCAAGGTTAATGGGAAGAATATGTCTTCATAGGGGATCCGGATAAATAGCCAGGCTACAGCACTTCAAAAAACCATTCTATGGGCTTATGGGCTATGTGGAGATGGATCCTGTTCAGTAGGAGATCCATGAGTTCAGAGGAAGCCTACATCTCAAAGACAGGTTAGAGCTAAGGCTTAGGGTATTTTTACCATGTAATTAAGAGAGAAAGGCATAAGCAAGATGCAGTAAGCAAAATGTGAGGCTGGGCAAAGGGGCCAAGGGATGAAGAATTGATTCTTTGGATGCAGAGGATAATCTAGTTAAGAAGCAGTGTGTAAGAATACAGTGAAAGTGGTTCAGGATTTTCTTTTTGTAAGAATGTGCAGGATGGCCTGAAAACTCGAGGAACTGAGACCAGATTTACCAGTTAGAATTCCCTTTCCCACTGTGGAGTGCATGTGATGAGCATACTGCAAGGGGAATCAACAAGACTCAGTGGTGGACTGGCTGTGCAGAGCCAAGGGATGGAGCAGACCGTGCACTCTATTGGGCTAAAAGCTGCGAGATTACAATGAGCCCATCAGTCTGCTGGCCACTGCATTCCCAGAACTCAGCATATAATCATCACACAGGGAGCAACAGTCCCAATTTTAGTGAAGGGAAATAGGGATAAATATGAGTTCTCTCAGAGAGTTCTTAAGTTCCAAATGGGAACTAACAGTAGTTCTGTTGGTTGAGAAATAGGAAGGAGGAAGGTGATGGGAAGTAGAGCTGACTTTGAAGGAGACATGCCAGGGTGCACAGTGTACATGCATTGGACTAGGAATAGCGTAGGCTCTAGAGTTCATCACTGCACTGCCGCATTTGTAGGTGATGCTTAGAGATGCTTAGTATTGCTCTTGGGGAACAGGCAGGGACTAGACCTGTGAGTACCCGAGTGACCAATAAATAGCAAAGGCAAAGCCTTGCCTTTCAGGACCACGGACAGTCGCCGCCATGGCAGGGCTCTGGAGGAGTAGTGTAGCATCAGCCCTGCAGACTGTACATCCTGCTTGCTCTCTCCTCAGTTGTCTTCTGGAGGTGGGGTGCTAATAAATGCTTTACATACATACCCAGTGTTCAAATAAGTTACAAAAACACTATAATGACGTTGAAAGTCTTCTTTATTGCTGGTCTCTTTAACAGCCCCTAATACGCTCATTTTCTCTCTGGGATGCCAATGTGCTGCATATCTTACTTTATATATTTATTTTTTGTTCTCCTTTTTTCTTTTAAAATAAATTTGTAATCAGGCAAATCTCAGCATGGAGGATAGGGAGAGCTTTTTAAGAGCCCTCGGTGATGTCTTTTAATGACAGATCTTGGTGGAGTCATTGAGAATGATCTGGACTGAAAACCATTTCCTTGCTTCCCCCATCCCTCTGCCTCAAAGCACTCTGAAACAGCTAAAGAAACCTGTCTGATGTGCACATCTTCTCTCTGTACCAGGGAGAGATTTGGTCATGTGATGTCCCAGCTCCAAGTGTACTTGCCTCTCATTGAGGAAACAACCACTCACGCTCTTAGCCTCTACACCCATAGCCTCCTCCCTTTGTGCATTTCTTGTTCTGGGTGCACTTAGAGTTTTTCTAGTATAAAATAATGAAGACTCTGAGAACTCCCAGCTCTAAAAGCTAGAATTGACTTTAAAATTTTGTCACCAGGCAGCAAAATTCCCATGTTGTGTGATGACTGACCACTGATGCTCAGCCACACGCATGCTCAGAAAGTTGCCTTTGATGCTGCTCTCACAGTAAGTGGACTAAGAACTGTATAGATCACTTGGTCCTTGGTTAGTTTCTGGGGATGGGGGTGGAACAAATGCTTTAAACCAGAAACTGCCTCTGTGAGAGTGCCCCACTTAGTCCAATCAATGAGTATGAATCAAGTCTCTTTCTCTCTCTCTCTCTCTCTCTCTCTCTCTCTCTCTCTCTCTCTCTCTCTCCTCTCCTCTCCTTTGTGGCTTGGCTTCCTTTACAAAAGCTACTGACCACAATTCTCATAGGACTCTGAAAGGGGAGCAGCACTTTGAATAAAGGACTTTCTGGGGTCAGATGAGCAGAGACCATTTATTGAGATGGATAATTAGATGTGACAGCTGAGGTGGAGCAGGTAGAAGCCCAAAGGAGGAAACCCTAACTATTCCTAAAATGGGGACTGACATCTTGGTTTCCAACCATATTAGATGTGATTCCTTCTTTGTAATAGGAACTATGGACTCCTCAAAAGAAGAGCTGAATCTGATTCACATCTATTTGTTGCCACATATATAGGTCAACAAAAATATAAAGCCCCTATGGTAGTTAATATTGTCAGGATACATAAAAAAATATAGACCTGGTATAGAATCATCTAGGAGATACGACTCTGACCTGTCTGTGAGCTAGCTTCTAGATTAGATTAACTGAAGTGCAAAAACCAGCTCTGAATGTGGGTAGCATCATTCCATGGCCTGGGGCCCCAGAATGAATAAAAAGGAAGGGCAAGAGGGGTACCCAACATCCATCTCCCTCTGCATCTTTACTGTGGATGCCATGTGACCAGCTGTTTCATGGTTCACTACAATGACTCTCCACCATCCTGGGCCATACCCTTGACCTGTGAGCCAAAGTAACCCTTTGTCCCTTAAGTTGCCTTTGTCAGGTAATTTGTTGTAGCAATGGGAAAAGTAACTTAGACAGCATGTCTGAATAGATCATCAATCAATAACTGCCATTCTTCATGGGCACACACCAGGGCAGGAATGATGATGTGTGAATGAAGCAAACCATCACCATCAAAGAATCACCAGAACCTCAATTCTCACCATTGCCTTGATTCTCTTTATCATCTGTGCAGCAGGTGCCATTATCAAAGTCTTTATTTTATAGATTGGGACGAAGCAACCAGGATAACTGATATGAGCTGCTGGGAGCAAAACTCTGTAGATGGCAGAGCCAAAAGAGTCCTAGTACCCACGCCCAGAGTGGGCGATCTGGACCATGGGCTCTGGGGAACAGGTGGGAAGGAAATATGAGTCAGAACTGGTGAGCAGGTCTCTTCTTTGACCTAGCTTAGAATTGATGGCTCAGACCACAATGGCCAGGTAGAGAATGTCCATCACGGGTTGTTTGAATACCTGTGCCTTTTGGAGATAGGTTACTTTCTCATCTTGAATCTTCAGTATCTCTGATTCTTGGAAACATTGTATTTTATTTTTGTCTTTATTTTTGCCATTCACGTGGATTAGAATTTTTGTACAATTAACAGAGTTTATGAGACTCATCATGACAGACACCCTTCCCTTGGTTTGCCCTGAAAAGCAGAGTACCTGCTACATACAGTTCAGGTTCGGATCTTTTGAAAGGGATAGCTACCACCAGAGTACTCGTCTGAAACACTGGCATATGTCTTTATTCAGCTCTGATGTTGTACATTTTAAAGTTAGTCTTTCCATCAAGAAACACCAAAACGAATTTTGACAAACAGACTTCTGCCTTCAGGTGTCTTACTTGTCAGATGGCTAAGATCTCTTGAACCGAACAAATGCAAATTCAACTGAAAGCATGATATTAATGATAGTTTCCTTGCTCTCATTGTGACTGGCTTCCCATGAGGGCACCTCAATTTGGTAAAAGCTACATTCTCTTTGTCAGTGGGTTTCAATGGCCCTTGAGAGACAGCTCCTCAATATTTTTCAGTTATTATCCTCACTAATACTTTTGGGTTCACCTCAGCTTTATTTTATTTGAGTAGACAGGCTTAACAAAATGAATATAAAGATTTGCTTTACCTTCAGTGAGGCATTCAGTTTAGTTTACTAGAATCAATTAAGTCTTGTTGTTCAGTCTCTACATTAATTTTTTCAGGTTTTTAAACTTTTAATTAAAACATAATTTTATCACCCCTCTTCTTTTCCTCCCTTCAACCTCCCCCATGTCTGCTCACTCCTTCTCATCTTGATGGTGAGTCTGATCTAACCTGAAAACCTCCTTGTGATCTAGCTTTCACAGGACCCAAGGTGTAATGAAGTCCTTTTTCCACTGGAATAACTAGTTAAAATGTTCACTAAGACCCAAAAGATCATAAAGTGTTAGCCTGGAGCTGTTCTTACACAGATAGCACCAATCCATTGTGTGGCCTTGCCTTCTCTCTTTAAAGGATGTGGCAACGAAAGCCAGCTCTAGGAGACAGCGTTTTCCATGAGTGTGACCTTTAAGGGTCAGGGCTCTCTGTTCTTTACTATGTAGCATTTTGTTTTGTAGAAATGAGGAAAAATGGTTCTGATACAAATATATCTCAGGACCTTAATTTCAGAGTTTGCATTTTATCCTGTTCCAGCTTCAAAATGAATTTTGTTTAAGAAGATGTCATCAAAATGAGTTCAGCTCATTCGCCTTCCCGATGGGGATATTTCTAACAGAGTGGTTACATATTCGCCTGCACTCGACAGCTTTCCATCACCATCAGGAGCCTCTTCCACTTTGCTTGCAAAATGGGAGCTATGAAATTGGTTATCTTCATTCTGAGAACAGAAAATGTGTTTAAATTACATAAAAGATCTTTTAGGCCAAGGCAGCCACCCTGACTGACACCACAGTAAACCACCAAAGGAATGAGTTCGTCTCATTCACCATCACAGAGGGAAGCTGCTTCAACCTCCACCCCCTATTATACCTTCCTCATGAAAAGGAGTGTACTGATTCTTCAAATACCGTCATTCCAATCATGTGCTATCCCCATGACAAAATTAGCCAAAAGGAAAACAGGAGTCAAGTGCACATTCTGTTTTGTTACAGAGCAAGGGATAGAAAACAGTAAAGGGTGATTTCTGTCTTGTTAAGATTTTTTTTTTTAAAAAAAAGATAACTAAAAGCATAAATACCATAAAATAAAATTGTTTTGGAGGAGGCTGTAAACTTACAGCCTGATAGTTATCACTCTTGACAGATTGTCCCATAACAGTAGCAGAATTAGATTTTACCAGTTAAACTCAGGAAGTAGCTAGCAGTCAGTAGTCTCTGGCCTCTGTAAGTTGGGACCATAATAAAATGTAATTTGACTTCTTGGCAATTAGTTTTTAAAGATATTGATTGCAAATTTAATAGTTCTCTTTATCAGGCAATGGCACTTCTCAAATATTTAGGTTTCCACTGCCTTCAGATGGTATATTAGTAATCAAGAATTTAACTATGCAGATTTTAAAAATAAAATACTAAAGAATCCAATCATACACATATTCTTCCCACTCTCCAGTCCTGGAGCAGTGTAAGTCAGAATTGGGTGAGATCATGGAATTTTAAAATTGGAAGAAGTTGCACCTTTTATTAACTAATAGTCATTTAAACAGCTACTGTTTCTTACAAACTGTGGGATCTGCTCAAGAAATGTAGAGAAATGAATCCTGTCCTAGTATTCAAAGGTAGGAAATAGAATGAAGAATAAGGTGGCTATTCATTTGCTCTTAATTAGATCCAAGTAATTAATCTGTGACACAGGAAAACTATTTAACCTAGAGTCAGGCATGCATTTAATGGCTAACAAAAGTGACAGTTAGTTTTAAATGTCAACTTGCCACAATTTAGAGCACATGGGAAGATAGTTTCAATTGACTCATCGTGTTTACCAAGTCGATGCATATGTTATGTCTCTGGGGAATTGCCTTAATTGTTGATTGATGCAGGAAGACTGACCATGATGGGTGGCACCATTCCCTATGTAGGGAGTCATGAACTATACAGGACAGGAGAAAGCTAGACGAGACCAAGCAGGCATCACCATGGATGCATTTGGATTTTTCTGGTCTTGAGTGTGGATATGATGCCTTAAATTCCTGCCTTGATTTCCTCACAGTAATAGACTGAAATCTGAAACTGTAAGTCAAAGAAACCCTTTTGCCTCTAAGTTACTTGATCACAACAAAAATAAAGCCCAAAACAGTAAATATGAGCTAAATACATGGTATATCTCACTAGGTTAATGAGTTTTCTTGGTCTGCTTTTATTTGGTTTCTTTTATTTCTATAACATGGGGAAGAGGGTCATACTTCCTACTTCTTTTTTTTTTTCCTTTTTTAAATTTAATTTGATTTTAAATTTTTTATTGAATATATTCCTCATTTACATTTCGAGTGTTATACCCTTTCCCGGTTTCCCCCACTCCCAGTAAACCCCCAACCTTTCCTCCCACCCCCTGCCTCCAAGAAGATGCCCCTCTGCCCAACCTACTTCCACCTAACCCTCCCCCCTGATTTCCCCCACGCTAGGGCATCTGTAGAGCCTTCATATAACCAAGGGCCTCTCCTCACACCGATGCCCGACAAGGCATTCCTCTGCCACAATTGCGACTGGAACCATGTGTACCCCTTGGTTAATGGCTTAGTCCCTGGGAACCCTGGGGGATCTGGTTGGTTGACATCATCATTCTTCCAATGGGGCTGCAAACCCTTTCAGCTCCTCCAGTCCTCCCTCCAACTCTTCTATTGGGAACCTGGCACTCAGTCCGATGATTGGCTGCTAGCATCTGCCTTTGTATTTGTAAGGCTCTGGCAGGGCCCCTCAGGACACAGCCATAACAAGCTCCTTTCAGCAAGCACTTCTTGTCATCCATAATAGTGTTGGGGTTTGGTCACTGTTTATAGAATGAATCCCCAGGAAGGACAGTCTCTGGATGACCTTTCCTTCAATCTCTGTCTATCTCCATAATTGATCCTGTGAGTATTTTGTTCCCTTTCTCAGAAAAATCAAAGGATCCACACTCTGGTCTTCCTTCTTCTTGAGCTTTGTGTGGTCTGTGAGTTGTATCTTGTTTATTCTGAGCTTTTGGACTAATATCCACTTATCAGTGAGTGTATATACCATGTGTGTTCTTTTGTGACTGGGTTACCTCATTCAGGATGACACCATCTAGTTCCATTCATTTGCCTAAGAGTTTCATGATTTCATTGTTTTTAATAGCTGAGTAGTACACCATTGTGTAAATATACCACATTTTCTGTATCCATTCCTCTGTTGAAGGACATCTAGGTTCTTTCTAACTTCTGGCTATTATAAATAAGGCTGCTATGAAAATAGTGGAGCATGTGTTCTTATTACATGTTGGAGCATCTTCTGGGTATATGCCCAGGAATAGGTAATACTATGACTAATTTTCTGAGGACCTGCCAAACTGATTTCCAGAGTGATTGTACCAGCTTGCAATCCCACCAGCAATGGAGGTGTGTTCCTCTTTCTCCACATCCTATCCAGCATCTGCTGTCCCCTGAGTTTTTCATCTTAGTCATTCTGACTGGTGTGAGGTGGAATCTCAGGGTTGTTTTGATTTGCATTTCCCTGATAACTAAGGATGCTGAACATTTCTTCAGGTGCTTCAGAGCCAGTCGAGTTTCCTCAGTTGAGAATTCTCTGTTTAGCTCTGTATTCATTTTTTAATAGGGTTATTTAACTCTTTGGAGTCTAGCTTCTTGAGTTCTTTGTATACATTGGATATTAGCCCACTATCGGATGTAAAGATCTCTTCCCAATCTGTTGGTTGCCATTTTGTCCTATTGACAGTGTCCTTTGCCTTACAGAAGCTTTGCAATTTTATGAGGTCCCATTTGTTGATTCTTGTTCTTAGAGCATAAGCCATTGGTGTTCTGTTCAGGAAATTTTCCCCTGTGCCCATGTGTTCAAGGCTCTTCCCCATTTTCTCCTCTATAAGCTTCAGTGTATCTGGTTTTATGTGGAGGTCCTTGATCCACTTAGACTTGAGCTTTGTACAAGGAGATAAGAATGGATCAATTTGCATTTTTCTGCATGCTGACCTCCAGTTGATCCATCACCATTTGTTGAAAATGCTGTCTTTTTTCCACTGGATGTTTTTAGATCCTTTGTCAAATATCAAGTGATCATAGGTATGTCGGTTCATTTCTGGGTCTTCAATTCTATTCCATTGATCTTCCTGTCTGTCTCCGTACCAACACCATACAGTTTTTGTTTTTTTGTTTTTTTTTTATCACTATTGCTCTGTAGTAGAGCTTGAAGTCATGGATGGTGATTACCCCAGAAGTTCTTTTGTTGTGGAGAATAGTTTTCACTATCCTGGGTTTTTGTTATTCCAAATGAATTTACAGATTGCTCTTTCTAGCTCTATGAAGAATTGATTAGGAATTTTGATGGAAATTGCATTGAATCTGTAGATTGCTTTTGCAAGATGTCCATTTTTACTATATTAATCCTGCCAATCCATGAACATGGGAGATCTTTCCATCTTCTGAAATCTTCAATTTCTTTCTTCAGAGGCTTGAAGTTCTTGTCATACAGATCTTTCACTTGTTTGGTTAAAGTCACACCAAGGTATATACTATTATTTGTGACTATTGTGAAGGGTGTCATTCCCCTAATTTCTCTCTCATCTTCTTTATCCTTTGAGGTGAGGAAGGCTACTGATTTGTTTGAGTTAATTTTATATCCAGCCACTTTGCTGAAGTTGTTTATCAGCTTCAGGAGTTCTCTGGTTGAATTTTTGAGGTAAGTATACGATCTGCAAATAGTGATATTTTGACTTCTTCCTTTCCAATTTGTATAGTTTTGATCTCCTTTTGTTGTCTAATTGCTCTAGCTAGAATTTCAAGTACTAGATTGAATAGATAGGAAGAGAATGGGCAGTCTTGTCTGGTCCCTGATTTTAGTAGTATTGCTTCGAATTTTCTCCATTTAGTTTGATATTGGCTACTGGTTTACTGTACATTGCTTTCACTATGTTTAGGTATGGGCCTTGAATTCTGGATCTCTCCAAGACTTTTAACATGAAGGGATGCTGACTTTTGTCAAATGCTTTTTAGCTTCTAATGAAATGATCATGGGATTTTTTTTCTTTGAGTTTGTTTATGTAGTGTATTACATTGATGGATTTCTGTACATTGAACCATCCCTGCATCCCTGGGATGAAGCCTACTTGATTGTTGGAAATGATCATTTTGATGTATTCTTGGATTCGGTTGACAAGAATTTTATTGAGTATTTTAGCATTCATGTTCATAAGGGAAATTGGTCTGAAGTTCTCTTTCCTTGTTTGGTCTTTGTTTGGTTTAGGTATAAACATTATTGTGGTTTCATAAAATGAATTGGATAGAGTTCCTTGTGTTTCTATTTTGTGGAATAGTTTGAAGAGTATCGGTATTAGGTCTTCTTTGAAGATCTGATAGAATTCCCCACTAAACCCATCTGGTCCTGGGCTTTTGTTGGTTGGGAGACTGTTAATGACTGCTTCTATTTCCTCAGGACTTATGGGACTATTTAGATGGGTTATCTGATCCTGTTTTAACATTGGCACCTAGTATGTGTCTAGAAAATTGTCCATTTTGTCCAGATTTTCAAATTTTGTTGAGTATAAGCTTTTGTAGTAGGACCTGATCATTTTTTGAATTTCCACAGTTTCTGTTTGTTATGTCTCCCTTTTCGTTTCTGATTTTATTAATTTGGATAGTGCCTTTGTGTCCTCTGCTTAGTCTGGCTAAGGGTTTATCTATCTTGTTGATTTTCTCAAAGAATCAGCTCCTGGTTTTGTTGATTCTTTTTTTTTTAAAGATTTATTTATTTATTTTTTAAGATTTATTTATTTATTATATGTAAGTACACTATAGCTGTCTTCAGACACCAGAAGAGGGCGTCAGATCTCCTTACGGGTGGTTGTGAGCCACCATGTGGGTGCCGGGATTTGAACTCATGACCTTTGGAAGAGCAGTCAGTGCTCTTACCCGCTGAGCCATCTCTCCAGCCATTTTTTTTTTTTTGAGACAGGGTTTCTCTCTGTAGACCTGGCTGTGCTGGAACTCACTCTCTAGACCAGGCTGGCCTCGAACTCAGAAATCCACCTGCCTCTGCCTCCCAAGTGCTGGGATTAAAGGCGTGCGCCACCACTGCCTGGCTGTTGATTCTTTTTGTTTCTATTTGGTTGATTTCAGCCCTGAGTTTGATTATTTCCTTCTGGCTACTCCTCTTGGGTGTATTTGCTTCTTTTTGTTCTAGAGCTTTCAGGTGTGCTGTCAAGCTGCTAGTATAAGCTCTCTCCAGTTTCTTTTTGGAGGCACTTAGAACTATGAGTTTTCCTCTTAGCACTGCTTTCATTGTGTCCCATAAATTCTGGTATGATGTGTCTTCATTTTCATTAAATTCTAAAAAGTCTTTATTTCTTTCTTTATTTCTTCCTTGACCAAGTTATCATTGAGTAGAGCATTGTTCAACGTCCATGTGTATTTGTGTTTTCCATTGTTTTTGTTTGAACTTAAGACTAGCCTTAGACCATGGTGATCTGATAGGGTGAATGGAATTATTTCAGTATTCCTGTAACTGTTGAGACCTGTTTTGTGGTCAGTTTTGGAGAAGGTACCATAAGGTGCTGAGAAGAAGCTATATTCTTTTTGCTTTAGGATGCAATGTTCTATAAATGTCTGTTAGATCCATTTGGTTCATAACTTCTGTTAGTTTCACTGTGTCTCTGTTTAGTTTCTGTTTCCATGATTTGTTCATTGCTGAGAGTGGGGTGTTGAAGTCTCCCACTATTATTGTGTGAGGTGCAATGTGTGCTTTGAGCTTTAGTAAAGTTTCTTTTATGAATGAGGGTGCCCTTGCATTTGGAGCATAGATGTTCAGAATTGAGAGTTCAAATTGGTAGACTTTTTCTTTGACTAGTATGAAGTGACCCTCCTTATCTTTTTTGACAACTTTTGGTTGAAAGTCAATTTTATCCGATATAAGAATGGCCACTCCAGCTTGTTTCTTGGGACCATTTGCTTGGAAATTGTTTTCTAACCTTTGACTCTGAGGTAGTGACTGTCTTTGTCACTGAGGTGGGTTTCTTGTATGCAGCAAAATGTTGGGTCCTGTTTAAGTATACAGTCTGCTGGTCTATGTCTTTTTATTGGGGAATTGAGTCCATTGATGTTAAGAGATATTAAGGAAAAGTGATTGTTACTTCCTGTTATTTTCATTGTTAATAGTGGAATTCTGTTTTTGTGGCTATCTTCTTTTGGGTTTGTTGAAAGAAGATTACTTTATTGCTTTTTCTAGGATGTAGTTTCCCTCTTTGTGTTGGTATTTTCCACCCATTATCCTTTGAAGAGATGGGTTTGTGGAAAGATATTGTGTAAATTTAGTTTTGTCATGGAATATCTTGTTTTCTCCATCTATGCTAATTGAGAGTTTTGCTGGTATAGTATAGTATACTATATTTTGTATAGTAGCCTGGGCTGACATTTATGTTCTCTTAGGGTCTGTATGACAACTACCCAGGATCTTCTAGCTTTCATAGTTTCTGGTGAGAAGTCTGGTGTATTCTGATAGGTCTGCCTTTGTATGTTACTTTACATTTTTCCCTTACTGCTTTTAATATTCTTTCTTTGTTTAGTGCACTTGGTGTTTTGATTATTATGTGGAGGGAAGAATTTCTGTTCTGATCCAGTCTGTTTGGAGTTCTGTGTGCTTCTTGTATGTTCATGGGCACCTCTTTCTTTAGGTTAGGGAAGTTTTCTTTTATAATTTTGCTGAAGATATTTACTGGCCCTTTAAGTTGTAAATCTTCTCTTTCTTCTATACTTATAATCCTTAGGTTTGGTCTTCTCATTGTGTCCTGGATTTCCTGGATGCTTTGGGTTACAAGCTTTTTGCATTTTGCATTTTCTTTGACTGTTAAGTCAATGTTTTCTATGGTATCTTTAGTGCCTTTCTTCTATCTCTTGTATTCTGTTGTTGATGCTTGTATCTATGACTCCTGATTTCTTTCCAAGGTTTTCTCTCCAGAGTTGTCTCCCTTTGTGATTTCTTTGTTTCTACTTCTATTTTAGATCCTGGGTGGTTTTGTTCAATTCCTTTACTTGATTGTTTGTGTTCTCCTATGTTTCTTTAAGGGATTTTTGTGTTTCTTCTTTAAGGGCTTCTACCTGTTGATCCATGTTCTCCTGTATTTCTTTAAGGGAGTTATTTATGTCCTTCTTGAAGTCTTCTATCAGCATCATGAGATGTGATTTTAAATCCAAATCTTGCTTTTCTAGTGTGTTGAGGTATCCAGGACTTGCTGTTGTGGGAGAACTGGGTTCGGATGGTGCCATGTTACCTTGGTTTCTGTTGGTAATGTTCTTGTGTTTGCCTTTTGGCATCTGGTTATCACTGGTGTTAGTTGGTCTTACTGTCTCTGACTGTAGCTTATCTGTCCTGTAAGCCTGTGTATCTGTACTCCTGGGATTCCCATCCTCTCTGTACACACAGGTATGTAGGCACTCCTGGGAGACCAGCTCTCTTTTGGTGGAATTTGTGTGTAGCTCTGTGGCCCAGGATCAGCTCTGCACTCTCAGGCCTCTCCATAGTTCTAGGAGGTTAGCTATCTCCCTGCAACACCTGGATATGGCACACTGTGGCAGAGGTTGGTCCCTAGCCAGAGACAGAAACTGGAAGGCTCCCGCCTGAGGGTTTTGGACAGGTTCCTCTGAGCAGCAGCAGTGGTCCAACCTGTGCTCTCAGGCATCTCCACACTCCTGCAGAGGGACTGGAGGAGGCAGAAGGGGTGGAAGGAATGGAAGGTGAGTGGTATTCAGGAGGGCAGGGGTTTTGGTGATTGCTGGGTAGTGCATCCAGCTGGGCCCCCAGCAGCAGCTCTGGGACTCCAGAGGTGGGAGGGGGTTCTTACCAACTGCTCTGAGTGCAGCAGGTTCTCTAGGATAGATCAGGAAAAGGTGTCTTCACTGTAACAGACCCACCAAGAATCTGCCCCAGCAGTAAGGACAGGCAGCAGAAGGGGCAGAAGGCATACTTCCTACTTCTAACAGCCAGGATGGTGCTCAGGATGTTGCTATAACAGATGTTAGTGAGTTAAGTCAAATCTCATTTCTTCCTTATACCTGTCAACCTGTGACTTGGTTGTGTGGTAGAAACTCACCCAGATGCCACATGTTAAAACAGTGGACACTCCTCAGTGCTGAGACAGTTCTGTTGAACTGGCTCCATCTTTCTTGTGGTTTCTCTGGGAATGCGAGGCACTGATGAGGTGGGGTCTCTGAGTTTTAACCATGCTTAGCAACCACCATTCTCTGCCACATACATACATGTACACTTGTTCTTCCTGCTTTCTTGTTCCTGCCTAAAACCTACTGAGTCTGAGACCAGGAGCATTACAAGAGTGATCTGGGTGTTATCCTCCAGGTTAAAGAACTTTCCTCTCCCCAGCTGAAAATGACTCAGTGATTCAGTTTACCAGAAATTTCAACAACATTTGGAAGTGAAAAGTCTCCCATGAATTTATGTAGGGCCTTAGATTTGCAGAGCGCATGGTAGAATTTGGGGTCTCTGAGAAAGGGCAATGAGCCTTGGAGGTCTCACTTGCAATTTCTCTTTTTGGCCCATTGGGTAAACACAGATAATGGCATGCCTTAGAATATTGATCTCACCAGTTTAGACAGGAGAGGTGAATAAGGCTGAAACAACAACCGAAATGTGCCTATCACAAGGCATATCATATGTGATTTATTCTAGGAACAAATAATAAATCCCTGTTTTGAAATAAGCCCCCAGGTGATTCTAATGCAGCATGCCCACTAACCATACCCAGATAAATACTGCAGTTGTACATTTGATTTTTTTTAAAAAATCAATAGTTTCCAGTTTAATTCCACTTAATTCAACCCACATTTATAGTAGTGGCACAAGGCAGGAGCTACAATCTGTTAACCTCAAACAAGGGATCCTAGACTGCTCTGCTCTCCTCTACAGTCTCAGGCAATAGTCAGGGCACAAACACATACATTCAAACTCTGGTACTTAGCATGACAACTATGGAACAGTGTGAATACATGTCATTCATTCTCCCTAGTATTATTTTGCATAGATTTGGGGGGAGGGCATGGGAAATTCTCTACTCTATGCTTGTTTTGCTTACTTTACTGAACATTACAATGCTGTCTATATATACAGAGGTGGGATCTTTTTTTTTTTTTTTTTTTTTGGTTTTTGGGTTTCTCTGTGTAGCCTTGGCTGTCCTGGAACTCACTTTGTAGACCAGGCTGGCCTCGAACTCAGAAATCCTCCTGCCCCTGCCTCCCAAGTGCTGGGATTAAAGGCGTGCGCCACCACTGCCCCAGAGGTGGGATCTTGATCCATTTGGCCATTCCTTTTCACAGTCCTCCTACCTTCATCGGATTAGGGCAAAGACAAGCAGAACTCTCAAGGGTATCCTCTGTAAGCACTGGTGCTCATCTGAGATGGTCAAGGAGTTCTTCCTACCCTCATGCACAGACTTTCCTGCTACCCATTTGTTACAGTTTTTCTGAAATTTGGTCAGTTTGTACCCACTTTCTCTCTTCCTACCAGGGCAGACTACTAACCAATCACTCAGTATCCTTCTGACTCAATGACTGCTCAATGCCATTGGGAGTGACAATACAGTTCCCTCTAAAAGAATACTTTCCTATTTCCCTGGTTACATGCCATGGGTCTAACCAATGAGCTAGAAGGTGGGTGAATTTTCTAATAAAGTTCACTGAAAAAAGAGACCTGCCTCTCCTGTGTATTTATATCTCAGCATCATTAAGAAAAGGGTAAAGCATAAATGCTATTTCTTCCTCACAGCCTAGGCCATGTAGGCACATTCTATCATGAAAAAACAGATGTGAAAATATTAATTTATGAGACATAATCTGATTCATCACATTACAAGTGTTTCACTTTTACCTAAAATAGCCTTTCCATGGCTTCTAAATGCCATCTAACCCTCCCTCATGTAGCCTAGTTGCATTTAAAATAAAGTCGCAGATGCTTCATACTTCAGTGCTACACACTGGTTAAGAACTTGAGCTCTGGACATAGGCAGAGCTGGGTTGAATCCAAGGCCTGTTCTTATCCTCCCAGGTAAGAGACATAGCCCGGCTGAGCTTCGGACCCCACACTGAGAGAATGAGAAGTCAAATGCTATCACTTCAGAGACTCCTGGAGAGGAGAAAATGAGTTAATGCTCCTGGAATAGTTGGCCTGAAAGAATGGCAACTCCCATTAGCTATTAGCCCCATCTGTCCTGTTAATGCACACCATGTGAACAGTTACTTTCTTCATCCCAAGGAGGTCCTGAGAGAACCCATCCCTCTGGCACAAAAAGGAGCAGTAGAGATGGTGGTTTTCCAGTTTCTATGTGTGTTTTCAGGGCACTATTTGGGAAATGTCATTGTATCACTGTTGCTTCTAAAGCTTATGATGCTGACTGCTCTGAAAGACAGAATATCTATGTCAGCAGAGCCCCTAATCGATAGCATTGTGGATGCTTGGGGAGGGTGCCTCATTTTATTTTTGTTTTTGTTTTTTTTTTACAGTGACGTGCATCCAGTGAAATGTAGTAACCATATGCATTCTGTTCTGTGAGTTTTGACAATGGTGTGCATAGCAAATCCAACAAGACACAGACTATTTCTGTCATAGTAAAAACTCCCTTAGAACTCTTTTCAGCTAATCCCTCTGCAAAGGTAAGGTAAGCTGTTTGGGGTTTTTTTGTTTGCTTTTTTAAAATTTTATTTTAACATTGATTGGTTGGTTGGTGATTATGTGCCACAGAGTGCATGTGGCAGTTAGAGGAGAACTTGGGGAAGTTGGCTCTTTCCTTTGCCTATGTAGGTTCCATGAATTGAACTTCCACTATCTGTGGGGTCATATTTATACTCCTTCATCATGGGTCCTTTCACATGTTTGTTATATCCAAACATCCTTTCACCCTGTTTGCTTCAGGAAAACATTGTTTCATGTGTCTGCTTTAGCAAGACATCCTTTCACCTGTGTGCCCCAGCAAAACATCATTTCACATAACTAACTTTCCAAAGAAACTCGAAGTTCCCACTTCAGGAGAAGAAATTGAATTAATCTCTCCAAGAGCCACCCAACTTTGTACTCCACATTACTGATAATGCCAAAAAGACATTAAAGTTTATAACAGCGGAAGCTGGTACGGATGCATAGGCTGTGAAGAGCTGGGTCAATGAGTACACGGAAAAGGAGAATTTCTGAAATAGAAATGTACTGACTGAGAAGAGACTGGAAGGAAAAACGCCTGCACTCTCTATATGTAGTTAGGATTGCAGGCCCTTTTCTCCAAGACTTTTCTGGTCAGCCTGCTTTAGTTGTGTGGGTGAAGACACTGAAGCACAACAGCTAAATGTGTGTATTAGGGAGGAACCCGAAAGTAGTTGTGTGTCACCCAGTGTCTTTTCCTCAGCCCCCTTCCCATAGGCTATGACAAAAATCAGGACTGTCAAATCAGTTACTTTTTTTTTCCTTTGAAGCAAAGAAAAGGAAGTTTCCTAACAAAGATAAATCTGAAGAACTTTCTAGAATCATCTGCACCCATTTCCCCCTTTCTTTCCATTTGTTTTTAAAGATTTAAAAGAATTTTAATTGTGTGTATTTCTATAGATATGTGCCTGTGAGTCTATGTACCTATAGAGGCCAAAAAAGGCATCTGATCCATTGGAGATGGAGTTGCGGGTGACTGTGAGCTGCTATGTGTGTGCTGGGAATGGAACCCAGATCCTTACAGGAGCAGACTGTGGTCCTAACTGCTGCTGTCTTCATCCCCAGCTCATTGTTTTCCTTAATATAAAACAGCATAGTCATTACCAGGAGACTGGCATGGCTTATAGAGTGGCTGTTCCCAGTAGATCTACGTCTGGGTCTTTTCGGACCTCTGTGTGTCCTGGGGACTGTGGGTTTCCTATATACCTTAGGAAAATTTCTCACTCTCACCCACAGATCCTCCCCCGCCATGACGTCTTCTCAACAACACGGGGCCGAGTGGGCTGTGAGTAGGAAGTGGGATCTGTCACTAGTGGGATCTGCAGCAACGATTCACAGCTGAGTCAACTGGATGGCAAAAATAAATGTGTGGCTGTGTTTGGCTCTAAGAGTGTTCAAAATCAGCCTGCAGTGCCCTTTGCCCACTGGGAAGTGAGATTGCTAAGGCTGAGAGCAGGAAGCCTGCTGTGACCTGAGGCTCCCTGGTGACCTTAAAAAGCCATGTTAGTGTCCATGTGGAAAGCCATCTTATCTGGTGAGTGCCTATAATTCCAGCACTGGGAAGCTGAGATAAGAGGATCCTGGAGACCTAGAAAGTTTCTGAGTTCTAAGTGAGAGACCCTATCTTGAAAACTAAGCTGGAGAGCAATAAAGAAAACACACACACACACACACACACACACACACACACACACACACACACACTATAAATTAAAATGAGTGATGGATACGACAAATTTATCTGGCCCTTGCCTTGGACAGAGGGGCCAACACCACTGCTTTCTGACACTGGAGGGCCATGCCTGCTCCCAGGGCAGCTCCTGCAATGCCCATCTTCGGAGCTGCCATTCACCAGCAACACCATCAAGCTCAGCTTCCCAGATTGCATTTCAAATAGTGGAAAATTCCAGAATGTTGCTTGCAAACTGAACCAAGCTTTGTCAATGTGAGAGAAGATTGTGGTTGGCCTCGTAGCTCAGGAGGAACACGCCAAATTCTGTCGCTTGGTGTTTCAAATGAACATTCTGTTCAGCGAGCACAGTGGCCTCTGGCTGCAGCAGTATGGTTCCTGGAAAGCTCTGCTGAGAAGCAATTCCTTCTCAAAGCACCGGGGCTCCTCTCCACTCCATCTGAAGCTGCAGCGCACTTGTCTCTGTTTACAGTTCAGCATCTTTGTGATCTTGGTGCTTATTGTCTCCCACCTTAAACCCCACCTCTTCCTGACAAATCAATTTCAAACAAGCAACATAAACAAGCCTGTACCTGGGCAGCCTGTGACAGGCTTCCTCCAGGATGGCAGCAGTGCTGGGGACTCTAGGGACCACCACAGCTTTCAGAGTGTCTCAGGGAACTGCCTCAGTCTTCCAAGTCTCTGCACAACTGCTTCACTGACAATTCAACAATGGAGATCAAAACAAACTGCACAGGGAGATAGCTGGCTTCAGTAAAGCCAGGGTGTTAAAGAGGAAGAAGTAGGTCCGTGACAGAGTATTGCCCAGGGAAGTTAAAAATGAATCCAAAATGTCCATGACTTGAAATTCCTGCAGATTCCCAAACTGTATCCCAGCATCTCTTGCTACAAACTTCACTTTCAATGTAACCAGAGGCTCATGTTCGGTGACAGTGATGCCTGATGTGGGTGGGTCAGAGTGTAACATTCTGCTCACTGGTTGTCAGCAAGACTCCAGGCACACCCTAGAGTCTGTGAGGCTGACAAATGGTCAGTAAACTGCATTCTTCCTGTGCTAGTAAAGTATCCAGGGGCCTACATGTCATAAAATCATGCCACACCGTGGAAAGAATTCAAGGATCCCACACATTTACCATTTTCTCAACCCTGTTTTATATCGTCCTTCAAATGCCCTTATGTGTTCTCACCAACTCAATTTGATTGACAACAGTGTGCCTGTTATTATTACACATGGTAAACTGAGACAACTTTTTTCAAGTGTGTGTGTGTGTTTGTGTGTGTGTGTGTATGTGTGTGTATATGTGTGTGTATGTGTATGTGTGTGTTCATTTTACCTGTATGTGTATTAACCCAAATGTATGTATGTGCACCATAAATATGTAGGTGCCCATAGAGACCAGAAGAGGGCAGCTGGTGAGTTCTAGGTAGTCATAAATCTCAGGATGTGGGTGCTGGGAACTAAACCCTGGCCTTCTGCAGGACAGTGAGTCCTCATAACTGAGGAGCTGTCTCTCCAGGTCTCTCATGCTCTCTTGAAACCAATAGGTCCCTGTCATATTCTGCTGTCACTACACCAAGATCAAACCAGTTTCTCCAAGTTCATCTGCTAAGACCAGAAGGAATTAGGAGTGACATCACTTCCTGAAAGACACAGCTGTCATCTCAGTGGCACAGTCTATGGGTGGCAGAGTGACCCACCAGACCTAAATAAATGCCATTTGAGTATTAATATATGAGTGACTGGGCTGGAGATATGGTTCAGTGGTTAAGAGCACTGATTGCTCTTCTGGAGGTCCTGAGTTCAAAACCCAGCAACCACATGGTGGCTCACTACCATCTGTAATGAGATCTGATGCTCTTTTCTGGTGTGTCAGAAGACAGCTACAGTCTACTTACATATAATAAATAAATAAATCTTTTAAAATATATATGGATATATGTGTACATATATGTATATATATGTATACATATATGTATATATATGTATATATATGTATATATATGATTATATATATTATTGGCTATGATAAACATCATCTTGTGGACAAGAACCCTCAATCAAGATTATTGTTTAGTCTAAGTAAATGTCACAGGGAAGAGATTACATTGAAAAAGAGTGGGTATGCCGTGATGAACTTGGATAGTTTAGACCTTTAATCCCAGCACTTGGGAGGCAGAGGCAGGCAGATTTCTCAGTTCAAGACCAGCCTGGTCTACAGAGTGAGTTCCAGGTTAGCTAAGGCTACACAGAGAAATCCTGTCTTGAAAAACAAAACAAAATGTAGGGGAAAGGAAGGATGTCGAAGGTGATGCCTGGCATGGGACTCTTGCTGTGTTGTGCACTAATTACCCAGGGGCATCCGGGGGCAGCACACATGCCCTCTTACGCACAGTCACGCAGATTTGGTTTTCACTATTTGGTTTTGGTTTTAGGTCAAGTCAGGATTTCTCTGTGTAACAATGGCTGCCCTGTAACTAGCTCTGTAGACCAGGCAGACCTCAAACTCACAGAGATCCACCTGCTTCTGCCTCCTGCATGCTGGGATTAAAGGCATGCACTACCACCACCACCATCTGGCTGATTTTCACTCATCAGAAGCAATTGAATCATTTTCCATTGGTAGTACAGAAAAGCCAGAATAAGAAACAATCACAATATTACCTAAATAGAATTTTTTCTCTAAATTTTTTTTGATTTGTTTAATGTATAACCAGAGAAAATATGTTTGTCCTTAATGTTCCTAGGAAGAAATTAAACCCAGTGTGAACATTTTTAAAGTATGTGGACTCTGTTTGCTAAGGATGACTTCAACACAGCAGTAATAATGATGATAATAATTGTTTTAGTACCGAGGGATCCAAAGTGTACTGAGCTGATGAACAAACAGAGGAGGCGCTTCGTTAAACCCCGAGGCGCCATAAAACGTGAAAGCTTACTGTGACCCCACGGAAGTATGCCTTCTCCAGACTGAAGTGTGTGTGTGTGTGTCTGTGTGTGTGTGTGTGTGTTCTCGTGGAGGTCAAGCATCAGGAGCCATCCACCATGACTTTTGAGACCATGCCTCTCACTGTGCTGGATCTCACTGACTAAGTTAGGCTGACTGCAGAGCAAGAGCCCGGGATCCACCTGACTTGTCTTCTTACTATTGAGAGTTTAAGTGCATGCCTCTGTATATGGCTTTTATGTATATCCTGAGGATTGAACTCAGATCCTCATACTAGTGGGGAAAGCCTTCTACTAACTGACCTATCTCCAGAGACTCTTCTCAAAAGGCCCTTGTGATTTTCAAGAAAAAGGCACTAGTGTTTTCAACCAAAACCAGCTCTTATATGAGTGTATTTTCTGAGTACGAAACCTTACTCAGATGAACCACTGTGGTGGTTAGCTCTCCATTAGGAAGTCAGAATGTTGTACTCTGTTTCAGTTTTATGAACAGCTGGACTGGTCCCTTAGAGCCAGGCATTGCAACCAGGAGCATATATGTCCACAGGGGACTCTTGGCATTGCCTAGAGGCTGTGGGGACAGAGGATGCTCCTGACACCTGGTGTGCAGAGGCTAGTGAGCCTGCTTAGCATGCATTACTGCAAGGATGCTCCCACAACACAGAATTATCTTGTCTAAAATGCCAGCAGTCACTGACCTCACAGGAAAGCAGAACTCCATGGAACTAAACTTCACTGAGAGCAGCCAGGCTTGCAACGCTGTGACAGGAGAAGAACAAAGAATAATGTTTGTGGAAAACAAACTCAGAGATCAATCCACGCAATCTACTGACAGGCCTGACAAGTCAGTCAGCAGCAGGGAGACCCAGGGACTGAGCAAGAGAAACACAAGCTTCAGAGGAACAGATCCGAACAGCAGCTTGGTAGGGCTTAGAAGGCACCTGGGCCTGGTCTTACAAAGACAGCATTTCCTTACCTGGAACAGGGGGCAATTGTTAGCCCATGGAACAACATAGAATGGCGCAAAAGATCAAAAACCAACTTGAGGGGTCAGTGAGATACTCAGCAGCTAAGGTAATTTGCTGCTCTTGCAGAGGACCTGAGGTTAATTTCCAGCACTCACACTGGGCAACTCACAACTGCCTCTCCCTCTAGCTCCAAGGGATCTGACACCTTCTTCTGGCCTCCACAAGTATATGCTCTCACATTCAACAACCCACACACAAACGTACATGCGCGCGCGCGCGCACACACACACACACACACACACACACAATTTAAAAAGTAAATGACATTCTTTTTTTTGTCACCTAAAGTTTATTTTACCCATATTTTTTTTATTATTTATTTTATTTTTTTTAATTTACATTCCAAATCACTTCCCCTTTCCCGTTTCCTCCCTCCCCGAAAGTCCCATAAGCCCCTTTCCCTCCCTCTTTTCTCCATTCAACCCCCTCTCGTTACTCTGTCCTGGCGTTCCCCTACATCCAGTCTTTCCAGGACCAGGGGTCTCTCCTTCCATCTTTTTAGAAATCTATTGATATGCGGATTGTGTCTAGGGTATTCCGAGATTCTGGGTCAATATCCCTTTATCAGTGACTGCATACCATGTGTGTTCTTTTGTGATTGGGTTATCTCACTAAGGATGATATTTTCAAGATCTGACCATTTGCCTAGGAATTTCGTGAATTCATTGTTTTTAATTGCAGAGTAGTATTCCATTGTGTAGATATACCACATCTTCTGAATCCATTCCTCCGTTGAGGGACATCTGGGTTCTTTCCAGCTTCTGGCTATTATAAATAAGGCTGCTATGAACATAGTGGAGCATGTGTCCTTATTGCATGCAGGTAAAGTCTCTGGGTCTATGCCCAGGAGTGGTATAGCCGGATCCTCCGGGAGTGTCATGCCCAGTTTTCTGAGGAACCACCAGACTGCTTTCCAGAGTGGTTGTACCAGCCTGCAATTCCACCAGCAGTGGAGGAGTGTTCCTCTTTCTCCACATCCTCGCCAACAACTGCTGTCTCCTGTGTTTTTGATCTTAGCCATTCTGACTGGTGTGAGATGGAATCTCAAGGTTGTTTTGATTTGCATTTCCCTAATGACTAAGGATGATGAACATCTCTTTAGGTGCTTTTAGGTACACACAAACGTACATGCGCGCGCACACACACACACACACACACAATTTAAAAAGTAAATGACATTCTTTAAAAAGAAACCTTGATAGTAGGGAATCACTATTCCCTTTTAATGGAGTATTTATTGAATTAGAAGGAAAAAGAAAAAATTGCAAAATAAAGGAAAATAAACAACCATTAAATTCTGTATTTTAGGACTATAAACCTTCATTCCAAGAGAAGCTCCTAAGTTTATCCCAAAGCAGGAGTAAGAGAGGGCAACTAGAGACTTAAGGTGGCTGTGGAGACTACTGAGGAGTCCTCAGCTAAGCCTTGAGCTAGATAAAAGGGGCAAGTTAAATAAGAACTTGTAGCAGTCACTTGCTGAAGCAAAAATTGCCACTCTTGAACCTTGATGTCTTCATTTACACAATTTGGTCCAGGCCCGGGTTGTGCTCACAACACCTTATATAATAGGAAGGATATGTGAGCAAAAGGACCTGTCCTACTTTGCGCTTACAGAGTGTAACATAGCACAAAAGTCCCTGAGAAAGTATGATATCACTTAATGATTCTACAGTAAATCATTCTGTGCAAGCCAGAATGTATTAGGCAGAGTTCTTTATCCTAAAGAAATCAGAAATGTAGATCTCTTAAGGGGCAGGATCCAAATCCATCATGGTGGAAATGACTGGTGCCAATCAACAGAAAGCGAAATCTGTTATCACTATGAGTGGTATGCAAGATATTATGAAGACTGATCCCACTGTTGGAGACTCAGGCATATAAGGATCTGGATGGATAAGGAGTGGCCCTTTAGTGAACTCCTCTTGGAGGTGCTAGAAAGTCTAGGCCATGTGCAATCAGGTGATTGGTCTATGTAGAGGTTTGAATATGCTTGACCCAGGGAGTGGCACTCTTAGGAGGTGTGGCCTTGTTGGAGTAGGTGTGGCCTTGTTGGAAGAAGTGTGTCACTGTGGAAGTAGGCAATGAGACCCTCCTCCTCCTCACCACATGGAAGCCAGTCTTCTCCTAGTGGCCTTCAAATGATGATACAGAACTCTCCGCTCTTCCAATACTATGTCTGCCTAGATGCTGCCATGCTCCCACCTTGATGGTAATGAACTGAACCTCTGAACTGTAAGCCAGCCCCAATTGCATGTTGTCCCTTATAATAGTTGCCTTGGTCATGGTGTCTCTTCACAGCAATGAAACCCTAAGACAGTCTGAACATAGAACTGCCTGTAAAGGTAGAAAGACCCTTACCTATTCTCATGACATTGGCTATAAAACTCTTTGCACTTTTAATGCCACCTGACACTGAGAGCAAAGGCCCATGAAAAAGTGAAATGGTAATCTAGTGTAAAAGAAGGCTGAGTAAGGACTGGACTTGGCATTTATGCTAATGGAATGAGTATCAAAGTTGGTCCAGGCTCTTCAGTGCAGCTATAGTCTCCTAGAATTCACACTTGTGTTCACACTAGTAATCTTTCCTTGCCAATGGGGGAGGGGGCTAATTAAGTAGTTCATTATAACCATTAAGGAGTAAGTTCCTCATACCTGTGTGTACCTTTCTCAGGTATATTTTTCTCTTTATTTCACCAAACAGGTGTTTATAAATGCTTCTGCTGAATCATTGCTCCCAAGATGTACTGGCTGTTACAAGGAGAGACTGTTTCAGATGAGGAACCGAAATCAAGCCATCCTGTGAAGCAGCTCTCATAACCCTCTGCCCACTAAACAATGTGTGGGAATGTGTGAGAAACTTAACTTCATGGCCAAGAGCTGAAGCTGTGTGGACATTTCCAGAGGTTGAACTATACTATTTTTAACAAGGACACAAGGATAATAGAGTAATCCTGCTTGGTTATCTAGGTCTCTGGGTTTCCTTCCCTTTGCTCATTTCAGAAAGAAAATAAAAAAGTAGATCCAATTCAGAAAAGGAAGACAGTCTCAATTCTGTCAAGTGTCTGACACAGCAAGATGAAAAGTCACCATTCTGTAAGACTTGGATTCAAAGGCCTGAGCCAGGACCTTGGCATCCTGGAGTCTCCTGCCCTCCACCCACTATAGCAGCATCACATGGATGATTCAGAGCACACTGATGCATACTGTATTTATTTAAAAAAAATAGAGAAAGGTGGATGAGGTGAGGGATGGGAACCTACAAGGCAGATTGTTTTATCCAAATTAGGGATGTAATAAAAGATGTAATGCCAAACATGGAGTATTCTATATCTCTGTAAAGGTCTGAAGACCAGAACTAAATGAATTCTCATAATCCATGGCATCATTTGGTCAAAAGGTGACTTATTTCATTTGAAGATTTTTATATCTCTACAAGACTCTTCTGAACTAAACTGAAATAATGCTAACTGGTTGTGAAATTTCCTAATATGTTGAGAGTTCCAGATTTTTAATGACTGAGGAGCATATGAAGAGTCTAGGGGCAGTTAAAGCTGCTGCTGCCTAAGGTCCACCTGCAAATACATCACATACACAAATGGGCCAAGATAAGAAAACCATCTCTATTGATAATTAGATTAAATCCAAGTGGATTAAACCCTGGAGTTAAAGATCAGAGTTGCTCAAATGGATTGAGACCTGAACAAAGACTTTTGAAAATAAGAATGAGTTGTTTATGTAGTAAAGCAGAAAAGAACCATTTGAGAAGGAGAAGAGAATGGGGGAAGTATTATGGGGTCCCCTCCAGAGATGACCACTCAGAGACAGTTTATAGCAGTTTTAAAGTGTTAGTTCCAGTCAGCTGGGACCACACTCAGGTATTTGGGATACAAGTGTAGTAACAATGTTTAGAGAGAGGACTTTTAAAGGTGAAAATCACATCCTGGTATCTCCCTCTACAGCTGCAGTGGGAAGTTTTATGCAAGCAAGCAGTTTAACAGAAGCGGAAATAAGTTAACTGAGGCATCTTGACCTTGGGTTCCTAGAATAGAGCTAGGAAAACTTCCCATCAAGGAGATCAAATTCTAGTTAAATCTAAAATGGCCTTAGCAAGAATGCAAGATGAAGGAAACTCTGCACTGTCTTGTCCTGTCACAACAGCGGAGGGATGAGCAATGAGTACAATATGTAGGAAATACCAGAAACTCATTAAATATAAACTCAGCAAAACCCTCAGGGAAGTATGATAATTGGCAGAGAACTGTCCAACAAACAAAGCAAAGGCCATTTTCCAGCCATGGTACCATAGCCAATTGCTTAATCTCAAATATAAATGGCAACATTGGCTACTCTTGTATGATTAGATCACATATTATCTTGGCAACAACAAAAAGGTTTGTAGCAAAATAATATAAATGAGCTCTACTCTAAGCTCATTTTATTCTAAATGTGACCTCTACAGTAAGAAAGAAAATAATTGAAATGTTTGAACTACTGCTTATACCTGCCTCTCAAAAGAAAAGCATGAGTGTCAAGACAAAGAGAGAAAAGCTCCTCCTGCAGGCCAGAGGTAAGCTGGGTGTGGTGGTGCATACCTTTAATCTCAACAAGTAAAGGCAAAGGCCAGCCTGGTCTATCCACCCCAAATGTTATAAACCAATATACCTAATAAATTCTCTTTCTAATATGTATACATTTTGATCATTCTGTTCCTTTAAAGAACTGCGCCCCCTCCCCAGCAACTGACTAAAGCAGAAATGCATGCAGTTAAGCTAGTTGATGACAAAGGAAGGAGGACTGTAAATAATTTAGAAAATAACTCTAAATGTTTGAGAGTGAGAAAAAGGAAATAAAGAGAAATCTTGGTGGGGAGCAAACTATTTTCTCAGAGTAAAGGGCAAATTGTGAGAGTCTGTCTAATAGACATAGCAATTTTTATTCTTACCTAAAATTGTAAAGCTGACAGAATGCCCCATGCAAGTGAGTCTTGCACAGTCAACTAGAAATCCCAGAACTGGTTCCAGGCTCCCATGGAAAAGGAAAAGTGTCTATAATTGTTATCCAGGTATCAAGTGTTACATAACTGGCCGCCTAGAGGACAGAATGAGGAGACACTATCTTAAGCTTTGTCACAGAATAGAGTCTTTTATCCGGAGGTCAGAAAAAGAGCACCATGAAAAATTGGATTCTGAAAGAGTCAGTTAAAAGAAGGACTGGGCAGTGTGGCTTGAGCCTCGGTATGTTGAAATTGATATTCGTTTGCAATTACCAAGAGGAACACTGCAGCCACCTGGCCACCTTTCAGTCTGTGTGCAATAAGAAGAGTCTTACATTCCTTTTTAAGATAAAGCACTTTTTACAGAGAGGGCTATGGGGTGGTGGTAGGGGCGAGGGAGATGGAGACCGGCTTTAAAAAAGAGTGTTGAATGCCTCATTCACTCTGCTTATGAACCCAGGGATACTGGATGCAGTGATAGTTGAAACAGCCTGCCCAGACATCCCTTTCTTTTAGGAACTTTCTTCTTGCAAGAAACCATCCTTCCCATGAGACTTGGGTCAGGCTTACAGATGCCTCCTTTTTCATTAGACACAATGCCAGGCAGATTCTCTGAATTTCCATTCTTGTTCTTATAAAGTAATAGCTGTGATCGCTCTGAACAAGCAATTGGCCATTCAAACTTTGGCAAAGAATCTCTCCTTGCCTCAAATCCCTTCTTAGTAGTTTTCTCAAGAACCAGCCTGACCTCAGGGCAAAGCATCTTGGACCTACTAATTCCTCTGTCCCACACCTAGCTGCATTTAGACGCTCTCTTCTTGCAAAAGCCCTTTCTGGTGGAGCTTGGAGATGCTTAGAAATCTCATACTCAGTACAACTGCAAGCACCACACCACACCCTCCCTTAGTAGCTCCCTGTCTCTCTCTGTAACCCTTTTGGATAACATCTCTCCTCACTCAAGTCTAGAGCTATTTTGTGTTTATTGGCTAGAGAAATAAAGGGAAATGGTAGTGAAGGAGTCCATCTCTGCCTGTCTTCAAGTCGATGGGGTGCCTCTGTCTATCTCTGACTGGATCTTGGAAAGAACAATTGATTCTTTCTTGACAGGCTTCCTAAGCCAGGTTGCTGGAATATTGACTGGAGAGAGCATGGGGTCAACAAACAGGAGCCCTGTCCCTCTTCTCACATCTGCCAACTACAACAGGGGTCACGTGACCAAGGTTAAGTCAGAAACTTCCTGGGCTTCAGCAGAAATTCCTTAAGTGAATCTTGGATCATTTTATTTTGATTCTGCCAGCTCCAACTTTCGTGATTGATTGAACTTTTCCAGCCACTGACACTCTGGATTCTAGGAGTGTTTTTCATCTAAATCTTTTACTTAGACATGTCAACAAGCATGCCTGCTGTCTAGCTGTTTTCTATGTGAGGGTGTGTGTATGATTATGTTTGCCTTTACATAAGTGTGGGTATATGTGTGCATGAGTGTGTGATTATGCACATGTATCTGTTTGGGGCTGAAGAACTTGGGAATGTTCATGAAAATCTTTCTACACAAAGCATTCTTTTACTCCTCAGTTCAGGCTTCAGTCGCACTGATTAGCTGTCTTTTGTCTGCCCTTCTGGATGATTGTGAGCAGTTTCTCCCGGCATAGGCATGGAGGTACCTGACTTCCATGAGTCTCCAAAGGCCTTCTCTGTGGTTTTCCCAGGGAGATGTCCTATACTGGCTGAGCTTTTTTGCTCACTGATGTCACAGAGATACACACGGAGAATCTACAGGCCCTTCAGTGAAATGTTCAAAGCAAGGCCTCAGAGATAACCATGACCATATCAGACCCATATAGGTCACAGACCAGAAGCAGTGATGGACAACTTGCCTTCGTCTTCCCTCTACAGCTCCTGTAGGACCACTGCACTGTAAAGTTACTGATCTGAGTTAGTTATTAACATTATTGACAAGTGAATCTTGGACAAGTTCCCTGTTAATGACTACCAAAATGATTAGGACAGAGCGGGATTCTGAGACTTTAGTTTACCTCATGTGTGCCACCTCCTTCATGGAAGCTGCTTCCCTTGCTCAGCTCATCTTTATGTGCCCACCCTTCACTGGAAGATCTCTGTGCTTGATAGATACATGTATTTCTGTGTGGGGACCTCTGATCTCATTGGCTTTCAGACTGAATTACTCTAGAAGAAAAGAACAAAGACAAAGAGGAAGGCCAAAGCTTCAGCGGTTGTGTGTTGGAGTGTACATGTGTGTGTGTATGTGTGTATGTGTGTGTGTGTGTGTGTGTGTGTGTGTGTGTGTCTACAAGTACATATGCACATGTGTGCTGGTACATATGGAGCCCAGAGTTCAGGTGAAATTGGATATTTTTCTCAGTTGCTCTTCACTTTAACTTTTGAGATTGAGTCTCTTGAATAAGCTGGATCTCTCTAAGTCAACTAAAGTGGCTGCCCAGCATCCCCAGGGATCAGCCTGTCACTGCCTCCCAGCACTGGGTTTGCAGTGGATCCTCATGTTTGCACAGGAAGCACTTTACCATCTCTTCATCCCCCAGCCCCCACCCCTTTTAAGGTCTGAGAGTTGTCTGTGGCTCTCAAACACTTTGAAATGCAACTCACAGCAATGCAATAGGAACGTTTGCTATCTTTTGTCTGACAACACACATTCTTTATTTTAGGGCCAGACTTCAGTCAATTTTTAAAAGTGAATTTGCTTTAAAGAAAAAAATACATCTTTTTACAGACCTCAGAATGGCTCTGGAAGCAGAAGAGAGCCAGAGATGTGTAAGAATTTGAATAAAACCTTAAACTCCAAATTGCATCATTAGTAATATACCCTGCAGGCCACCATTACTGGTTGGCAAGATATCCATCACTGCCAGGAGATTATGAACTGAAGAAGAACCACAAAATTTGCAACCTAGTGGATTAAAGAACTCCATCACACTGATGGAGAATGCCATGCCCAGGAGAGACCTGAAGTCTTAAATATTTAAGCTTATTGTATTTGGCTTGAATATGCCAGGGTTTTTTTGGCAATTTATTTTTATTTTTATTTTTTAATGAAAAAGGAAGTAAGAACATTTTATGATAAAGATTTACATGAAAATGTTTCTGACAAAATTGAAGAAGCATATAGAAAAACACATTAAGATTGACAATTTTTATAGAAAATTAAAGAGTAAAATGGTAAACATAAAAAACATTTCTAAATTAATTGAAAAAGGAAGTAGAAACATTTTCTGATAAAATTGAAGATTTACATGGAAAATACTTTCAATCAACTTAGGAATATTTTTATGCCTACCATTTTATCTGTATAATTTTCCATGATAATCTTCAATTTTAATGTTATTTTATATGCCAGTTTTACAAGGTAGTCTTTCAGAGGCAGGCGGATTTCTGAGTTCAAGGCCAGCCTGGTCTACAGAGTGAGGTCCAGGACAGCCAGGGCTACACAGAGAAACCCTGTCTCGAAAAACCAAAAAAACAAAAGGACAAGGTAGTGTCTCTCTCTCTCATTCTCCCACTGTCTGATTTGTTCCCTCCTTCTGCTTCCAGAATCCAAAGAAACATTCCAAGTTTGCACGGCAGGAGCAGTATGAGTCTTTAGCTTTTTCTAGAGCTATTTGTATATCTGTAGCTACTTTAGGACCCTGTGATTAGGTTTGGTCAAAGGGTCCTCAGAGGGATTGGCAAGTATCCCTTTCTCGGGAGGGAGATTTAGTTTTATTGTTTTTAAGTGTGTGTGTGTGTGTGTGTGTGTGTCTGTGTGTGTGTGTCTGTGTGTGTGTGTCTGTGTCTGTGTGTCTGTGTCTGTGTGTCTGTGTCTGTGTCTGTGTCTGTGTCTGTGTGTCTGTGTGTCTGTGTGTGTGTGTCTGGGTCTGTGTGTCTGTGTCTGTGTCTCTGTGTGTGTGTGTGTGTCTGTGTGTGTGTGTGTGTCTGTGTGTGTGTGTGTCTGTATGTCTCTGTGTGTGTGTGTCTGTGTGTGTGTATCTGTGTGTCTGTGTGTGTGTGTCTGTGTGTGTGTGTATGTGTGTGTGTATGTGTCTGTGTGTGTGTGTGTCTGTGTGTGTGTATCTGTGTGTCCGTGTGTGTGTGTGTGTCTGTGTCTGTGTCTGTGTGTCCGTGTGTGCCTGTGTCTGTCTCTGTAAGGGTATGTACACATGAATGCAGTGCCCTGGGAGGCCAGGGGCCTAGGATCCCCTGGAACTGGAATTACAAGCAGAGGCAGTTATGAGATATCACGTGGGCACTGGGAATCAAACTTGGGTCCACTGGAAGCACAGCAAGAATTCTTAACCACTGAGCCTTTCTCCCGACCCAGGTCATTTTTAATATGAAGCACCAAAGAGCAGGGGTGAGGCCTTGCACCCTTTCTTGTACAGAGCTCTGGAAGTCCTGCACAGGTGGAGACCACAGATCTAAAAGTGTCTTGTTCTTCACATTCTAGCAAGGGTACACACTGTGGTGATGCTCTTGGTGTTGATTTTGATTACTTGGCTGTGAAATGCTGATCAGGTTACTTCACCGTGAGACCACCTTGTTTCTACCCTTGTGCTTAGAGCTTTGACAGGAAGGCCTTACACTCAGTGGACATGCAAGGCTGAGACATTGGGTTCCTCAGAGGAGTAGCCACTGGTCTATTGGTGTCATAAAACCATGATGGAAAGCAACATAGGGGAGAAAGGGCTCATTTGCTCACACATCCTGATCACAGTCCATCATTAAGGAAAGCCAGGGTGGGAGCTCAAGGCAGGTACCTGGGGACAGAAACTGAGGCAGAACTGTGGAGGGATGCTGGTTATAGCCTTGCTCTCTTGGTTCGCCCACTTCAATTTCTCTAGAACTCAGGACCACCTGCCAAAAGGTAGCATGAACCCACAGTTTAATCCAGTCTCCCCCACATCAATGATTAATCAAGAAAATGCACCCGCAGATCTGTCTCCAGGCCAATCTGACGGAGATGTTTTTTTCAACTGAGGTTCCTGGTTCCCAGAGAACTACAGTTTGTCTCACATTGACAACCAACCAACAACACAAACATAACAAAACAAAACACAATTGATGAGCACACCATATAAATTACTTGAAAATCCCCCATGTGGAGGATTTGTCTGTTTTTCCATTTATGCAGACACTGATTTATGTCACTATGAACTCCTGTATATTTAGTTTACACTTTGAGCTACAAACTAATTTATTCTCTTGCTCCAATTTTCCTTACTTTGGCCACAGGGAGCTCTTTAGATGGCTTTGTACCCTTTGTCAGGCATCTTGCCTGCTTGAGTTTTTTCTCATATGTTGGTAGCTAGGTAGTCCAGGCTTATATTCTTTTTGTGTATTTATTGGCCCCGTCTTAGAGTCAGTATTTTCCCAGGCAACTCTGTTTCCTCTGACTGGAGAATGACATTAGAAGCCAAGGCCTGGGAGTGAAGTGTTCTTATGATTAGTGAGGTGAACACAGCTTATAGAGCATGGAAATCCATAAGCACATATAATCTATATAAGCTGTCACTTGAAAATACTTTTTACAACAATACTTCAGTTATGTCTTGCTGTTGAAATAGCTGAGAAGGATGCATAATCTGATAACTTTGAAATTTATTATTTTATTATTTTGAAGGGGTGGAAAATAATGAGGTTTCATGTAACTCAGGCTGACCACAAACTCACTATGTAGCTGAGGATGACCTCAAACTTGCCTTTACCTCTTGAGTGCTGGTATTATAGGTTGCACCACCTAGCTTCTGTGTCTCTGAGAACTGAACCCAGGCCTTTGTACGTGTGAGGCAAGCCCTCTGAAGACTGACCTGCCCCTGAGACATATTTCGTGCTCTAACCATCCCTGTTAAGGACTATGATATTTTCTGTAAGCATGTTGGCAGTTCTTTCCTATAAGTTTTACATTTGCTTATTGATTCAATTTATTGTTAATTTAAAAAAAATGTTTTGTGTGTGTTTGAAAATGAGTGCCTTCTCCATGGGTCTTCAATGGGTCGGCTTCATTTACATTCCCTTACTCCACCACCAAACTTCAGGGAACAGAATGGAAGAGGAAAGGGAAAGAATATGAGTCTGAGGATAGGGAGGTGTACTGAGAGATGCTGTTTTCGAGGCATGAAGACTAGACCTGCTGACAGCAGTTACCTGCTCAAGATCAAGTCAGCCAAAGTTCCAGCATAGATGAGGTTAGTCGGTCTTACTAGGGAACAATAGCCACTCTTTTTGAAGGTCACAGTCACTGGTAGGATTCCCATGCTCCAGTGGACAGCTCCACACCCACCCACATTTGGTAGCACTAACTGGACTTAGTTGGTTATATTTTTTAAAAAAGACCTGAAGTTGGGAGTAGGTCATGGTGAGGGGGCAATAGGGATGTAGAAATGAGAAAATGGGGTGCCTTAGTTGGGGTTTCTGTAAAGAGACACCATGACTACAGCAACTCTCATAAAGGAAAACATTGAACTGGGGCTGCCTTACTGTGCAGAAGTTTTGTCCATTGTCATCATGGTGGGAAACTTGGTGGCACACAGACGGGTGTGGTGCTGGAGAGGGAGCTGAGAGCAATACTTCCAGACCAGCAGGCAGCAGGAAGCGAGTGATACTGGGCCTGGATTGAGCATCTGAGACCTCAACCCCTCCATCCCACCCCCAGTGACACACTTCTGCAACAAGGCCATACCTCCTAATAGCACCATTCCTTATGAGCCTATGGGGACCATTTTCATTCAAACCACCACATGTGGGGAACATGATCAGGTATCATTATAAACATATATAAAGTTCTTAAGAATAAGAAACAAATTTTTGAAAAATGTATGTATCCTTGATACAGTCTCTGACTCTACATTTGTGTATGTGTCTAAACAATGGTGCTAAAATCTTCTGAACCTTGACTGATACTATCCTTTGCTTGTCCAATAGGTTGTTAAGAGAATTTAATTAATTTATCCTTAATGAAATGTCACCTTGTACTTTATTGTAAAAAGAATGTTCCGTGTTAGTATATCCTAAAACAGTTTCCAAAATGATGCCCAATTCTTAATATTTACCTGAAATTCTTACTTCTTGCCCAAGACTTGATAGCAACTACAAAAATCCCTCCAAATATATCAGATTTATTGATAAGGGTGGAAAGTTTGACAGGACTGTTCTTTTTGGTCCACTATGCTGAGGACCAAAGTCCTCCTAACTTTTCCTAGGAACTAGTACTGTTGACGTTGACTCATGCTGCAAAGCTAAAATATGATTAACATCTGTTTATTTGTTTATTAGAGTATTTGTATAGATGCTGTGTTCCTTAGAAAGTAAGGGCTCTTTCCAAGTAAATAGATTCACTGTGTACTAATTGGTGTTCAAAAAAGGATGCCTGTCAGTGGTTCAGTCATTTCATCCACCACTTAACATCCAGCAAGTGTAAACACGCGTTCCTATCTACAGATGCTATTTCTAAATTTATAGCTTCTAAACAGCCATTAATTTTGCTACCA
>BTHU01000001.1:105411271-105548771 GCA_036184795.1 Tokudaia tokunoshimensis
AGAGGCATGAGAAGCCTTGGAAGTTCACAGAGCAGTTCAGCCCCCATACACAGTGGCAAACAACAAAAGAGATCCTGTGTCGAACAAGTTGGAAAGTAAGGACCAACTCTGGAACTGTCCTGTCACGACCATAGTGCACCATGGCATGGTGGCACCTACACTTTCATACACTGGTGGTTCAAAGACACACCTGGACATGCAAAGAAAGCCTACTGGTTTAAATGATGTTTTTATTTATTTTTGAATGGGAATATCACATTAAGTAAAATAATAATAATTGTGCTCTTAGAAGTTTGAAACTTTTTGGCTACTTTAAAAGCCAAGGCCTTCGGAATGTTCATTAGGATAGAGCCATAGGACAGGGCAGAGAAGAGCCCAGAAGCCCTGACCTCACACCCACATGCTCCACATCGAGATGGGGACAGTGCCTTAGGCTGCCAACTTGCTAGCCCAGAACTGATTAGAAAAATGGGCTGAACTAGTCCATTTGAGATTTGGGGGCTGGCTGCTAATATGACTAGAGAAACCCACTTCTAAGGATCTAAGGTGGTAGGATGGATTAGGTAGAGTAAGGATGCCCTTTCCACTCAAAGACTGAAAGCGTTCTGTAGATGCAGTCTGAACATCTGTCTGCATTAGTGAATTTATCATATGAGTAGTTATTTGATTAGTGTTTTCATGTTGGCAGTAGTGTGTGGAAAGATTCTGGAACCAGTGTAAAGAAATTGTAATGATATTATTATAGCCTTGGCCTTAAGGGAGAGGTGTTATCCATCTGATAGAATAATGTGCACCATCTAGTGGACAGAGGCGGTATTCTTTCTTTCTTTCTTTTTTCTTTCTTTCTGTTCTTGCTAGAATATCAAAGTTTTGGCAAGGAGGGATGGGAAGGTAGATCAGTTAGAAAAGGGCTTGGTGCTCAAGCACGGAGGCCTGCATTCAGTCCTCAGCAACTACATGAGAGGCAGGGCTTGGTGGTGTGCACTGGTCAACTTAGCCCTGGGGAGGCAGAGAGAGAGAGAGAGAGAGAGAGAGAGACAGAGAGAGAGACAGAGAGAGAGAGGAGAGACAGAGACAGAGAGACAGAGACAGAGACACAGAGAGAGGCAGACATAGACAAAGAGAAAAAAGAGAGATACATGAAGGAGACAGACAGACGAGACAGAAGTCATTGCTGGTATCTGCAGTGGGGTAGTGGAAGCAGAACTCGGTTGTGAGGTGGGCCTAAGAATCTGCACCCACCTGACTTCCAGAACCCACATAAGAGAGATGTGATGATGCAAGACTATAAACCAGTGCTGGGCAGCTGAAGACAGTGATCCCTGGAATGCAATGGCCAGCCAGCCTGACGAACCTGCAAGTTCTAGGGTAGTGAACGGCTCCGACAAAAAGTCAGGACAGCTCACCTGAGAAATGATGACTCCTAATATTGAACTGTGGCCTCCAACAAACACCACCCCTGTGGGACAATGGACCATGCCAGGAGACTTGGTACAGCACCCACCTGAGTGGTAGGTGGCTCTCTACTCCCTATTTGATTCCTGGCCCGGAACACACTTTCTACATAAGTATACATAGCCCCAGAACAATAAGGTTTAGGCAATAAGCTTCCCTTCCAGGATATTCCCCCTGCAAAAGATATTTACTCTCTGGTCCACCCTGAGAGGTTGGTATGCGTCCATTTTCCATGATGAACATGATAAACGGTATGGATAAACATAGACTGTCTCTTTCATCAAGAACCATTGTGGGGCGCATAGAGAAAGACTTCCACTATGGAGCCACTGCCTAAGTCTCCCACAGAAGGCATCTCTGCTCGTTGCTAAGCTAAGGACTTTTCCCTGGTCCCAGGTTCCTTATCATCCTCAGCCCGTGGGCCTCCAACTCTGTTCCCAATTCCTTGAGACCCAGTAATGCCTGAATGTTCAGGAGTTTGAGCACCCGATCCTGGCCTCTTCAAGACCTGTGGACCCCTGATCCTTCATTCCCAACTCCTCTGTGTGGCACGCCAGAAGCAACTGGATGCCAAGGAGTCAGGGAACCCCAGCTTCAGCATCCCACATCCTAGGCTGCATTCTCCCACCCCCTGAGTGGTGTCTCGGTGCTTCCCTAAAGCCCAGCACCTTAGGGCAGCTGTGCAGAGTAAACAGAGACTAGGTCACCTCCCGTGTTCCACCTGCCGAAGCAGCCGTGCCCAGCACCCCAGCGGCAGGGCAACACGTGGAACAATACACCTTCACATGTATCCACACATACTAGAACAAGTACGCACACACACACACACGGAGAATCTACCCCATATGTACTGTGGGACACCTTCAGCACAGTGCTTGTAGGCAGTGCTCAGCAGGGGAGCCGGCACACAGCAGCTACTAGTGCTGACCTGAGAGAGCAGCTGCAGGGATTCTCCAGACAGAGCACATCTCCAAGCATCCCACTCTTGGCTTTTTTTTAAAAAAAATTTTATTTTCTAAGTTTTTTTTTATTTACATTCAAAATCATTTCCCCTTTCACGTTTCCTCCCTCCCCGAAAGTCCCATAAGCCCCCTTCCCTCCCTCTTTTCGCCATTCAACCCCCTCTTGCTTCTCTGTCCTGGCATTCCCCTACATCCAGTCCTTCCAGGACCAGGGGTCTCTCCTTCCATCTTCTTAGAAATCTATTGATATGCGAATTGTGTCTAGGGTATTCTGAGATTCTGGGTTAATATCCCCTTATCAGTGACTGCATACCATGTGTGTTCTTTTGTGATTGGGTTACCTCACTAAGGATGATATTTTCAAGTTCTGACCATTTACCTAGGAATTTCGTGAATTCATTGTTTTTTGTTTTTTGGTTTTTTTTATTTTTTTTGAATTCATTGTTTTTAATTGCAGAGTAGTATTCCATTGCGTAGATATACCACATCTTCTGAATCCATTCCTCCGTTGAGGGACATCTGGGTTCTTTCCAGCTTCTGGCTATTATAAATAAGGCTGCTATGAACATAGTGGAGCATGTGTCCTTATTGCATGCAGGGAAAGCCTCTGGGTATATGCCCACGAGTGGTATAGCTGGATCCTCCGGGAGTGTCATGCCCAGTTTTCTGAGGAACCGCCAGACTGCTTTCCAGAATGGTTGTACCAGCTTGCAATTCCACCAGCAGTGGAGGAGTGTTCCTCTTTCTCCACATCTTCGCCAACAACTGCTGTCTCCTGTGTTTTTGATCTTAGCCATTCTGACTGGTGTGATGGAATCTCAGGGTTGTTTTGATTTGCATTTCCCTAATGACTAAGGATGATGAACATCTCTTTAGGTGCTTCTCAGCCATTAGATATTCTTCAGGTGAGAACTCTTTGTTTAGCTCTGTACCCCATTTTTAATAGGGTTACTTGCCTCTCTGGAGTTTAACTTCTTGAGTTCTTTGTATATATTGGATATTAGCCCTCTGTCGGATGTAGGGTTGGTAAAGATCATTTCCCAGTTAGTTGGTTGCCGCTTTGTCTTTTTGACAGTGTCTTTTGCCTTGCAAAAACTTTGTAATTTAATGAGGTCCCATTTGTCAATTCTTGATCTTAGAGCATAAGCTATTGGAGTTCTATTCAGGAAATTCTCCCCTGTGCCCATATGTTCAAGGTTCTTCCCTAGTTTCCTTTCTATTAGTTTCAGTGTGTCTGGTTTTATGTGGAGGTCCTTGATCCACTTGGAATGGAGCTTAGTGCAAGGAGATAAGAATGGGTCAATTTGCATTCTTCTGCATGTTGACCTCCAGTTGAGCCAGCACCATTTGTTGAAAAGGCTATCTTTTTTCCAATGGATGGTTTTAGCTCCATTGTCAAAGATCAAGTGACTATAGGAGTGTGGATTCATTTCTGGGTCTTCAATTCTGTTCCATTGATCTACATGCCTGTCACTGAACCAATACCATGCGGTTTTTAACACTATTGCTCTGTAGTACAGCTTGAGGTCCGGGATACTGATTCCCCCAGAGGTTCTTTTACTCTTGAGAATAGTTTTAGCTATCCTGGGTTTTCTGTTATTCCAGATGAATTTTTGAATTGCTCTTTCTAACTCTATGAAGAATTGAGTTGGGATTTTGATGGGGATTGCATTGAATCTGTAGATTGCTTTTGGCAAGATGGTCATTTTTACTATATTAATCCTGCCAATCCATGAGCATGGCAGATTTTTCCATCTTCTGAGGTCTTCTTCAATTTCTTTCTTCAGAGACTTGAAGTTCTTGTCATACAGATCTTTCACTTGTTTGGTTAGAGTCACGCCAAGATACTTTATATGGTTTGTGGCTATCGTGAAGGGTATCATTTCTCTTACTTCTTTCTCAGCCTGCTTATCCTTTGAGTATAGCAAGGCTACTGACTTGCTTGAGTTGATTTTATATCCGGCCACTTTGCTGAAGTTGTTTATCAGCTGTAGGAGTTCTCTGGTGGAGTTCTTTGGGTCGCTTAAGTATACTATCATATCGTCTGCAAATAGTGATAGTTTGACTTCTTCCTTTCCAATTTGTATCCATTTGACCTCCTTTTGTTTTCTAATTGCTCTAGCTAGAACTTCAAGTACTATATTGAAAAGATATGGAGAGAGAGGGCAGCCTTGTCTAGTCCCTGATTTTAGTGGGATTGCTTCAAGTTTCTCTCCATTTAGATTGATGGTGGCTACCGGTTTGCTGTAAATTGCTTTTATTATGTTTAGATATGGGCCTTGAATTCCTGATCTTTCCAAGACCTTTAGCATGAAAGGATGCTGAATTTTGTCAAATGCTTTCTCAGCATCTAATGAGATGACCATATGATTTTTTTCTTTGAGATTGTTTATATAGTGGATTACATTGATGGATTTCCTTATATTGAACCATCCCTGCATCCCTGGGATGAAGCCTACTTGATCGTAGTGAATGATCGTTTTGATGTGTTCTTGGATTCGGTTGGCAAGAATTTTATTGAGTATTTTTGCATCGATATTCATAAGAGAGATTGGTCTTAGATTCTCTTTCTTTGTTGGATCTTTTTGTGCTTTTGGTATTAGCATAGTTGTGGCTTCATAGAACGAGTTGGGTAGTGTTCCTTCTGTTTCTATTTTGTGGAATAATTTGAAAAGTATTGGTGTTAGGTCTTCTTTACAGGTCTGATAGAATTCTGCACTAAAACCATCTGGACCTGTGCTTTTTTTGGTTGGAAGATTTCCAATGACGACTTCTATTTCTTCAGGGGTTATAGGACGGTTTAGATGGTCTATTTGATCCTGATTTAATTTTGGTACTTGGTATCTGTCAAGGAAATTGTCCATTTCCTCAAGATTTTCTAGTTGTGTTGAATACAGGTTTTTGTAGTAGGATCTGATGATTTTTTGAATTTCCTCAGTTTCTGTTGTTATCTCTCCCTTTTTGTTTCTGATTTTATTAATTTGGATACTGTCTCTGTGCCCTCTGGTTAGTCTGGCTAAGGGCTTATCTATCTTGTTGATTTTCTCAAAGAACCAACTCCTCGTTTTGTTGATTCTTTGTATGGTTTTATTTGTTTCTACTTGATTGATTTCAGCCCTGAGTTTGATGATTTCCTGCTTCTACTCCTCTTGGGTGTATTTGCTTCTTTTTGTTCCAGGGCTTTCAGGTGTGCCATTAAGCTGTTAGTTTATGCTGTCTCCCGTTTCTTTTTGGTGGCACTCAGGGCTATGACTTTTCCTCTTGGCACTGCTTTCATTGTGTCTCATGAATTAGGGTATGTTGTGCCTTCATTTTCATTAAATTTCAAAATGTCTTTGATTTCTTTCTTTATTTCCACCTTGACCAAGTTATCATTGAGTAGAGCATTGTTCAGCCTCCATGTGTATGTGGGTTTTCTTTTGTTTTTGTTGCCATTGAAGACCACCCTTATTCCATAGTGATCTGATAGGAGGCATGGGATTATTTCTATCTTCTTATATCTGTTGAGGTCTGATTTGTGACCAATTATATGGTCGATATTGGAGAAGGTACCATGAGGTGCTGAGAAGAAGGTGTATTCTTTTGCTCTAGGATGAAATGTTCTATATATATCTGTTAGTTCCATTTGGTCCAAGGCTTCAATTAGATTCACTGTGTCCCTGTTTAGTTTCTGCTTTCCTGAACGATCCATTTCAGAGAGCGGGGTGTTGAAGTCACCCACTATTATTGTGTGAGGTGCGATGTGTGCTTTGAGCTTTAGTAAAGTTTCTTTTACGAATGAGGGTGCCCTTGCATTTGGAACATAGATATTCAGAATTGAGAGTTCTTCTTGGTGGATTTTTCCCTTGATCAGTATGTAGTGTCCTTCTGTGTCTTTTTTGATGACTTTATGTTGAAAGTCAATTTTATCTGATATTAGGATGGCTACTCCGGCTCGTTTCTTGGGACCATTAGCTTGGAAAATTGTTTTCCAGCCTTTTACTCTGAGGTAGTGTTTGTCTTTGACACTGAGGTGCGTTTCCTGCATGCAGCAAAATGCTGGGTCCTGTTTACGTATCCAGTCTGCTAGTCTCCGTCTTTTTATTGGGGAATTGAGACCATTGATATTAAGAGAGATTAAGGAATATTGATTATTGCCACCTGCCATTCTTGATGCTATCTTTATGTTTGAGTGGTTATCTACTTTTGGGTTTGAAGCAAGAAGGTTACTATCTCATGTTTTCCAGGGTGTTGTTTCTCTCCCTGTATTGGCGGTTTCCACCTATTATCCTTTGCAGGTCTGGGTTTGTGGAAAGATATTGTGAAAATTTGGTTTTATCATGGAATATCTTGGTCTCTCTATCTATGGTGATTGAGAGTTTTGCTGGGTATAGTAGTCTAGGCTGGCATTTGTGCTCTCTTAGTGTCTGCATGAGATCTGCCCAGGATCTTCTGGCTTTCATAGTCTCTGGTGAGAAGTCTGATGTGATTCGGATAGGTCTTCCTTTGTATGTTACTTGGCCCTTTTCTCCTACTGCTTTTAATATTCTTTCTTTGTTTAATACATTTGGTGTTTTGATTATTATGTGATGGGAGGTATTTCTGTTCTGGTCCACTCTGTTTGGAGTTCTGTAGGCTTCTTGTACATTCATCGGCATCTCTCTCTTTAGGTTAGGGAAGTTTTCTTCCATAATTTTGTTGAAGATGTTTACTGGCCCTTTAAGTTGCAAATCTTCACTCTCATCTATACCTATAATCCTTAGGTTTGGTCTTCTCATTGTGTTCTGGATTTCCTGGATGTTTTGGGTTACACGTTTTTTTGCATTTTGCATTTTCTTTGACTGTTGAGTCAATGCTTTCTATGGTATCTTCAGCACCTGAGATTCTTTCTTCCATCTCTTGTATTCTATTGTTGATGTTTGCATCTATGACTCCTGATTTCTTCCCAAGGTTTTCTATCTCCAAAGTTGTCTCCCTTTGTGATTTCTTAGTTGTTTCTACTTCCTTTTTTAGTTCCTGGATGGATTTGCTGAGATCCTTCACTTGTTTGTTTGTATTTTCCTGTATTTCTTTAAGGTATTTTTGCATTACCTCTTTCAGGATTTCTGCCTGTTGACCCAAGTTCTCCTGCATTTCTCTAAGCGATTTTTGTGTTTCCTCCTCATGGGATTAAATCTGTTGATCCATCGTCTCCTGCATTTCTTTAAGCAGTTCTCGTGTTTCCTTTGTAAGGGCATCTATCCGTTGATTCATTTCTTTAAGCAATTTTTGTGTTGCCTCCCTATGGGCATCCGTCTGTTGACCCATATTCTTCTGCATTTCTTTATGCAATTTTTGTGATTCCTTTGAAAGTGCATCTACCTGTTGATTCATTTCTTTAAGCGATTTTTGTGTTGTCTCCTTGTGGGCCCCCATCTTTTGATCCATGTTCTCCTGCATTTCTCTAAGCGATTTTTGTGTTTCCTTTGTAAGGGCTTCTAACCGTTGATTCATGGTCTCCTGTAATTCTTTATTAGATTTATTTGTGTCCTTCTTGTGATCCTCTAATAGCATCATGAGAAGTGATTTTAAATCCAGATCTTGTCTTTCGGGTGTGGTGGGGTATCCAGGACTTGCTGCTGTTGGAGAGTTGGGTTCAGATGGTGCCATATTACTTTGATTTCTGTTAGTAACGTTCCTATGTTTGCCTTTTGCCATCTGGTTACCTCTGGTGTTAGTTAGTCCTGCTGCCACTGGCTGTTGGTTGGACCTCCTGTGAGCCTGCAAAGCTATTTCTGGCCTCCCTGGATTACCAGGATTCCCCTGGCACCGATTTCTGGGACCTGCCCTGCTCCTGAGTGACTTTGGAGCCCTTATGTGCCTTGCCCCAAGTGATGTTATATTGGGGAATCCCTGCACATCCAAAGGCTCAGTGTAGTGGATTCCCGGAGCAGAGGTCACCAAAGGGAGGCTGGTAGGCTCCTGCCCTGTGCAGGGGTGTGTGATCTCTCCTAGAGTGGGGGGGGGGTGGGGGCGTCCCTCTGCCAGGCAGAAATCCCACAGCAGAGCTGGCACGCTGGTTACTGCAGATCTTCCCAGCTCTTTGGGAGCAGGATACACCAAGCTGCCCGAGACCCAAGCGATATTATGCCTGTTTGTCTCCGAGCCTGGCGGTCCCAACTACCTGGCCACTGGAGCAAAGATGGCGGAGTGCACTCTGCACTCTCTCGGCGGTGCAGGTCACCCTGCAGAGGGAATGGCCCACAGCAGAGCTGGCGCCCAGACGACCACAGTGCTGTCCCGTTCTTGGGAGCAGATGGAAGCCCCAACAGGCCGTGTCCCAAACGATGTTATATTGGGGGGAATCTGGGTACCTATCTCTTCAGTGCAGTCGATACCGGAACAGAGGTCACCAAAGGGAAGCTGGTAGGCTCCCACCCAGTGCGGGGTGCTGGTTACTGCAGATCTGCCCTGCTCTTTGGGAGCAGGGTACACACAAGCCACCCGAGACCCAAGTGATATTATGCCTGTCTGTCTCCAAGCCTGGCGGTCGCAACTACCTGGCCACTGGAGCAAAGATGGCGGAGTCCACTCTTGGCTTATACAGAGAAAAGAACTTGCTGCAGCACCTCAGGATGGAACATCTGTGATGCCTGGCTCTCTGCAGCTAGGATGAAGCTGAAGAGTAACAGTTCTAAAACTTTATACCTCTGTTGGATCTGGACATTGACTAGAATGCCCTCATGCTGCATATCCAGGTGCAGTTTGTTTAAGCTTACCCACTTTTTTTCAGCAGTACTGGTATTTTTGCTTTGGGTCTTTAGAAAACAATTCAGACCCCACCTTGGCTAATTTTGCAGTTAATTAACAAACTTCCTTAGGCTCTTCATAAGGAAAACAGCAACCCACCGCTCTCTTCTTGCTGCAAGTGCCTAGAGGAGTAAGAGAGAATTGCTGTAATTAATGCCAGGTTTAAAAAGACCAACCCTGGGGAACTAGCTACCATCCTCCAAACAGAGATGAGCTAGAGCCTGAGAGATGATAAAGTGCTTAGAGAGATGTGATTTATGATGCAAACAGAGAGAAAGCATTAGGAAAGGCATGAAATAGGTCATTGGTACTGCTTGCCAGCACAAGAATTGAAAGCCATACTCCTCAGCACGTCATTGGGTAGTGCAGGTTAGTAACTTTGAAACAAATATAACCAATTATAGATATGTACATTATACACACATACACATAATATACACATACATATAATATACACATACACATACACATACCCTCCCAACAATGGCCATGACTTTGGGGTAATCATTTTGTTGTCTAATGTTCTGCCCCTCAGTGCTTTCCCCACAATCCTTACTTGGAAAAGCCCAGTCTTTTAACAGTCACTGATGGTTACTGTGGAATTATGGAGCACTGAAGTGAAAAATCTAAACTTCACAGAGCTCTGGGGACCTCTGTCCAAAGCAGGAATAAATCTTTGTTTGGGGTTGCTTTTATGGTCAGTTTTAAGAACAATCCAAACACGGTTTAGGGAGGGGGAAAGCTGAAGGGCTAATGGAAGCTGAGGTGGAGGGTGTGGGGGAGGCCTGGGAATGACTTCTGGAAAGCTGCAATCCATCAGGAGTAGAGAAAGTGCTTTGCCTTCCGGCTCATGGGTCACTGGTTCATGCAATAAGAAACAGAGAGAGACATGAAACTCGGGGCCCAGGACTCAGCAAACTCATTATCCTGAGAGCTTCCCCTCAGGAAGAATGGGAGTCAGGCATGAGCTCTGCATCAAAGATGGAGAAATGAATCAACGTGGCCCGCCCACCAGGGTCTTCTGATCCAGGGTAACTCATTTTTTTGCCAATGTTACCTCCCCGAGGGGGATGATTTTTCTAACGCCAGTCTTCCCCATAAATCTGGAAGTACATGATACATATGTGGAGTAGAGCCTTTGGAGGATCAAAGTCATTCTTACCTCTAAAGTTTTCTCCCTCAAGAACCAATTCTACCTTTTGGTGTTTGCTGTGGCCTTACCCAATATGTCACCCCTGGGCACCTAAAATATACCTTCCCCTACATGCATTCATTCATGGGCTCCACTATTCCCACCGACCATGCACAGTGAGGTTCAGCATCAGTCTCCTTCATTTCTACACTCCCTCTTGGGCTAGCAACCTCACCCTCACCTATGATTTGTCCCAAAGCACCACTCTCCTGCCTTCATTCTAAGATGTCTGACCAGTTCAGCTAGAGAAAGAAAGACACACACACACACACACACACACACACACACACACACAAACACACATATATACACATTCACAAACACATACTATAAAACACATGTGAGCAGGAGAAGTGTACATGTGTGTGTTTGTTAAATAGCACTATCATAATGAGTGGTGTGGAGAAGTTTAAAATATTTCCCATTTTTTCTCTTAAGACTTAAACTGATTTTTCACTATAGGGGAAAGTGCATGCTGCTTCTGGGTCATGTTCATTGAAAAGCTCCAGGATGTTGGGACTGATGATTAAGAGCATTTTTTTGCCCTTGCACAGAGGACCTGGGTCCAGTTCCCAACACTCACATACTGGCTTGAGAGTGCCTGTCACTCCCATCCAGAAGATCCCTTCGGGCTCTTGCATGCATATAGCACATAAACTCAGGCAGGCACATGCACCCACATACTAACTTAAACATGTTTTAATCCCCAGAGAGCATAGATCCAAATAGCTCTCCTTAACACAGTAGAATATGGAACTAATTCAATTCAAAATGGCATCATGGCTTTACCCTGTGGATAGGTAGATGTCTAAAGATGTACCTTGGGCTTCCTTTCCATATTCAGCTGTAATGGTGATTGTTTGCTGAACAGACCTGAGCTCCTCTGTGCTCTCGTAAGAATCAGAAGGCCCAGGACACACATCCATGTGACACCCATCTTACCTACATGTCCTCATTTTCCTGTGACTCGATCCTTGTTCTTGACCCTTCGTCAGCTGTAACATCTGCCTAGAACACTCCAGATATCCGGGGTTGCACTGTGATGCACATTCTCAGTGACGGCCAACTTGACCATTCCATTTAGCATTGCCACCTGCCTGCATCTCCTGTGTTCTGACCCCTTATTCATGTTCTGTCTGTTATCTTTAAATCCTGCTATTCATTTTCTATATATTCTGTGTCTCTCCCTCTTGGACGGAATTTATACAAACTTTTACCAAATGTATTCTATATGTAATTCTTAGCCTATCAAACTCAATATTTTAATGTGATATATCTCATCTCATTGAAATTATGCACTGTTTTGCTTATATAATAAGAGCACAATACCTGGCCCATAATGAGTATGTGATCATAATTTAATTGATAGTTTAATAATAATAAAAAACTTAATTACTTCTGTTTAAGTGTCACTTGATCCCATACTGCATGGTGTCTTTCAGCAAAGAGCTTGAGTGCAATTAATTTGAAAGGAGGATAGTTAAAATCAACCAGGTTTTCTTAAGCAGTATAACTGAGATAGTACATGGGAAAGTCATAGATAATACAGGTTAGAAAGGCTACTGTATTGAAATTTACAGAACTATATAAGGTTTAATTTATAATTTAGGAACAATAGTAACTCAATAGCAATAACCATTAAGAAATCAGGACCATTCAGAGAATTATTATTACATTGTATCACTGATCCTGTTCTCCAGGGTGTTGTTTAATAATATAAAAGTTACTTAAATCCAAGCACTGCAATGCTTGTGCAAGTGACCAATGGGCAGGCAGGGTATACAGAATGGATACACTAAACAAAGGGTTAATCTCTGTCCTGGTTGCGATAGAACAGCATAGCTTGAGAATTTTCTCACTACTCAGAATGGAATGCAACTCAGAACCTATGAAACCATTCCAGAGATAGCTGGAATTTTCATTTAATATTCACAGATTGCAGCAGAGCATGGGCAACGGAAACTATACCAGGCAAACCCATGAGTAAGAGAGACCTCCTGCAATGCAATTAAATAAGAGGCCTTTTAGAGATAAATGTGATGATAAGGGTACTTTGTGCTTTATAGTTTGCTGGAAGAAATAAGATGCATAAAGGAGAAGGTGACATTCTGCTTAACATTCGGGGATGGATATACAGAGAGGACAGAGACAGGAATGGTCACAGAAGTAAAAAGGCGGCCACACACAGACTGGACTTCAGTGATCACTCTTGGTGTCCTCATATGGTGTCACCTAACATCTGCATGGTCATTAGGAGAGGAAGTGGGGTGTGGAACAGCCCAAGGAGGGGTGGCTGTGAGCGATCCACATTGAAGAAAACATGGCTGAAAGCTGGTAGGAATCTGAGCCAAAGACTTTATCTGGGATCAAATAGGAAAGGGTGTCACATGTAGGAAGAGGTAAAAGACCACCATTTTTGATCAGGGCTCCATCCTGCTGCCATGATGCACACCCAGTGTAGAAAGCATGGTGCCTATGAAGACTCCTTGCACAGTCTGTCTTCTTGCAGCTATAACTGATGCTGTAGGTCTCATGGGAAAATGGAAGCACTCAGAGTGTTGGGAACATGGTCAGGATGGTTAATTTTCGGAGTTATAAAGTCAAGATTTCCCTGAAGGAGCAGACAGGGGAGTGTATAGCAGTCCTCTGTGAACGACAATGGATGGGCACATGTCAATTGTTATCTCTTGTCCTAGTTTTAATATTCATATAATGTGATGTCATACATTCATTAAATTATAAAATACCAGGACACAGAAGTCTTGTAGAGATTATCTAATCATTCTCTTATTTAGCTTAAATTCTCCAAATATCCATTCTGTCAGACTTAAGGATCAGCCGAGGTCCAGCAAGAAATAACTGTCAATACCCTGAAGTATTCATTCATGGGAGAATAGCAAGTAAAACAGGTAATGTGTATTCTGAGGAAGGTACTCACAGGTGCTTGGAAGCATTAAAATGTGTTTAATTCAGAAAGAGTAAGCTGGATGACAGTAATGCAAACGGTCCTGTTTTGAAGCCAAGGAAGAGACCCCCAAACACTTATGGAAGAGGGATAGGAGGGTGAGGTGGAGGAGGCATCCAAGGCCACAGTTTGTTTAAGGAAGTGCCAACAGTTTGGACTAGCTTGGATGAAAAATAGAGATAGGCAAAATCAACAACGGAGGGATCTTGGCAGGCTGAAAATTACAAACAGTGTTACAATTTATACTTTAAGCAAATTGCTCTGAACTTCTGGGAGCAGAAGTGGAAAATGTGTGTGTTAGTTTATACAAAGATCACTCAGTCTGCAACATGCATCCAAAAATCAATTGGGAAGAAATCCAACAAATAATTGGAGAGAATATGAAGTTCAGAGTCAAGACAAAGAATAGGGGGGGGATGGCCATGAGATAAGCCCCCAAACAGTGTAGGGCAATCCTACACTCTAAATTTCCAAGAGACAAATTTTGCTCCCTTTGTGACATTCCGGGACTCTTGCACTTTTTGTCCTTCTTGAAAAGGGAAAAGAGAGATTTAATTATTGAAATTAGAAGGATGGTTGGGCATTTAGCTCAGTTTCATTTAGCTCCATCTTTTTTTCTGGAGAGTCAACCCGCTTCTGAGAACGCAAGGTCTCTGCTCCTTATGCCTGGATCATGCCCACACAGGAGAGTCAGGAAGAACATCTCCCTTGCTGCTGGGACTAAGTGGGTGACCCTGCGAAGCTGAGAGGTTCAGCATTTTCAGGTCCCTTTGATCCACAGACATAAAGCCATGGCATCTACTAAGCTCTCCTAGGGGAGCAAGCAGTAGCTTCTTGGTGCCATGTTCAGGTCTTGTATGGGCAGCCATATAGCTGAGGTATCATAATGAAGCTTCCTGGTCATTTCTAGGAAACACATTCTCAGGGCAGATTTCCTGGTCCTCTGGACCATAATCTTTCTGTATCCTTTTCCATGTTGTTCCTGAGCCTTGGGTGCAGGAGTTGTGTTGTTGGTGTGTCTCTTGAGGCAGGGCACCACTATCAGTTTTCTGTGCATTTCAGTGAGTTGTGGTTTTCTGTAATGGTTTTTCTCTGTTGTAATGAGAAGCTGCTTCAATGAGGAGTGAGAACTCCATTTATCTGTGGGTTTAAGGATAACTCCTTAGGATGCATTTAGACATTTTGCTGGTTTAGTAAAATGGCAGTAGTGGGTATTTTAAACCATTTCACCTATAAAGTTAGGTAAGTACAAAGCACCAGAAGCTAATCAGTCGTGCTTGTTAAACTGTGACTCAATTGAATTAACCCCACCAATATATGTACATCTGACACATTCCTATAGCCTTGGAGTATCTGGTGATGTATGGGTCAGACAGCTGGAAATAATGTCTTATCAGATAAAGGGCATTTTCGCCCCATCAGCTTCCTCCCCAGCCTCTCTTGCCTCTCATCCACACCTCACCTCTCTCCATTCAGTCTCTCTGTGCTCCGTGATATTGAAATGGGAGGACAAGGCTGCTGCACTCTGTGTTTACACATGAACCCAAAGAGAGATGTGCACTGTATAAGGGCAGCTGCTGGGCCTGGGCCTGGAAAAAGAGCCCTCTCTATGGATGGCAGAGATGGCATCAAGTTCTAATTATCACTATTTCAGGAACATGGGCAAATCCAATAGCAGGTCTTGAATGCTAGTGAAAAAGCTACCAGACTTCTGGGGGACAGAGAAACCCAACAGACTCAGGTCAAAAGCACTGAAAGGTAGCCCTAAGAAAAGGACACTGGATATTCTTTGTTTAACATAACAGACACATAGAAAAGTACATCAAAAAGCATAGCTTAGTAGACACAAACAAAAGACCTGTATAATTATCACTTGAGCCAAGTTTGCCTACCACTCTCTCAAACACCATTGCTAGTCTCCTCCTCAACACCTGTGCCCTTTCCTGACTGGATCCCAATACTGATTGACCACATAATCACTTCTTGGCCTCCCTATATATCTCTGAACAATATCAGCTGTCATGCTTCTTGTGTTTGGTATGAACGGAGGCCTACCATGTATGCTCTTTGTGACATACCTCCTTCATTCTGCGTCGTATCTGTGGGGATCATTCATGCAGCTGTGTATAATTGCAGTTTCTCTCCTGACTGCTGTATTTTTAATCACATAACTAGGACATCGTAGTTAGCCTGCCATCCCTTGCTCATTCGTGTAGTCGGCATAGTGCTGATGGGACCAGTCTCATCTCTCCATGCTGATCTACTTCTGCAGAAGTGATTCAGGGATTTTTCTGGTGACAGCTTGTCTTGGATCATTGGATATATGTGTCCTTCAAGTTTAAGGGCAATGCTAAACTTTTCAAGGGGAATGTATCTAATCTCACTGCTAGGGATTCTTTTGAGGCAGTTCCTCTCCTCAGTGCCTACTGCAGGACTTAGAATAACCCCTGTTGTCTTAAAACAGGCAGCTTTGGCTGGTATTTGGAGATTATTTCACACAGGAATGTGGCATTTTGTTGCTATTAGAGTTTAACTTCTTCCCTCAGAGGATGAAAGAGCATCATACTGCATTAGTCAAGATGTCATCCATCTCCTTTGGACAGGCAGAAGGGCAATTTGATTGCTATCAGATAGATATTTTTCCTTCTAGAGTTGTGTGTACAGAAGTACAGTTGTCACAAGAGAATAAACAGAAGAGGGATGCCTGAAATAATAGTCTGGTTTCTTTCTTGGACTCAGATGATTTGCTGTCTGCATTTCCACGAGAAACAAAAGATTCAAGTAATGTATTCTACAAAGGGTCTGAGTCAACACCTGTTACTGTTTTCTAGTTGTAAGAGAATAAGATAATCAAGAACATTCTGAGAAATCTAATGCTAAACCCATCTGGAGAATTTTTCCACGAGAGTACCTATAGCCTCATTTTGACCCTTTTCACAACGCGTGATCAGAACCAAAGATCATTTTGTGGAGTTCTGAGACTTCCCTTTTGTCTAGGCAAACAAATAGTGGCACTAATTATCTCTCCCTCACTCTCTCTCCTTCACTGCCAAAGTGAAGACACACCTTGCATAACATAAGTACTCAATAGAAGCCAAATGAATACACAAAAAGAACTGTGATTTTAAAATCCTACCCTCCAAATACATGTGGTGGTTTCAAAACAGTTGCCTGACTCATATTTTATTAGATTTTTTTTCAAACATCACTTACTATTTGATCCAACAAAAAACAGGAAGGTGATTAGAAGTCCCCCATTGCCTTTCCTTGGTCTAGTTAGGGGATACTTTCCCCGATGTGATTGCTGAATCATCATTTGAAGGCGGATCATCCCCTGCCAGCTCAGGCAGAACATACCTTTCCAAGAGGAGACCCAGGGTCTGCAGGAGTGGCCCTGGCAGGTTTACCCAGCTCCAAGAAGTTGATAACAAGGAAGGAAATATCTGCCAGGAGGGCAATAAATCTCCTTAATACATCTCTGACAAGAAGAACCACATGAGCCTCAGAGCCATGAGCATACAAATTAAATCAGAGGTGCTGTCCTGTTGATTGATAGGTACTGCAGGAAACCAGATAATTGACCAGGCATGGACTGATAATGAGATGCTCTTGGCTAATTAAAGGAGGAGCAATGAATTGAATCCAGATGCAAAGCAGCTATTCACAGAAGCCATTGTAGAGGGATGGGGAGGTACCCAGAGAGCTAAAAGCGCCAGGGAGTGGAGAGAGAGTACAAATTAACATTCTTCATAATGAATCATCTGCTTTTTCAATGAACTCAGATCCCGACGGTTCATAAATTCTTCAATGTTGGTGTATAACACAAAAAGCTAACAATGTCCAAGAGAAAAAAATTAAAACAAAAGTAGTGGGCACATTATTCCAAGAACATGTTTACATTTTGTCCACAGTCTCCCACAACTGAGAGTCAATACTAGAATTATCAATTTCTTTGGAAGACATTGTATGTTGGCTTAACTTGAACACAGATCTCAGAAGTCAGCTCCCAGAAGTGGCTCATTTAACCCACAAGAGCACATTGGTATGTTGTATGATTTATACATGTTTGAGAATACAGTTATAATGATTAATAAGTCAACACCTCCATTCATCCTTACTCTTAAATTCTTTCTCTCTTTTCCCCAACATACACTACCCCACTGAATATTGTCTTCTTGTGAACCAGAGTTAGGGGAGACCTATGGGAAAACTAGGAGGGGGATGGTGAGGACCCTTAAATATTCATGTTTTCCTCCCTTCCCCCTGGCTCTTCCTCACTTCCTTATTCTCCCTCATCCCCTTTCCACTTTCTCCTTTTATCTTTCTACTACAGGTCTGAATAGAATTCACTGTTCTTAGTCACTTGACAATAAGAGATCTCTTCACTTACAAAACAACCCAAAGTAGGTACTGTCATGATTTCCATTTTAGATTCAGTTTCTGTGTCTTTCACGTTGGTTAATCCTGACTAGACATGCCTGGAGGTGTGCTTTATAATCTCCCAGGTGCTTCTTAATTTAACCAAGTTAACCACAAAGATCAATTATAACATCTTTACTTCTTGTCAACTTGACACCCAAATATATCTTCTTAAACCATTATCAGTCTATTTCTACTCTTACCCATCTCCCAAATTCATGTTCATCTTGAAATACAGAGTGCATTTGGTCTATTACCAATGGTCTGGACTTAATACTTCAATGTTATTCAAAAGTCCAGGTTCAGAGTCTTCTTTGAGACTTGAGATACTTTCTTTAGTTGTAAACTCTTGTAGAAATCAAAAGTCAACTCATGTATTGATAATCCACAGTAGCAAAGAATAATCCTACTCCAAAAGAGAAGAATAGCAAATGAAGATGCATTGAAATTACAGCCAAGCTTCAGAATGAGAAACATCAGCTCCTGTGGTTCATCTGGCATTGAGTACACATGGTGGCCTAAAGTTCCGGAGCACTTAGGCAATCCCACCCTTATGACCTTATGAGTTGAAGTCAGCATGGCCTATCTTTTAGGTTGGATCTGCTTACTGCCAGCAGCTTTTCTTGGAAGATATTCCTCATTGCTCTCATGGGTAACATTCTGAGGCCTTGGTAGTTACATCTCAAGCTTCACTCTCACACTTCAACCATTGTCCCTTGAGGAGCTACCAGCAGGGACTGTGGATCATATGCTGTCTGGATGGAATCCTCCATGACACCATAACTGTTGCATTGTTCACACCTGAAAAGCCGAGATTGTGTGAATGACTCCAAGGTCTGTTTCAACAGCAGATTGGCCCCTTAGACCACAGCTGTGGTAGACTCTAAGTGTTTAAGCGGATGACTGAGTATAAGAAACTACTTTCCTACTTCCTTTTCTAGTTGGATCTCTGCACACAAGTTGCTTTGGAGCTCTCTTCTCAAAGCAAAGTCTTTCAAATGAATTAAAACCTTTATGTGTTTGAGTCTGGATGGGTGGGAATCTGGACAATTCCTGAAATCTCTGAATACTCAACAGAATGACCCATTACAATCCACTTACAGTATCCTAGAGCTGTTCTAGCCTGAAATCCCAAAATTTCCAAATTCCCCCTACAAACCTCTTCTAGAAACTTCTAAAAACAGTTGTCAGGTACTCACAGCAACTAATCCACCTGAGTACCAAGGCCCTAGTTATTTTGACTTTACCTTGCTGTGGAAAATCCTAAGAAAAACAATTTACAGGGCAATAGATTCATTTGGCTCACCCTCACAGTCACAGTGTGGGTGTGAAGCAGAACACCTCACATCACTGTGGCCAAGAATAAGAGAGGGGAAAAGAAGGGGAGGTGCAACTTATATTAGTACAAATGATACCACAAAACCATATCCTGAATTTCTCCTATTTCACCTGGACATCCAGCTCATGGGAAGGTGCCATTAATATTCAGAGCATAGTTAATCATCTGTGGAAACCACACAGACACAGATACAAGCAGCTTCCTTAGTCCTTTCTCTAACTCCTCCATTGGGGACCCCACACTCAGTTCAATGGTTGAGTGCTAGAATCACCTCTGTATTTGCAAGGCTCCAGCAGGGCCCTCAGGAGACAGCCATATCAGGCTCCTGTCAGCAAGCACTGTTGGCATCCACAATAGTGTCAGGGTTTGGTGACTGTATATGGGATGAATCCCCAGGTGGGAGAGTCTCTGGATGACTTTCTTTCAGTCTCTGCCCTACACATCGTCTCCATATTTACTCCTGTATTTTGTTCCCCTTCTCAGAAGAACTGAAGCACCCATACTTTGGACTTCCTTCTTGAGCTTCATGTGATCTGTGAATTGTATCTTGGATATTCAGAGCTTTGGGGCTAATATCCACTTATCAGTAACTGCACACCATGTGTGTTGTTTTGTGATTGGGTTACCTGACTCAGGATATTTTCTAGTTCCATTCATTTGCTTAAGAATTTCATGAATTCATCATTTTTAATAACTGAGTAGTATTCCATCGTGTAAATATAACACATTTTCTGTATCCATTCCTCTGTTGAAGGACATCTGGGTTCTTTCGAGCTTCTGGCTATTATAAGTAAGGCTTCTATAAACACAGTGGAGCTTGTTATATGTTGGAGCATCTTCTGGGTATATGCCCAGGAGTGGTATAACTGGGTCCTCAGGTTGTACTATGTCCAATTTTCTGAGGACCCAGAATGGTTGTACCAGCTTGTAATCCCACAAAAAGTGGAGGAGTGTTCCTCTTTCTCCACATCCTTTCCAGCATCTGTTGTCATCTGAGTTTTTGAATTTAGCCTTTCTGACTGGTGTGAGGTGGAATCTCAGGGTTGTTTTGATTTGCATTTCCCTGATGACTAAGGATGCTGATCATTGCTTTAGGTGCTTCTCAGCCATTCCATATTCCTCAGTTGAAAATTTTTTGTTTAGCTCTGTACCCCATTTTTTAATAGGGTTATTTGATTCTTTGGAGTCTAACTTCTTGAGTTCTTTGCATATATTGGATATTAGCCCTCTACCGGATGTAGGATTTTTAAAGATCTCTTCCCAATCTATTGGTTGCCATTTTGTCCTATTAACAATGTCCTTTGCCTTACAGAAGCTTTGCAATTTTATGAGGTCGCATTTCTCAATTCTTGATCTTAGAGCATAGGCCATTGGTATTCTGTTCAGGAAATTTTCTCCTGTGCTCATGTATTCGAGGCTCTTCCCCACTTTCTCCTCTATAAGTTTCAATGTATCTGGTTTTATGTGGAGGTCCTTGACCCACTTTGGACTTGAGCTTTGTACAGGGAGATAAGAATGGGTCAATTTGCATTTTTCTACATGCTGACCTCCAGTTGAATCAACGCCATTTGTTAAAAATGCTGTCTTTTTTCCAATGGATGGTTTTAGCTCCTTTGTCAAGGATCAAGTGACCATAGGTATGTAGGTTCATTTCTGGGTATTCAATTCTATTCCATTGATCTTCCAGCCTCTCTCTCTACCAGTACAATACAGTTTTTATCACTATTGCTCTGTAATATAGCTTGCTACCAGGGATGGTGATTATGCCAGAAGTTCTTTTATTGTTGAGAATAATTTTTGCTATCCTGGTTTCTTTGTTATTCCAAATGAATTTGCAAATGCTCTTTCTAACTCTGAAGAACTGAGTTGGAATTTTGATGGGGATTGCATTGAATCTGTAGATTGCTTTGGGCAAGATGGCCATTTTTACCACTATATTAATCCTGCCAATCCATGAGTATGGGAGTTCTTTCCATCTTCTGAGATCTTATTCAATTTCTTTCTTCAGAGACTTGAAGTTCTTGTCATACAGATTTTTCAGTTGCTTGGTTAGAGTCACACCAAGGTATGTAATATTACTTGTGACTATTGTTAAGGATGTTGTTTCCCTAATTTCTTTCTCCACCTGTTTATCCTTTGAGTAGAAGAAGGCTACTGATTTGTTTGAGTTAATTTTTGTCCAACCACTTTGCTGAAGTCGTTAATCAGCTTTAGGAGTTCTCTGGTAGAATTTTTGGAGTCACTTAAGCATATAATCATAGCATCTGCAAATAGTAATATTTTGACTTCTTCCTTTCCAATTTGTATCTCTTTGATCTTACTCTTTATTAATTATGAAGGTGCTTCTCAATCTTGTCCAGTTGACAATCAAGAGCACTGTCATATAGACTTCTCCAGAGCAGAGCAGCTCATCCTATGTCCACCTTTTCTCTAAACAAATGGCCTTGGTTGTCCTTTTTCTCTACCGCTTCACAGCTGTCCATGCTTTTGATGATCCTACCTTTGGCATTTTAAGCAGCTAGCCATTGTGTTTATAGTTTAAGATAATGTTGTCTTAGATACTTGGGTAAACCATTAATGAATGGACTTTAATCACGTGAGCATCAGTGTTCATTTCTTTTGTTGGTCAAAGGGCTTGAACAAGGGCTTTAGGATGGGTTGCATGACAGGACACTGGCTTGGAAGGCATAAGGCACTGGGTTCCATCTTAAGCAGAACATATGAGGGGGAGAAAAAGAAGAGAAGGAAGATGAGAGAGGAACAAGAAAGAAGGAGAAAGGACAGAAAAGAAGAGGAGAGAAGAGGGAAGGAAGTACAAGGAAGGGAATGGGTGAGGTGAGGGAAGGGGAGGAGGGAGGAGAAGGAAGAGGAGAGAAGGGAGGAGAGGGAAGGGGAGAGGAGGGAGAAACTGAAAAGGATGGAGAGGGAATGGAAGGAAGTAAGAAAAAGAAATAAAACAAAAGAAAGCATCTTTTATGGGTATAAAGTTAATCTTGCATCAGAAAAACAAATACCTCTTCTGAATGATGAAGTCATTTGTAGAGATCCTATTTGTGTAACCCTTAAATCTTAAGAGCCTGGATAGCTAGATAATATTGATATTGGCACCAAAATATGAGTAACTCCGGTGATACAATGAAGATTTTGGGTCTTGGGAAACTGAGGTTATTGGGGAAAGTGCTTCTCATCTTTACCTAATAATTCAGTAGAAAAATGAATCTCCTGGAGGACAATGTTTCATATATAATTTGGTCTGTGAGATGCTCCTAATTTTTCTCAGAGGCATAGTATGAAGATCACAGGATATTTATTTCCACTAAAGATTTCACAGCTTCTGAAATGAAAGAAGTAGTTCGAACAAAACAATTACACATTTTGTTATTCTGTCACCCAGCCTAGATATTGCAGGACTCTGGGTGACTAGAAACAGGGACTCTGGGACATGGTATATCCGGGAGAGCCCACTTGGTAAATTCAACATGGAAGGTACATTTAACCTCAAATCAAGGTTCACCCCCATACTAACCCATCTAGGGGCTAAATTCCTTGCCTCAGAAGTTAATAAGTTCATTGAGGGAAGTGGATTGTAGCAAAGCATTGTGATACAGGCATGGTTGGATGGTGGACGCTCTGTTTCCAAACACCATAAAACTGCACAGTGGAGGAAATGCACTTTCCAAAGAGGAATAGCCCTACTTAAGCCAACTTAGACTGCATTATTCTATGAGAATTGTGTATTTGGGAGAGAGTTCATTCTTGGCAATTCTATTATAGTCAGCCTTCCCATGTGGGTTTATCACTGGTCCTCAACACTGAATGCTCTTTTGAGACCAGCTCCCCAGTGCTGCATGACATGTTGTTGGGTACTGTTAAAGCTCAAAGGCTCTTCGGTATCACTGAAGTATTTCTAGTTAGGAGACTGAAATCCAGAAAGAAGACATCATCCAGAAAATGTAAGATGTAAGGAAAATGGTTGTTTTGGAACGAGAGTGAGTCTGGAGAAGACCTTTGGAGATGTCAGTCCAGCAACAACAGATCCCTGAAAATCAACCATCTCCACCATTCCACCTACTATACACAGGTACACACACACACACACACACCACCACCACCACCTCCACCACCATCATCATCATCATCTTCATCATCATCATCATCATCATCATCATTATACAGAAGCATGAGCCCTACCAGACACATATCTATCATGTGGCCTTGCTTTCCCAGCTGTAGGTAACTAGACAGCAGTGACCCAAGCCAATAAATACCCTCTAAACCCATGAGACAAAATGACAAAGGAAAACATTGTGAGTAATGAAGGAGTCCAATAGTGGGCTGTAGAGGCTCTGACTTCATCCTCCCTTCCTCCATACAGGGCTTCTTTGAGTGATGCTGCTTCAGGGTCCTTTAGTAGCCTCATGGGCCTCCAGCTAAGGAGCATGGGCATTTGACACTTAAATCCAAAGAGTGTCTACTGTGTGGAAACCCAGACAAGTGGCACGTATCTCTCTGATCAAGTCCGTAGGACAGACTGACGAGCAATTAGTTAAGTGACCAGATGGTTTCTACAGTTTTATAGATTGAAGCACACATTAAAAAGTCAGTCTCTTTCCTTGTAGTTTGAGCTCTCTTAAAAAGAAGCTATTAGAAAACTTCTTGGCTCTTTACGCTTTAAGTTACAGTAAATTTCATAGACAGTATCATCCAGAAAAATGGGTGTATTGACATTTGGAGAATAAGGAAGTGGTTTAAATTTAAAGTTCATTTTTATTTTGATTCATTATAGAGTGTTATTTGCTTGTTACAGAAAATTTGGCATTATCTAATAGTTATATGCCAGACGTTATGCTAGAGGTCTTTCCTTTTATTTTATCTGATACCAACCATAGTTTGTGAGGGAATGATTATTCCTATTTAAAGATAAGAACATGGGCATGTGGAAGTATACACCTAGGGAATATATATAGGAGAATGTGTGTGTGAAAAGGATAGAATGGGGGGGAGGTTGTGTGGTGTGTGGGGGTTGTTTGTGTGTATGGTATGTATGGATATTATTGTATATATGGAGTGTGGTATCTGTACATGCATGGTATATTGATCTAAACCCTTAAACCAAAAAAATATTTGTAGTGTGGAGGAACCATAAAACTATAAAAAAGACTTGAGTACTACAAATAATTTATAATATTTTAGTTGTTTTGATCAAATGCAGACAGCCAAACAATGTCTCCACCGGAGAATCTGTTCAGATCAGTCTGTGTGACTGATGGGAGGGTAGAAATTACCTAATCCCTTGTGCTGTACTTGGGGAAGATAAGTAAAGTGAGGGGTGTCTGTGTGCCACTTTTGCCATTCCATGGAAAATAAAAGTTTGCAGGCAGTTTGATGTTTAAGGAAGTGTTCTCTTGCCATCAATATCAGCATCAACATCAGAGGCAGGTCTCCTGCAAGAATGTGATGTGTTGTGTTGAGCTGACCCATGTTATATGCCCATGCACAAAGCAGTAATGGAACTGTAAGGCCCTCTAGTTATTCAGTTGAAAATTTGGAGTTATTTATTATCACTAGTATTTAATATCACTAGTTATCATCACTAGTTATTTAATGTCACTAGTAATATATGTTAACTCAAAACTTTAAGCTAAAAAACCAATAAAAGTTACCTCTTCTCTGTTGATATCTAGATGAATGTTTGAAATGGTAGTTTCTGAGTGGGTCATGTGATGCAGATTCATGTGGTGTCTTGCTGAAGCAAGATCTGTGGGAGGACACGTGATGTTTGGAGAGAGTATAAATAGGATTGAATGGACAGTGATGGGGTGCTTGTGTAGCTAGCCTTGCAATGCTTTGTTGGCCTCGAGTCTTGGCTGATCTTCACTTCACTGAGATAAACACAGCAGAGAACTTCTGATATCCTGGCTGGTTCTGGTCACTGACTCCTGCTGATTCAATGGAGCCCTGACTGTATCTGTTGGATTGTGTCACCACTGCTGTTTGGTATCCTGACACTACTGAACTGGACTGCTGGTATCCTGACAACAGAGATTGGAATTGCCCCAAGGAACTACTTCTAAACAGGTTCACATCCCCTTGTCCTATTTACCATCTTTTCTCTCCTACCTTTGGATGGTTGGCTAGAAGGGTTTGAGAACCCTTATTAAAAAGTAGATTCTTTTAAAAAAAAATATAAGACTACAAATGTTCTTCTATCCCTTTCAAAATAATTCTATAATAAGTTGTGTTTTATAAATATGAAGTCATTCTGTTCTGCCACCTGCTTCACTTTTACTAGCATATCATCCGTGTCTTGTCATTATGAGAAAACAACTCCAGTAATTTCTCATGTTCTCATGTATCTTGTAAGCAGAGGCATGACTGTCTTCATCACAGACTCTTTCCCTGGTTATCTGTCTAGTAGCTCAGAAGACAGAGGTGCATTTCCCTTGGGAGTGGAGGGAAGGTTCATTTCCAGCTTTGGTAGCAGAGCAAGAGCGGTATAGTAATTGTCATTTTAAAAATGTGTTCTTTTTTCTTCTCCTAGAATGCAATCCACCAGCACCATTGGGACATAAGTTACCTCTTTATGTCACACTGTGTGAACTGTGGCTTGGGTGACCTGGGGGAATAATCTTTATATTCTAGCTACTACTGTTTCTGTAGAGTTCCTGTCTTTAACTGGAGTCCATGTTTTCTGGGGTGATATGGACATGGCCTCTCCCAGTGTGGGACTGAGATTGTAAGAGTGGGGAGAGAACAATACTTCACAGATAAACCTCTGGCTCCTTCCTACCACACACCCCTCCCCAGATACTGTGTAGGACACCCTATCTGAGTATTTTCCTCATTAGAAGCTGTCCTGTGTAGAAACAACAGTGCATAGAGATTTGGCCCTCAGGGCTCTGCAGTTGGGCAGACATGAGGACAAGCCTCTGCTCTATCTTCTACAACAGGTTTTGCAGCCCTGGATAGACATGTGGGTTTGCTTCCTGGAGCCTCTATTTGCTCATAAACCAATGGAGTAAAAAGGAATCTGTCTCACAGGGTGAGAAGTTGGATTTAGTACAACAGTTGTGGGAGGGAGCTTACTACTATGCGGGACATAGTTGGTGGCACTGTGGCTCTGTGTTGATTCCCATTGTTGCATGACTTTTCCTTTGAGCTCATTTCTCATCACCCCAGATAAAGAAAGTAACACAGAGCAGATAAATGAGTCTATGTAAGGCCAGCTTGTGGAACCATCATATTTACCATGGGTACTTCCAGGAGCATGGGTGATCACAGAAGCTATATCCCTGAAAAGCCTACTCAGAATGGTTGAAATGCAGGTGAGCTGCAACTTGCAGGCAGCTACACCACTGAAGATTCTCTATCCCCCAAAAGAATGTTACTGCTTACATAACTTCAATGAAGGATCTTGTGAACTTTGCTAGTTTCTTGTCAGATTCAAGCACTTCATGAGCCCTCCCCTCCCCCTACTTTCTCCAGGTGAGAATGTTTCAATGCCAAGAAACAATAACACTGGAGGATACATAGGTCTATCTGTGGGCATCTTCTCAGTGATGAGCCCAGCTTTGCATCAGGAGCTAGATGTTGGGGAGGAGAGCAGAGCTACTGAGAACCACATGCTTCTTGTCTAACATCATCAAGAAGGAAAGGCAAGAGTTCTTTATTTCTGACAATAAACTCTGAAGATAAATGAGCCAAAGCTTATGGCCTATATAATGAGTATCCTACATCTTTGACTGTAGCCTGCCAAGACCAATGCTGTGGCCCATATGTTAAACTATAAACACAAATGAAAATGAGTTAATAGCCTTGGAAATCTGAAAGATCCCATAGACCCATGGTTCTCAACCTTCCTAATATTGCATGTGACCCTTTAATACAGTTCCTCATATTGTGGTGACTCTCCCAATCATAAAATTACTTTTGTTGCTACTACAAAATCACATACTGTGATTTTGCTACTGTAATGAGTTTTAATGTAAGTATCTGAGAGGCAGGATGGTCTTAGGCTACCACTGTGAAAGGGTCATTTGTCCCTCAAAGGGGTCTTGACCTACAGGTTGAGAGCCTCTGCCATAGACACTCTTAAGATGGTAGCACTCTTAGAAGTTATAGCGCCAGTAGAATCAGTGGCCGTTTTTTTTTTCTGATTTTTTGTTTTCACATTTTGATTTATGTGCATATATATAACCCAAGGGAGCGTTAAGAGAGTTAAGGGCATTGGATCCTTTGGAGCTGGACTTACAGGCTGTTCTGGGCCACCCGTGGTAGGTGTTGGGATCCAAACTCAGATCCTCCGGACAGCCAGCAGTGCTTTTCATTGTTGACCCTCTTCCCTCTGCCTTGAGAAATCCTGTGCTGTTTCAGATTCAGGGGCTGCGCTGCTGGCATGGGCTTCATCTCCACCCGCTCTAATGCTCTGCATCTGTGAGATTAATTGAAGCACTAAGATGAACGGAGCTCCATACAGAAGCTCATTTCCCCATGGCCAGTGTGACCTTTTGTAAACGTGTCTGCTCAGCATTTGGAAGTTACGGATTTCCAAACACCCCACCCCCGAAATGTGAATCAGAAAGCAAAGCTTTACAGAGATTTCCTTTTATGCTAACACATTGATCGTTATAAAAAGCTCATTTATCCCAGAGTCAGCAAAACAAAACACAAACACCAGTCCCTTATGAAATCTGAGAATATTACAATTAACTTATAGCCATGCCTGTGCGATTCCATGCAACTTTTTTTTTTTTTGGTTTTTTTCGAGACAGGATTTCTCTGTTATATCCCTGGCTGTACTAGAACTCACCAGGCTGACCTGGAACTCAGAAATCCACCTGCCTCTGCATCCTGAGTGCTGGGATTAAAGGCATGCGCCACCACTGCCTGTCATGACTCGACTTTCTTAAAAGATGTTATTAAGCCAGGTAGAAAATCTCCAAGGGATTGAGATTCATTAAGTGACTAAACAATTAGGCCTCAGAGTATTTTCAAAGATTGCAGGCAGACGAAGGGTCTTGCAAAGCGCCTTTAAAATACATCAGGGAATGAAATAGATGGAAATAAAAACGCACATGACTTTGTTCAGATTGTGTTCTTTTAAAAATTCTCATTAACTGGCTGGTTTCCAATAAAACATTCTTCACATGTATTATATATGCAAATTATATTTATATGTTTTTATTACAGATGCTCTAAGATGAAGAGAATGACCCATTTTAGGAAATAATCAATCACTGTCAATAGTTTTCTTAGAGTTACGAGAACTGCATTCACGGCTTGGCTCTGATTCCTACTGATTCTGGCATCTGAGGAGTTCACTTACATTTTCTTTGATACTATTTTTCTCATCTATATAGTCGGGTCTTAAAATATTACTTTCCTTACAATTTTTTGGGAGGATCTGATTAGATAATACATGTAAAACCTTTAACTAAGTCTTGACATTTGTTAAGTCTTCAATAAATAGTAGCTATTTATGCATCTTATATAGATGGTATGCAATTAAAAGGGTTTTTATCAATGTATACAACTTGCTATTTTGTGGCATATTGTAAAAAAGAGGTTTGTTTTAAGAGATGCCTATTTCTTCCTTATGTCTAATTGCTATATACACCATTGTATGAGTTTGTGATAAAATTTCAAATAGGAAGCTAAGTAAAGCTGTGTTTCAAAGAAGGCAAATTCCCTGCTCTAGCTCAGGGCTCCTGGCTGGGACCGAGCCAACTGTCTTTTACCTTTGTTGAAACCCTATGAGGCCTCTCATGGACTCCTCACATTGATGGAATGCCCACGTCAGGAGGCCCTGGGGATTCTCCACTGGTTATCTGTGCTTTTGCTTTTTGGAGGCTTCCTGGGAAAGCAGTCTTCTGAGGAACCAGCACCTTGGCCATTCATTAAAACTTCTGGAGGAAGGCTGACTTCCTCCAAAGCAGTTGCAGCTGGAACTTACTTAAATTACCAACTTGAATTAATTCTGAAAGCACCATAGTGTGAGGGCCAGGAGCAGCTTGTTTCAGCTTTGGCTCCAGTGGGAATGCAGGGAACTTACCAGCATGGCCTCTCTACTATGGAGAGTGGGAGGCTGGCTGGTCCTCCCTCCCAGGGGAGAGGCTAGGGACAAAACAGGGAAACTCCAGATGCTGAGACTTCCTATCCCGAATTCTCTCCAATCATGTACCCCCCCACACCCCTTCCACTCTGCCCTCATCAGAGAGAGAAAATGGCAGAAAATTATTCAGTTCTTACAACATTGATCTGCCCTCACTGTGCGGGCTTGGGAGAAATGAAAGTGGGCAGAGGGACTTGAATGGGTGTGGGGGGGGGGAGGGTGAAGAAGTAGAACACAGCAAGATCAATGAAAGCTGGGTAGAGAAAGGAAATTATGTGGCCAGCTGTGGCTTCGTTGCTCTAAAAGCTGCCTAACTCAGCAACTGTTTTCTGCCTTTACCATGTGGAGGATTTTGTCTTAGCATTTGCTGTGCCAAGAGAGAGGAAGTTCAGGTCTTAGCAGGACACAGGGGTTGTCTGAAATGCAATTGCCTCAGACTTGGCAATTTCCTCGAAGGCAGACGCACACTGTATCCTAAACAGTCTTTTCAAACAGTAGGTCTCATCTCGACATTCCCCTCCTCGAGCCCAGCCATAGGGCTCCCCAGCACAAAGCAGCATGTGGGTTCAGGTGGAGATTGTTAGGGTTCTGTCTAAGCTCCACCCCACGATTACCTGGCAACAGCCAGGTATGCCCCTTCCCACAGTTACCTGGCAACAGCCAGGTAGGCCTGGCCCACTATAAAAAGGGCTGCTTGCCCCTCCTCTTCCTCTTATTCTTATTCCTCTTGCTCTTGCTCTCTTGCTCCTCTGCCCTTCTTGGGCTCTCCTCCCCTCCCCCTCTCTCCACGTGGTCATGGCCGGCCTCTACTTCTCTACCCTCTACTCTCTCTGCCTTTCTCTGCCTCCACTACTCCATTAACTCCCATCCTGTGCCCTGAATAAACTCTACTCTATACGATGTCTGTATGTGACTGGTCCTTCGGGGGAAGGGATGCCTTGGTATGGGTCCACTGGGGCACCCTCTTCCCCCACACCGCCGTATATCGCATTCTCTAAAACCTCCTTCTCTTTTTATGATCATAACAGAGATGACGCTCTGAATCCCGCATCTGCAGAGGACTGGAGCCTCTGGGACTAGCACCTACCCCATAGAGTGCAGCCTGGAGGAAGATGAGCCTTGCCTTGCCTAGAAGCCTGGTTGCAGATAAACAGAACAACCCTTCTTTCCCCAGACCCTCAGCCTCATGGATGGCAACAACTCATGTCAGAATAGGACAAAGTGAAGTCCAGAGGGTCCTCTACTTATGTCAGCTGATGGATACAGTCATGGAAGATCCCTTCACTATAAAAGTTAACTATTTTGTTGACATTCCCTAGAAATATCAGGGGAAAGACATGCAGCCATTCCCAAGGTCATATACATTCAGACCTCAAGCTGGTATCATTCCTGTTTTTCCCTAAAACATCAGTATACAAGAGGAACACTGACTACCCTGTCGGCCTTCATAGCAGATGCTATTTGTACAGTAAGTCTTGCTTCTCAGTTCCTGAGTGGTTTCGACAGACTTCTGAGTGAGGAGGACTTGTCCCTTCCTGCATCTCCATAATTTCCATGTCTTTCCATTCTTTCTCACAAAGAGCTTGCATTTTGGTAAGTCAAAAGCTACAAGAAGTACAGCCAGACACGAAAGTAGCAGAGAAAGATTTGAGGCCCGAAGCAGGTGAGAACAGGAGAGTGGTTTCGTGGTTGGGTTCGAGTCCTGATCCCTCCATTGGAAGCCTTGTCTAGTTACAGGAGATGGCTTCACATTCCTTAGCTAGACTCACCCTCATGAATTCCTGGGAGTTTCGATCTTCCTGGGTTTCTAGCTCGTCCCAGAGATGCCCCCATCCCAATCCAGCTGTATTTTGTTCCAAGGCACAGACACTTTAACAGTGTTAATAGCTAATTAGGATTAAGCACTTGGGGATGGGGACAGAGCCTTGAGAATCTCTCATGTCTAGAGGCAGAGGACCTTCAGAAGTGAGTGGACACAGAGGGACCTAGCAAGGAAGAAAACTGACATGGTCAGACGTCAGTAGAAGGGAGGAGACGGCATCCATAATGACCCTGGGAGACAGCTTGGAAGCATAACGTATCTGCAGAAAAGCTGCTAAACTTGCTGTCACCCGTTCTCGCTCCTCCTGTGCATGCGCAGTTTTCCTCTCCTCTTCTTTCCCACTGTTCAGGGCCATTACCAGAAAGACTAGAGAGAGCAGCTCAGCAGGATCCTCTTTTTACGTGTTTACCAGGGCCTGGAAATCAGAGAAACCGCTGAATTTATTCTGAGTGTGACTTTGCAGAGTCCAGGCACAGTGACTAGCCCTGCTGAAGCCTTCGGTGGATGTGTAGTAGTTACTGTGATTGTCAGCCTGACAGCAAAGCTCTGGGCATGGCTGTGAAGGAGTTCTAAAAAACTGAAGTGGGGAGAAGCATATTAACTGTGATTAGGGCCATCCATCCGCTGGAATCCTGAGTAAAAAGGAGAAAGCAAGCTGTGTATCAGCATGCATCTCGAGTTGCTTCCTAACCATGAGTGAACACAACATGACCAGCTGCCTCATTCTCCTGCCACCATGATGAACTGTACCCTCAGATTGTAAGTCAAATAAACCCTATTCTCCTAATGCCTCTCGAATTTCCAGCTTGTGTTAATTAGTTTCCTCTCTGCTGTGACCAAAAACCTGACGAGAAGCAACTTAAGGAAGCAGTTATTTTGTCTTACTGTTCAAAGGGATTGTTTCATTATGGTGAAGAAAACATGGCAATAGTCAGGCAAGTCTGGCAGCAGGAGCAGAAGTTGGCTGGTTGTATTGTATTCCCATTCAGAAAGCAAAAAAACAACCAGGAAGTGGGGCCAGGCTATTAACCCTCAAGGCCCGCCCACAATGATGCACTTCCTCTAGCAAGTGTCCACTTCTCCTAAAAGCACCACCAGCTGGGACCAAGCATTCAAGCATTCCACATTCAAACATAGCACTGTGGGAGTCAGTTCTGATCGTCCTTTATCTCCCACAGCAGTAGTGAAATAAGATGGAGGAACTTATTATTGTTATTTAATTGTTAAAGGAAAAAAGCTTTTGGCAGAAAACTAGTAGGCATTCCATCCCTCTTTCTCTCTCTCTTTTCCTCCTCCTCCTCCTCCTTCTTCTTCTTCTTCCTCTCTCTCTCTCCCTCTCTCTCTGTGTGTTTCTGCTTCTCTCTCTCTCTCTCTCCCTCTCTCTCTCTCTCTCTCCCTCTCTCTCTGTGTGTTTCTGCCTCTCTCTCTCTCTCTCCCTCTCTCTCTGTGTTTCTGTCTCTCTCTCCCTCTCTCTCTGTGTTTCTCTCTCTCTCTCTCTCTCTCTCTCTCTCTCTCTCTCTCTCTCTCTCTCTCTCTCTCTCTCTCTCTCTCTCTCTCTCTCTCTCCCTCTCCCTCTCCCTGTGTTTCTGTCTCTCTCTCTCTTTCTCTCTCTCTCTCCCTCTCTCTCTGTTTCTCTCTCTCTCTCTCTCTCTCTCTCTCTCTCTCTCTCTCTGTGTGTGTGTGTGTGTGTGTGTGTGTGTGTGTGTGTGTGTGTGTGTTCTCTGCAGGAAGCATCAAAAGCATAACCTGTCCAAGACTGACTGTGCTCCTTCTCACATCTTTGGTTATTACCCAGTCATCATAACCATACCCCTCTGCTTGCCCCATAGCTTTCTAAGCTCTTCTGGGAAGAAATGTTTTCGCTAAGTCTATTTTGAGTAAAACTGCTCTGTGACAGGTTGTGCAAGACTGACTGCCAGTAAAATTCCTCTGATCTGGGATATCCATGGCACCTTCTTAAGACTGCATGAGTTACAGGTGAGTGACTTGTGGCTTTGTAAAGCTAAGACTGGTCAGGCAAAATGGCATCTATAGCCTCTTTGTACACCCCGTAGACAGTCTCTGTTGGCCTCTGAAATCTGCAACCTGACACTTCTGGCTGCTCTACATAAATGTGTAATATTCCTACCCTCATCATACTTGCTCTCTGTTTCAGCCTCACACAGGCTTTCACAGTGGTTTAATATCCAATGCCTCACCTTCATAGCAGTTTCTGGCCAGGAATGTTCCTCAACTATCATTGCAGAATGCTATTGGTCATTACTAACAACCTTCTCCTTCCACCAAATATTTCTAACCATCCACTATGAACCTGGCCCAAGAGAACCCTCGAGAGTTGAAGGCATGAGCACTGGCATAGCTGTCTAGCCCTTTATATAGCTGCCATCTGATTCCAAGAAAAAACACTGGCATTCCTAAAAGAAAGGTCATACATGCTTACAGAGGATATTCCCACAGGGAGCCTTGGGCAGATCCTGCAGACAGCCGTGCCTGAAAGGTCTAGGATGGGGACAGGAAATGGAAGCAGTTTGTTATTACCAGAACTTGTGACCACAAACAGGGTGGCTTAAACATCAGAGATGTATCCTCTCGCAGTTCAGAAGGGGAAGTCACAAACATAGCATCATCAGGACCACACTCCCCGTGAAGGCTCTGGAGAGGCCTTCCTGTGGGCAGCCATGGTTGCTTTTCTCTGCCTTTATCAGCCAATGGTCCTCTTCCCTGTTCATGTCTCTGACTCCATATCCCCATTCCATTTTCTCTCCCTCTGCAGTAATCTAGATATGAACATCTTTATTGGATACATCTACAAAAACTTTATTTCCAAACAATGTCTTAATCACACAGCTTTAGATTAGGACATACATATTTTAGGGGATGGTGCTTACCCACAATGGGCCGTATAGCCAGCTAACAAAAAGTCAGGCCATTATCAAAAATCCGAACTCAGGGGTTGAGGACATAACTAAGTCAGTAGAGTGCTTGCCTAATATACAGAAAGTGCCGGCTTTACATTGCATAAACTCATGTCTGGTGGTACATGTTTGTAATTCTTGCATTCTAGAGACAGGAGCAGAAGGAGTAGAAGTTCAAGCTCTTCTTCAGCTACACAGTGTGTTCAAGGCCAGCCTTGAACCCTGCCCCACAATCTAAATCAAAATTAAAAATTCAAATGTTTATGACGTGGTCAGTAAAAGAAAAGTAAACAATGAACACCAATATGGCTTTTAAGCTAGTTGCCCCATCAAACTTTCAGCTTAGTATTTTGATGTAGCAAAAGTTTATGCATTCAATCACTTGTCTATTAGTCATCGTCAAAGCCCAGCATGGCATATGTGATCCGAAAGGAAGCCGTTTGTTGACCTGTTGCCCATTCAGAGTCCGAAGGCATATGCAAACTCATGATAGACTTCTACACAGTCTCCACCCGGGCTATGTCAGCCCTTCCTTCTTTCCTGTCTCCTACCCTCACTACCGCTCTAACCTGTGGCTTCTTTCTGTCCCCAGAAGCATAGGCTTACCCTTGGCTTCTGAGCGTCACTCGGGTTCCACTCAGAGAGTACGGTAGGCACTGAAATGAAAGAAGCCACAGTCCCTGTGGATCTTTGGGCCTTGAGCTTTCAGAGGACAGACAGACCCTCTTCCAGCTAAACTAGGCAGCTTTAACTCTATAATTCTTTTGTGCCATCCTCTCCCATTTTCCATCCTTTCAATGAGTCTTGCCAAAGGCTCCTTTGTGAAATGTTAGAGGAGTAGTTCTCAATCTATGGGTCATGACCCCTTTGGGAGTCACATATCAGACATCCTGCATAACAGATATTTATGTTAGTACTCATAACGGTAGCAAAAATAGTTATGAAGTAGCAACGAAAACAATTTTATGGTTGGAGGTCACCACAACATGAGGAACAGTATTAAAGGATCACAGCGTTAGGAAGGTTGAGAGCCACTGGGCAGGGGAAAGGAGGAGAAAGGTAAACAAATGTACTTCCCATGCACACAAAGTTCTGGGAATTGGGAGATAATGAACTGAAGTTCAAGCACTTATTTTAACTTTTCCCATCTGAGAGAGAAAAAGAGCTTAAAACCCCTAAGAACCTTCTCTGAGCTGTGCAGAGTGGGTGGGGGAAAAAGAGGTTCTGATTTAATTCCTACATAATAATGAAAGTAATTGTCCTATGTGTGCCATTATTTCTCCATTATCTTAATGCATCAGTTAATGAAGATTTTTCCAAGCTCATTCACGCAGCTACAGGAGCTGAGCAGTCAGACGGCGGCCCATACACTCCCTGTGGATACAGCCTGACTTCACTGTAGCTGGGGGTCTGACATCAGACCAAAGCATCTTGATACTGCTATTACGTCAGTGGGCTGCACAGGCCACCCTAGAGTGAAAGGTGCCTCCATTCCATCCAGGTGAGCTTCTCCCCACTGCTGCTCATTTGCGGCAGTGCTGGGAAAGCCAGCCTGTTCAGGAGGGGACCCACTGGGCTGGTGACAGCAGATTGACAATTCTTGGACAGCATGAACACTGGGGGATGCTGGAGAGTTCATGCACTGACATATGGGCACAGGCTTCTCTATGATAAGGGACACACCATTTTCAATGTGTGAGCAGCTCCAGGCTGTCTTTCCTGCATACATAATTTCAGAGTGGTCAACCAACCACTCTGCTTCTATCTTTCACCTCTGGGAAGGAAGCCTCCCCCTAAAGGTTCATACGGTGAAGGATTGATCCTCAATTTGGGGTTCAATAATTGAGAAGTAGCTGAGTTTTGAGAACTGATGGATTTGTAATTTGGCGATACTATTTGGAGGTTGTGGAATCATTTGGAGATGGGGCGTGATTGAATTAAGTCTTTGAGAACTCTCTTTTGAAAGGTGTCTTTTCCTTGTCACTGTCACCTTCTTCTATTGCTTTCTAAGCATCTGTGCCATCATACAATGATCAGCCTTCTCTGCCATGTTTCCCTTCCCATGATGCTTTGCCTCACTTTAGACACAGTGGACCCGACAAGCCATGGACCATGAACTGAAATCTCTGAAACTATGAATTGTAATTATCCCCCTCCCTACTTAAGTTCTTACTCTCAGATATTTTGTCTCAGCAATAAAAAGCTGACAATACAAGCTATTCCCCCACAAAGGGCTAAAGTGACTCCGAACCTATTGAGAAAGAGGTCAGATGGGAGGCCTTCCTAGATAGCCTCACAACAGCATGAGAACTAATGTGAATGAGTGAAAGCACAGGACTGTGGGTTTTCTGAGAATGAAGGCAAGTTTAAGATAATGTACTCTGACATCCTGTTTATCACAAGGCGCTAGCACCCTCTGCTCCTTAGCCTGCCTCTCTCTGGAAGGATCCTACTGTATGTCTCAGTTCTGATGGACCCCCAAAGTCAGAAAAGCATGATTATTTAATTCTGCTCCCTAGGTCTCAACAACTCACTTAAAAAAGGTTGTAGCAATCTCTCAAAAGTGTGTGTTGTTAGCTTGGTGTTTTTGTGGGACTCCTAACAGTGGAAGTGGGGGTTGTCTCTGACTCTTTTGCTTGCTTTTAGGACCCTTTTTCTCCTGAGTTGTGTGTATCATCCTTGATATGAAAGTTTCTCCCTGGTATCATATCTTGTAGTGCTGTGTTCAGTTGCTATCCCTGGGAAGGCAGCTGTTTTCTGAAAGGAAATGTGGGAGGGTTGGATCTGAGGGAGAGGGGAGGATTGGAAGGAGGGAAACTATAGTCAGGGTGTATTGTGTGAGAGAAGAATAAATTAAAAGTATAATTGAAAAATGTGTATGAGTTAAACATTATGTTGCTGTGACAAAAATATCTGACATAAGCAACTTCAGAAGAAGAGGTCTGCTCTGCTCGCAGTTTCAGAAAGCTAAGTCCGCAGTCATTTGGACCCTGTACTTGAACAGGGCATTGTGCTGAGGAGAGCAGGTGACAGGGCAGGTGTTCCACTTTATGATAGACAGGAAGATACTTGTAACCCTGTATAACCTGCGAAGGCCTGCCCCACTCACCCCACATCTCCAGCTAGATTCCCCTCTGCCAGAATCTCTACTACTTCTCAAAGTACGTGCCACCATCTGAAGGATCAACCATTCAACCACAAGTCCATGGGGGAGATTTCATATTCAAATCGTAACACAGAGCATCTGTGAGGGGACAATGAAGTGCTTATGGCTGTGCGCATGAAAAATAGCATGGATTTTAATTATGACCCACAAAACCTATGGCTTGGTTCCCTGTACTGGGTCTGCACACGGACTACAACATCCAGCTGGATAGGGTGGTGAAGACACATACATACAACGAGTGATCTGACAGTGCTTTGGTTGTAACATGGCGTAGCAAGCTCTGATGACAGGCTAATACTCAAATATGGCTGATGAATACTGGGAAAGCATTTTCAAGTGACAGTCTACATCAGGCACACAGACATCCTCGCTATCCAGTACTATTCAGCCAGCATTGTTTCATTTGGAGTACTTCAAAGCATCTTTCAAGCTAATTTTTTATTCAATAAGCATAACACCTAAGTAAGAATACATCTAGAAACTGGAATCTTGGAAGATTTGAAAGTAAAAAGAGAGAGAAAAACAATTTACAAGGAAAAAATATTCCAAAATAATTTCTAAAGAGCAGAGAAATTAGAGGCCGGAAAGATGGCTCAGTGGTTAAGAGTTCATATTGCTCTTACAAAGAAGCCAGGTTTGAGTCCCAGCATCCTCGTAAGATGATTTATAACTGCTGTAACTCCTGCTGGAGGGCATCCAACACCCTCTTCTGGATTCCACAGGCAGCTGCATTCACATGTACTGAAACCTTTATGTAGATACACACACACACACACACACACATCTGCACACACATTCATACCTATACATATGCACACAGGCATGCATGCACACATATACACACAAATTAAAAATAAATATTTTAAAAAATAAGAGGAGCAAGAGAATTTTGAGCGAGTGTATCTTTACATATCAATGATTTAGTTTCTAACAGTAAGAACAATTTATTTGGGTTCATAGTTTCAGGGCTATGGCACCCATGGTGGAAAGGCACGGAGGGAGGCTACACAGCACTGGAAGCAGGGACCCACATCAAGGCTTTCTACAACAACATTATAGCATTTCCTTTTTAAGACAGGATTTACCTATGTAGCTCAAGCTGACCTGGAACTTATTATTTACCTGGGTCTGACCTTGATCTCAAAGCTTCAGCCTTTCAAGTGCTAGTATATAGGTGTGTGCCACCATATCTAGTATAATAATATCATTAAAATACTTAAAATAACACTAGGGATGATGTGGCTATTGGCTCTGTGTGCACCAATCTGTTATTTTACTTTTCAATATCTCAGTTTCTGCCTTTTCAGAGAAGGAAATTGAAATGGATGTTGTGGAAAGGCCTCCCTTAAAACGAATTAGTATTCACACACATGGAATTTTCACTTACAAACAATGGATGGTTAGTCACTCAGGAGAGCTTTTATCTCAACACTCAGAGTTGATTAAACCATGGGGAAACCACACATTTGAACAACTATGTGCATCCTGCCTGAGAAATGATAAATAAGAGAACGGCAGATAGAGGTTCTGAGTCCTTGAAATTTTTGATTAATGGGAGAGCTATCCAACTGCGACTATGTCTGTGAGAGGGTGGGTGTTATTGCCAGACACATTTACAGATGGCTCACCAGTGAAATTGGCACCTTTCAGATGTGTGAGTGTTCACCAGGCCACCCACCTCCTGCACATCAGCGTCACTGCCACTCGTGGGATAGCCCAGTGCTATTTCTTCCAAGATGTCTACAGGTGCTGGGGCCAGACCGGACATCCCATGGTACATTCTGTAATTGGAAATGTGACTCTACTCCAGTGCCTGTTGTGGTTTGAATGAGAAATGTCCCCCATAGGTGCATGTATTGGTCACCAGGTGATGGTACTCTTTGGGAAATTATGGAGCCTTTAGGAGGTAGAAATCCTTGCTGGAGGAAGTGTGTCAGTAGGAGTCAGCTTCAAGGGCTTATAGCCTCATCCAACTTTCTGTTCTTCCTGCTCCTTGTGATGATGAAAATATGATCAGACACTTTCCTGCAGCTGCCACACCTGTCCCTACCTGCAGCCACCACGTCCATTCACTGACAGCTGCCTTGTCTTTCTTGTCACAATGGATTCTATTTTCCAGAACCTTACACTGAAATAAACCCTTGATTAAAAAACAAAAACAAAACAAACTCTCTTCCTTGCATCACTTTTGATCATAGTATTTTATAACAGTAACAGAAAAGCAACAAATACAGTGTCTTTGTGTCTTGAATATCCTTAAATATCCAAATCGATAGCACATTTAAAATAAGTTTACAGGTGACAGATGTGAGTTGGTTGAATTTTAAAGTCTAATTTACATAAAACAGAGCATTTCCTATATAGTGGAAAGGAAAACTACACAAAATGGATATTAATCTTCAGAATGTCGGATTTTTGCTGAGTGATGTAGCAACAAAAATAGAGAATCTGGGGTCAGATGCAGCAGCCTGCTATCTCTGGTGCTCTGTAGCCACTTCAGTGAATTTACCTCTCTGTGAAATGTACGTGTGGCAGGCTCCTTTGCCCTTCCTTGGATCATTTTAGATGTCTTTAATTCTGTGGTATAGATCATAAAATCTTTTAAATGATTTATTTTCTATCACTTGAATTATTCATGTGTTTGTATGGAGTATGTGTATGTGAGTGCAGGTGTCTGCAGAGGCCAGATTCCTTGGATGTTTTCTGGAGCTGGACTTGGAGGCAGTTGTGAGCCAATCAATGTAGGTGCTGGGAGGTTAACTCAGTTCCATGGCAAAAGCAGGACATGCTCTTAACCACTGAGCCATCCCCTGAGCCCCATAGTTGATAAACGCTTGAAAAAGTCTTATGCACGTGAGTATACTTCCTTCAATAACTTTCCTGGCACCCAGGGGAGTAGCAAGCTTCCTCCTGGGATGAGCTTTTGTTTTTTTTGTTTTTGTTTGTTTTTTTTTTTTTGCATGCTGGTGAAAAGAATGAGGAAGATGGGCTACAGTCCCTTCATGCTGTGATGAATAATTTGCTAAAGCAAATAATTAATAGCAGATCTGAAATCCTGATGGGCCAGCTCTGCCAAGGGATAAAAGCATGTATAGTCTGCTACCAGCTACTTATGCTGTTTTCTTGTTTCTTCCCTGAGCACAAAGCTCTTGTAGGCACAGACAACAGTTTTAACTTTTGGGAGGAACTGTCCTGTTCAATTTAATACATATTATCTTATTGCAAGAATGAGAATAAAATGTATACACTTTCTTTTGGGGGGGGTTGGAACAGGTATGTAGGCTCTCATTTAATAGCAGTTAAAAGAGGAAGGTGTACAGAGGAATGGGGTACTCATGCCCTTTCCGCAGAGGAGCCCCCTTATGCAGCAGCCTGCAGCAGAACTTCTTTCCTAGTGAGCATGAGAGGAAGAGGTTCCTTTTGGAGGTACAGATGGATCTCACTGCATTTCTCCCACAAACGTGGAACTGTGCAAAATGAAAAGGCTATTTCCAACGTATCAGGGAGGAGTGACCCAAATGCAGATGAATAAGAGAGAGGGAACAGAGGGGCGGAGGGAGGAGCACAGCAAAAGCAGGCTGAAGGAGGCTTGGTGAAGCCACCCCAAGCCTGCATTCAGGGGTCTAAGGAGGAAACTGGCTTCTGCCACCCTTGGGCTTGGGACCTGCTGAGCTAGGTGCTATGGAGATGGATGGACTGTCAGGTTTGACGCATGACACAGTCACTGGGCGATAACTGCTTTTGCTAATCGGGACTCTGGGTAGGTATGCAGGCTCAGTTCTCCACCCACACCAGTGTTACCGGGTACTGAGAATTTTGTTTTGCTTTTCCCTCATGAATGAAAAAAAAAAATAAGTGAGCCACTGCCTAACCAAGGTTCAAAAACCAGACTGTCTACAGGGATCTGGATCTGGATGGAAGGCACCAGACTTCCAGGCAGCAGTATCTCAGGATATGTGATATGCAGGCATCTGAGGTACAGTCACAGAATCCGAGGCCTACCAGCACACATACTGTGCTCAAGTCTTCAAGGCCAGCTCAGCTTTAAGCCTACGGATAAAATGAAAAAAAAGAAGTTCCACCTCATCAATTCATAACCCCCTTGACATTGTGGGTCCCTGGCTTTCCCAGCTCAGAAGTAGCATGCTGCTTTTGTTAGAGAACAGCACAGGCAGATGTAGAGGCAGGAAAAGGCAGGAGGCCATCCTCACACACTCTGAGATGAGATGAGATTCCCCTTCAGCAGGACTCTGGTGAGGAAGGTGGAGTGGCTCTGTTCCTCCACATGTTTTTCGTTCCGTCTATGACAGTTCCTTTGGGACAGAGATGATATGTAGTGATTAAAAGTGTCCCCAAAGGACAAATGCTGTGGCAGCCCACTGTAGATCTCTACACTGAAGGCTGACAAGCCCTGGTGAAGGGCCTTTCCTTCCTTCTCAGTCAGTCAGGTTTGTGGAATCACTTCTCACTGTTCATAAACAGAGGGCTTCGAGAGATCTCCTTTGTATACACTTTCAAAACTCTTTCTGAAGTCTGTTGGGGGTGGATTAAGAGAGCACTGGGCACTCAGCCCCCCCCCCCGTGCAGATCATGTGACTGTGTTCACCCCAGCAGGGCATGTCGCCAGTTAAGTAGCACTCTCTCCTCTACTTCTCCATAATGAAACCTAGATCTGTGACAGATTGAAGCTTCGAGGCCAGAGACCCACTTTTCAATGTTCTTCATGCACTGGCAGGCACAGTAGTTCACCTGTTCAGACTCTGGAGCCTTCTCAGGAGGATTTTCCTCCCTGAGTGATATCAAATGAAGGCCCACCTCACCTGCTTTTGGACTTTCCCACTCAGAAAAGCAGAGATGTCAACTCACTATCCAGACATAACCAAGTTGCTAAATCAACCGTAAAAAAATCTGTTGCTTTTGAATTTTTATTAATTGAGAAAAATAAACCTGGTTGTTTAAACGTCTTTCAGTCTATCTTTAGAGACTCTATTCCTTGCAGCTAAACACACACACACACACACACACACACACACACACACTGCTGACAGGGTCTCTCTCCCAGTCTCCCAGCTTTCCTCTGAGTGTTCTTTCTTCTGCTCTTTGCCCTGGTGAGGGAGAGAGAGAGAGAAAGAGAGAGAGAGAGAGAGAGAGGAAGAAGAAGAAGAGGAGGAGGAAGAGGAGGAGAAGGAAGGAAGGAAGGAAGGAGGAGGAGGAGAAGGAGAAGAAAAGAGAAGAGGAGAAGAGAAGAGAAGAAAAGAGAAGAGAGACACGTTACCAAAACATGGTGAAAAGTTGGCCTTTTCTTCAGCCCCTTACACACTGCCCCTATGATTTCTGCCAAGATTGATGAGGGTTCTGACATCAAATCCTCAAAGGAGCCCCTGTGAGAGTTAAAAGCAGTGCAAGAAAGGGTGGCCAGCACTGGTTGGTTGCTGATACTGAAATGCTGCCCAGGATGCACTACCTGTGTTCCCACAGCAAAGCACTGCCCCTTATCCAGCAGGAGTTAAGGTCTGATCAGCGAGTAGCAGCTCCTCCAATCCTACTGATTACCTCCATGGAGGGAGGCTGGGTTGTCCAGTTGTGTAAATTTCAAGACATGGTAGCAAATAGAAATACTGTGGTCATCTGCTGGTGATTACTATTCTCAGTGGCTGCAGAGTAATGGAAGAAACCACAGGGAGTCTCCTAGGCTGAAGGAAGCAGCAATTTGCTTTGTCTTGATGGATGGTACTCTACAGGGTCCCACTGAGACACTGGCAAGGCCTTCATGAGGAGCCAAGCAATAAGGACTGCAGAGTTACCATGCAAAGGAGCCTTCATCTCCAATGTGCCCCCCTACTCTCCACATTTCTGTGATCCAGCCTTGACATGCATGCAGTAAAAATGGAATGTGTTTCTGTTTCAATCACCATGTACTGTGGAAGGAAGACAGGAAGATGGCTTTGTCTAATCAGGAGACCTAGACTAAAGGACCAGAATCTGCAGCTGATGCATCTGCAAATGACCCAAATTCCAACCAGGCCACAAATGCTCCTTGAAAGACTTCACCTATGGGAAAGTTGCCACTTCTACCTAAGTCACTGGCTACTCCTGCCAAAGTAGAAAGCTCTTCAACCCCAGCTTTCTGAGCAGGATGTTATGTTTATGAGTGCTGTCAATATCTTGCAGACCCTTTACAAATAGCAGCTTCTCCAATCCTTTGTGTTGAAGTGGATCTGCACAGCACAGAATAGAGTGGACATTTGGCAAAAGAAAGTCAAATTGATCCCCCAATCAATGGACTCCACTGATAAATATCTAATGATGTCACTAATCTTGAATTCCAGTTGAGAGCTGTGTTGGTGCAAGAAAACAGCAGGGCAGTAACCATGGTGATTGGCCCCTTTTGCAAAGGGCCAGACACCGTGTTCATGCTTAGTATCACTTAATCTTTGTTATTCTATACAGGGTTTACATATTACCTATGGGGCTTTGGACAAGTTCTTAAGCCCTCCAAGAGGGAACCAGGAGCCAGGACTCAAAAGATCTGTCATGTTCCAGGTCCTGCAGTCAGACAGTGGCCTTGCAGCTGTACTTGGCAAGCCTGGCCCTTCCTCTCTCCCCTTGCTGCCTACCTGCCCTTACCCCCAACACACACAGGTTACCTTCATGGAGTCTCTGATTTGTTTGGTGGTGTGAAAGAGTAATCACAGGCCTACTATTAAAAGTCAGCAGGTTCACAGAAACCTGGCTCCCTCTAGGCCTTAGTAGCCACATTGCATCAAAGTGTTGACTAATCATGCATGCCAAGCTCCACACCACAGCCACCTCTGGCCTCTCTGCTCCTGCAGTATAAAGAAGCTGAAATTTGGTTAAATTGGGATTTGGAGCTTGATACAATGTGTTATAAACAGTGGTGTTCAGCATAAAGTGATTAGCATAACAAGTGAGGGGAAGGAACATTACTCTTCAGAGCACAGAATACTGTATGTCCATCCTAACCCTATAGAGAATTCCAACTGAAAGTCTAATTTACAACATAAAGTCAATAAAGTAATGTAAATTAGGTCCATATGTGATTCCAATCTTCCTCATATAGCGAGCCACAAACTACAGCATGAGATGCCAGCTCATGGAACACTTAAAACCCAAGCCAGAGATTTTTCCAGAGAGCAAAACAGGATCTAATAATCAATCATTAATCAAACAAACAAACAAAAATCAATGGTGAAGACTTTTCATAAGTAAGGTGAGATCCTCAAAGTTCCCATGTGCACAGTTTGAGTCTTTGTTGGAGCTGGCTTCTCAAAGGAGCCAAATAACATGATGAACTCTCTCTCTCTCTCTCTCTGTGTGTGTGTGTGTGTGTGTGTGTGTGTGTGTGTGTGTGTGTGTGTGTGTGCGTGTGTGTGTGTGTGTTTCCCAGAGGTCTCAGTGTTGTGTGTCTACCTCAGTTACATCAGTTTCTCTTCCTCTTTGCATTTGAGGCAGGATCCTTCATTGAATCTAACCTGGCGTGTGCTGACTTAGCATTTAGCAAGGCTGACTGTCCAGCAAACCCCATGCATTCTCCTCTCTCCTTCCCCAGCACTGGGTTTATATTCACATAAAACGCCACCATATTTTAAAGGAATACCGGGAATTTGAAAGCAGTTTTCCATGCTTCCACAGCAAGTACTTTATCAGCTGAGCCATCTTCCCACACCCATTTTTTTAATGATGTTTTCTTCAAAGCAAAGAGCCTTATAAATTAAACATTTTGAAGACCCAAGGATTTACTGAAAAACAAAATGAAAACACTTTAACAGGGCTTATAAAACCAACTCTCAGTAACTCAACAGTTTGCCTTGCAATTTCTCCCTCTTCCATGTCTAAGGACCCCTGGGCTATAATTTAGTATGAAATTTCCTAGACTAAGGAATCTAAGAACTAAGCAACTGTGTTCAAATATACCCACTCACCCAAAACATAAAAAGAAAATAAAAAACTATCTTATTTTGCCTTTTCTGTCAGCTGAATCTCAGCAGCATGATTTCATTTTATTTAATTTAAAGCAACAATGTGAATTACTCCATTTACTAATCAGGGAGTGACTGTCTCAAAATCACTAGCAATTAGGAGAAAAGCACATCTTCTTTATGAGATTGGCTAATAATTCATTTTCTAGCATGTACATTAGTGGGAAATATTGAATGGCCTATCAGGAGTTGTGTTCAACAAACGCTTCTTGTTTTAAAGACTCACTTTAGCTTCTCAGAAGCACTTTGGAAGAGATAATCTTCTCTGTACACGATGCACTCCTCCCATCCAAGGACAATCGAGTCTGACCACACTCGGGTTCTGAGAGCAGATGAGACTGGGCCTGCCAACTTGTTAATGCTTCCGAGGAGCTTCAGACAGACTTGCCCTGTAAAGCCAGTGTTGCCTACCCTTGATTCATTGATACCAAATGTTCTCCCTGGACAACGAAGTCATGAGGGCCTCCCTCTGTTCTACAGCAGTCAGCTGGAATTCTCAGCTCAGCCGTTACTGGCATGTACCCCTCTACTTCAAATGTTACAGTCTTCATACTTCAGGACCTCTACGTGTATCTTGGTGGGTAATATTATGCTTTGAATCTGAAATGTGCCACCAGGCTCATGTTTGGAAATCTTGGTCCCAGCTTTCTATAGTAGAGCTGTTGACCCTTTAAAACAGTGGTTCTCAACCTGTGAGCCACAGCCCTTTTGGAGGTCAAACAACTCTTTCACAGAGGTCGAATATTAGGTATCCAGCATATCAGATATGTGCAATCCATAACAGAAGCAAAATTATAGTTATGAAGTAGCAACAAAAATAATTTTATAGTTGGGGGTCACCACCACCTGAGGAACTGCTTTAAAGGGTCACAGAATTATGAAGATAAAGAATTGCTGCTTTAGAACCTGGGGCCTACCTCTAGATGACTAGGGATGGTTTGGGGGAAAGGTGTCTCTATCTGCTGATTCTGCCCATAGGCTCTGCTTCCCTGCAGTGTGTACTAGCCACCAACCTGAGATACCATAGACAGCAGCCAAGTTTCTCTGAATGCTGTGTCTGCCCTTCTGCAGGGAACTGAATCTCTGAACCCTTGCGCCAAAATAAACCTCCTTCCTGTTCAGCTGTTTTTGCTGGGCATTGTCTCAGTGAGGTGAGAAATGACAAAGACATACAAAATCTGTGGGGATTGAGTTGAAAGAGGGCTGGCAGAGTGGGTCACATATACTGTGACAGATGTCTTTAAAAAAAGAAAATTTGGGTACAAAATGTGGCACTGAGCATGATGTGCCCACTAGAAGGAAAAGCTGGGACTATAGGTATCCATCAGCATACCTGGCTTTGGAAGCTCTTTTACAAAGTGGGGGCACATAGAACCTTCCCTCAGACTGAATGAGAAACTCTTGCAGAATGAGATGCTGGAACTGTTTAAAACCTCCTGAAGTGGTCCTAACACAGAGGAGACAGGCTACAAAACAGGAGAAACCCCTTCCTCCATCCCACGGTGGTCATTTGGAGAGAGTGTGAATCATATGGTCCTACAAAGCAGCAATCTCTCGGTGGTACCAGCTCCTATTTCATTCTTTTCTTCCCCAAATGACTCTGATGAATGTGCATCCGGGGTTCTGTAGGGAGTCCTGCTGCATGGTAGACATGTCAGCTCATCAGAAGAAGGCTCTCTCTTGGTTGACCAGCAGAAGACTGGGGAACACAGAAACCAGTTTATCATGGTTTTAGAACTGAAAGTGTCAGGCAACCCAGGATATTTGGCAACCCCCCCCCCCCCGAGAGTAGGTACACATGGCAACTGTGCCTCCTGCTTTCACTACTTACAAACAAAGCCCTCGAGCTTCTTCCCGTGGGTAGTCAGAGCCAGGAGTGGGCTGTCTACCTTACTGGTTGGCACTTTCCTCAGACCCTGAGCAACAAGATTTGTCAACACTGGCTGCAACAGATTGCAAGCGCAGTAGAAACCTGTCACTGGGCTTAAATATTAAATTTGCATAGTTGTGACATCCAGACTTCCAAGAAAAACTGCTCAGTCAGTGGTGTGTCAGATATGGTGGTGAGGTTCCATTTATCATGTTTCAGTAATCAGTCTGTACTGTGGTCACTAGCTTCTGTGTCTCTGTCTGGGACAAGGTCTCAAGTGTTACTTTCCATTCAGGAGTAGTTACTTTCCTCCATGGGCCAAAATTTCAGTAGACAATTTACTCATCTTTATAGGACATTTCCTGGATGTGTCTGGAGAAGCTGGAGAATAGCTGTGTAATTAGAAGGCATCCATCCATAGTGTGAGTGTGATCATGGCTGTGGTTATATAGGAACATGTCCTTTTTTTAAATGTCACAAAGTGAATTTTAGGGATTGGTGGATCACAGTTCATGATTTACATCAATAATTGTTAAAAATTTGGGGCATAAGAGCAAAAGTATTCAAAGTAACAGCAAATGAATATTCACAGTAGGAGAATATCTCTGGTCTCTGTGTGGTAAGATAAGACAGAATTTTTTAGTTAAATTTCTATTGACCTATTTATTGTGCATAGTGATGAGTTTTATAAAGACAATTTCTTCTAAGAATATTAGTTAAGTACTTTAAGCAATTTCATTCCAAATATCCCTCTCCACCCTTTCCACCTCATGATGAACATTCTTTTTCAATATCTTTATTAATTCTTTGAGAATTTTATACAGTGTATTTTAATCATTCACCTCTAACTCTTCTGTAACTCCTTCCAGATCCACCTCCACCTCCCAAACCCCACAACTTCATCCAAAGATGAACATTCTTACTTTGTTCCTAAATGGTAAGGGGTTATTCACATTTACATTTCCAGGGGAAGGTGTGTGGTTTTCAATTTCCCAAGACTCATAGCTAAGAAAAAGCCATGGTTTAAATATTAAGATTAACATTTTCTAAACTCTGTTCTACTGTTAAAAACTGCATGCAAGTGAGAGGAGCCAGGACCCAAGTCCTACCACTGACGTCTTTGGGACTTTTTGAACAGGAAATAGAAGCTCAAGGAGATTCAGGATCCCAGCCTGTGATATGGAATAAAGAAACTATGCAAAACTATCAGCAAAATGGCTGGGAAGATTGCTTAATTGGGAAAGTGGTTGTCATACAAGTATGAGGATCTAAGTTCAACCCCCAGAACCCACAAATGATAGCGTGGCATAGTAGAATACTCTTGTAATCCTAGCACTAGGAAGGCGACAGGTAGACATACATTCATGAGTACTTACACACATGCACCCAACACATACAAACATATAGACACGTTTACACGTGTGTGTGTGTGTGTGTGTGTGTGTGTGTGTGTGTTTACAAGAAATGCTAAGTACACTAATTTGGTCTGAATACAGGCTAACCGGCTAGTGGAATTTCCTCTCATAGAGAAAAAAGTTCATTTGGGTATTTTTCCCATGTATAACAGCAGCCCCCTTTCTCACCATGACTTAATACCAAGTTCTATGAAATGCACATATTGACACATTAGATTAATAGTTATTGGAACCCAAAGTTTTCCTAGGAATTATGTGTCACAGAAAATAGCACTGTGATTTCCACTTTATAAAATTATTCTTAAAGGAAAGTCACCATAAGCATATTTCTATTTTTAATTAGTCAAACTTGCTTTATACAAAGAAAATTAAATTTCATACAAGTTAGACTCAAGTATCCCTAATTTCCAACCTTAAGTCTAATTATAATGATGCCATTCATCAAACATTCCATAGGCCAAGCACCACTAGATGCTATTAATTTTCATCTTCATCACAGCCTAATGAAGTGGGTGTTTTTACTCAATGATGCCCCATTTAACAGAAGTAATGAATATTAGAGAGATGCCAGTGTGAGACCCAAGGTTACAGCTACAAAGTCAACATAGCCAGTGCAATGACAAGAAGCACTGTGCCCTTGCCAAGGCTCTCCTCACCCCACTGTATGTGATTCACAGCACTTTAGACCAGTGTCTTCCTTACAGTGTGACAGTGAGGACAGGGCAAGTCTGTCCTGAGGACTTCATGGGCTAACACGTCCATCCATCTAAGGAGTCTGCAAAGGATTCCTGCCCAGGGCTAATGTCCTATGACACCAGGTCAAGCTTGAATAGAAGTCTTGCTTGAGTATACACATAACTGTATTGAATCTCACTAACTAGGTGTCACTAACAAACAATGACTAGAGAAAGCATCTCTTATTTGTGCTAGAGTGTTAAGACTAAAGCTGACCTGTCCCTGGGCTTCTGATTCTAAAGCTTTATTTTTGGGCCCCCAAGCCCTCTACCTGCTACCATCTCAAGCTTATATTAATCCAACTCAACACGCTAGGCCCTTTTCATGCCTTAGAATCAAAATTTAGATACTGAGGCCATCCTACAACTGCAACCCCTCAGAATTATCTCTGCATATTTTAGCAGTGATAGTAATTATACCCCACACTTGTAGTCTGGTTCAACACCAGTCTACTAGTAACTGTTTCACATAGATCATCTTATTTAAGCTTGTCAACAATCTTGACAGAAGGTATTACTTTATGAAGAAATTGGGTGCTGATAACTTTAGTTTGTAGCATCATAAAAGCAGGAGCTCAAAATTCTCATTTGGAGGATAATGGTGTTTTGTACTCTAAAGAACTAGCCCCATCAACCATGAGAAGCAATCTCTATGACTAGTAGTATTTGCACAGGCAGTGTGCTGGTTAGCATTTTTTGTCAAGTTGACTTGAACTAGAGTTATCAGGGAAGAAAAACCACAATAGAGAAATTCTTCCAGTAATTGGCCTGTAAGTAAGACTGTAGAGGCATTTTCTTGCTTGATAATTAATGTGGGAAGACCCAGCCTACTGTGGGTAGTTCCACCCAGGGAAAGTGGTCTCGAGTCATATAAGAAAACAAACTAAACAATCCATGGAGATCAAGCCAGTAAGCAGAATTTCTCCTAACCCTCTGCTTCAGTTCCTGCCTCCAGGTTCCTGCCTTGAGGTCCTGACTTCCCTCAACAATAGGTCTTAGAAGTATAAGCCAAATCAACTCTTTCTGCTTACAAGTTTCTTTGGTTATGGTGTGTTTATCACAGCAATAGAAAACAGGCCCATCCTCTTGTATTCCCTCTGTACCGTGACGGATAGAGTTTTGTTGGACTCAGGTTGTTTCTTTGTTTTGTTTTGTTTTGTTTTGTTTTTAGACAGTGTTTCTCTCTGTAGCCCTAGCTGTCCTGGACTCAATTTGTAGACCAGACTGGCCTTGAATTTACAAAGATCTGCCTGCCTCCACCTCCTGAGTGCTGGGATTAAATGTGCGTGCCACCACCCTCAGCTAGGCTGTTTTTTTTTTTAAACAATGTTTTTGTATTGTTGCACAGGATTTCAATCTGTGTGGGAATTCAGAGTGTAATAATGTTCTACATTAGATCCACATAAAATTATTCAAAGGAACAACAACAAAGAAAAACTGAGGGCTGGGGAGACAGCTCGGCAGGTAAGAACACTTGTGCAGTCATGAGAACCTGAGGTCAGATCCTCAGCGTCCATGTAAGGAGCCAGTATGGTTGCACGTTTGCAACCCTAGTATTGAAATGGAGTTAAAACAGGAGAATCACTTATGCTTGCTAGCAACCAGCCTAGGTGAAAAAAATTGCAATTGAGAGCTACAAGTTCAGTTAGAAACCCTATCTCAAGGGAATAAAGCAAAAATCAACAGAGAAAGACACTGTCTTCCTCTGGTCTCCGAAATAAAGGAATATGAACCTTCACACACAGGTACACACACACACACACACACACACACACACACACACTAAAATGATGCATAAGGTAAAAAAAAAAGGGGGGGATATTTTTCAAACAAAACCAGAAATAATTTGAACAGTTAGTTAATCCATTTGATACTATTCATTCAATAGAACTATATAGACTTCTTGGGTTATCTCAGGCTTTGAGCCAGGGGTTAGATATAGCTCAGTTTGTACACTCAATACCCCTACTCTATGGAGTGAAGACATCCATCAGTAACCATGTCTGAGCCTGGCCAACACATCTATCTCTCATACCTGTGTCCAGCCCTGGGAGGATGAACCTGCATTTGACATTATATGACTAATAGTTACCTCCCAGTGAAGCTGATGAGATGACTGAAGACATTCAAAAGAGTAGAGACTCCTGACACCCTGGAGTCTCCCTTCTTGCTCCCACCTACTCCCTTCTTGTTTTGAGAAATGCTCTTCAGAGCTGCAAGGGAGGCCACTCCTGGAAGTTTCTGTAACTCTTCATTTCTATTCTTTTCTCTCTCTCCTTTCTCCCTTTTTACTTCCTAAAGAAATAAATTATGAATCCTGTAAGTGTTTACAATTAAAGAAAGAATTCAATCTAATACATCCCCAACTCATAATACTCGGGTTTGTTTATTCTGCAATCCCTGGTCACTATTAATATTCTTATTGATCTTACCTCAGAGAAGACAGAAATATTAGCTCCTGATGTTAACAGATCAAACAGCTTTAACCTAACCTGAAATCAATCAATCCAGTGATCAGGACCCTGGGCACCTGCTATACACTTTGCTCTTATCTCTACTAAGGACACAGTGCCAAGACAAGCCTGTGGTCCTGTCCCACTACTCATATATGGAGTCAGTGCCCTCAGACCCAGAATAAGCTAGTGATCAATAGAAACAAGCCAGGCATTCACCTGGGCTGCCCTTGCTGTCTCCACTGATGGAACTCCCTTTACCAGTGGTACCCTTCTCTCCCTGAAGCATCCCGCATCACAAAGCTGTGCTGGCATGAGTGTTTTGCTTTTGCGGATGTTCTATGATGCAGCAGCATCAACAACCTGTCAAAATGTAAAATTACTGTGTCTCTTGGCAAGAATCACACACAGCAAACACTTCTATCCTGTTCTTCCCATTACTGCTTCTCTTTCTCCATCAGGAAAATTTTCTTTCATCCAATTAACTAAACTTTTTAAACTATCATGTTTTTAAAGGGGCATGTCCCTGTTATAATGGAATTAGTCTATGGGTACATTTGCTTCTGACAGAAAATGGGCTAGTGATGCAAGATGTGATGTGTTTCTCCCAGTGGGCACTGTAGGGACAATTAGAAGTGTATCTAATGCCCCTTGGTGCAATTTGGAAGGGAGAGGAGGTGTCCAGGGTGAGACTATAGGAGGGAAGATCCAGACAGACAAAGGAGCATCTGGCCTATTTGGGGAGTGGGTGGTGGGATCATTTATACTTGGGTAATTTTGAATTTGTAGAAGAAACTTCCAGTATATAATGTGCTGTTTTTTGTTTTGTTTTGTTTTGTTTTTGACCAAGTCCCCAGCTTTTCAAAGCATCAGTGGCTCATACCCATCCCACAGAATCCTGGGCTTTAACCAAGGTAGTCTGTCTCCCACTAGGCAGTCACTGCATCCTGTCTTTTAGGAACCATTTCTACCCACTTCTCAGCTGGTACAGGAGGCAGTCCCAGTCAGGGACTGAGTAGGAAACATGCATCCACCTCCACTTCTAACAGCCAGCCACGATGTTGACCAACATTCTTATTCTGTGAAATAGTAGTGAGCCTAGAGGAGCCACACTCCCATCAAAAGTGAGAGTTGTGACAACCCCTTGGTAACACATGGGAAGAGGGTCCTCTGCTAGAGTGGGCACTGCCCTCAACTGGCTACTTTAGCTTGATTCTTCCTATTAGATTCTTTGTTGAGTTACAAGTCATGTTCCATGAAACTCACAATTCTACCTTTTAATTGTATTTATTTGGGTTTATTTTTAAATTCAGAGACAAGGTCTTATGCAGCCACAGCTAGACTCCCCCTCACCCCTCATCCCTCACTAGGAAATGAAAGAAGACCTTGAACTCGGGGCCCTCCTGCTTCCACTTTCCTAGAGCTGAGCCTACAGATATGCACCATCATTTCCAGATACTGTGATGCTTGAGGCTTGATAGGTGCCTGACATTCACCCTACTGACTGAGCTACATCTCCAGCCCTGTGATTTTTAAGACATACAACTTAGTTGGCCAAATATATTGATAATATGATGCAACCACTACATTTCTAATTCTAGAACATTTACATCACTCATAGAAGACATCCCAAACACATAAGCAGTCCCTTCCCACTTTGTGTTACTTCAGGCCCTGGCAATCACTAATTTATTTTCTAAGGATTTACTTATAGTGGATATTGTGTGTCAGTGAGATAAAAAATATGTTCTATAGCATCTGACTTCGTACAAGGATGTTCCCAACACTGACTCGAGTTCTGGTTTCTGTCAGTACTTCACTCCCTATTGTAGCTAGAAAATACCCTATAGTGTGGATAGACCATAGTTTATTCATTCTTCTTTTGGCGGATAGTGGGCTATTTGACTGTGGTTCATACATTTTAACTCTTATTTGAGAAGATACAATTCTCTCTTCTGGGAGCTTGCACCACCACATTCCTGATTAAAGTTACTACTGTGATTCCTATGCAGTGGGCAAGCTGAGCAGGTACCTCCTATGGTCAGCAGGTACTTTGGATTCAAAATCCACTCAAATGCTGGGGTTCCAGCGGGTTCCAGGATGGCATGTGTCCAACACCAGGAGAAACTATTTATATACAGAATTTCATCATTCCTTATGACAACTTTCTGATAGGATTTGTATCTGTGTCATCAGGGAAGAAACAAAAGAGAAGTAATTCATCCCAAGTCTCAATTCAAATCAGTCAAAGAAAAACAAGGTTTACTCAATGTCTATTATATTATTGTTTTATACATATGCTATATTGTTATACTATATTATATTACATTAATTATATTGTATATCAATGTCTAGATATTAGTGAGGAAGTTAAATTATGGGGCTTTGGGGGTGACATTTTGCTTTGGTATAATTCCAGACTGCAAACTCATAAGAATAGCATGTAGAACTCTAATATATTTTTCCCAGATTCAACTATCTATGGAATAGGGGAAAAGATAGAAAAGGGAACTTTTCTCAAAAAATTGAAAATAAATTTGAGACACTGTTTCCACTTGCCCAAACTATTGATGTGTTTGTGTCCTAAAAAGAGACAGTCTCTTACTTAACCTATCATTGCTAAAAATCAGGAACTGTAATGGCAACTCGGCATTGGAATCAGGGCATACTCTATCCTCAGAGTCCTTCCACTGCCCCAACAACAGCCTGTCAAGCCTACTTCCCTACTTGTAGTCTGGTCTAGAACTGCACCACATTAATCACTGTGTGTCTCTTTAATCTCAATTGACCCTCAAGGGTTCATCCTCAAAGAGTTCTCTTTAATCTCAATTGACCTTCAAGGGGTCATCCTCAAAGAGTCCTCTTTAATCTCAATTGACCCTCAAGGGGTTGTCCTCAAAGAGTTCCTCAACTTCACATGCCACTTCCATCTGACCTCTGTAAAGAACACAGTTCCATCTTGTAGGATGCTGTGCTGAGATCCCCTCCCAGTCAGATGCCTGTGTTTTCAATGGGCTTCTGTGGAAGGTTCTTTGCTTGGTGCAGTGTGTATTGGCTGCATTTAAATGCTTCTCACACAACTTTGGCAAAAAAACCATTTATGCCAGAAGTAAGTCTTTCAAGCCCACTTTTAGAGTTAGGATTTACCCAAATGATCATTATACTAAACAAGTGAATCTTGGTTGCAAAATGGAAGCACAAACTGAAGGAAATGTAAGCTATCACCATCATCATCACGGTCATCATCATCATCAACACAATACTGTTATTTGATTTTCCCATTTTTCTGACTCTGAATAGTCTGAGCAGTTTAGCAAGTTGAAAGATAAGAATATACAAGTCAGTGATGGATGGGTAAAGAATGAGTATGTGAGGCTATTTAACTGCAAAGCTTGTTTAACTTTTAGGCACCTTTTGTTGATGGGGAGTAATTGCTCTATTGTTCTTTCTCTTCCCCTTTACCTCAGTTTGTGCAATAACTGTATTAGAACAGCACAGATCCACAGAGATGTTGCTGGATGGTGGCGTGCATTCACCCACCATTTGCAGTAAACACTTACAATCTCATTTCCTTCAAATGATGTTATTAGTGTGCAATGAAACACCAGCAACGCCAACTGTTCTGACATCTCCTATTTCTCTCAGTTAAGGACCAGCTGCAGGACTATCTCCATGAGCTGAATGACTTACACATTATGGGGAAATTATGTTTTTAATCAATCATCTGCCTAAAGCTATGAAAACTAATATTTGACTTATGGTTACCCAGACATAATACTGTTTAGAAACTCTTTTTGTGTCACAAAGCACCTAGCAATTTGTACAGGTTTTCTTTTTAATGGTTTTGTTAAAGAAGAAAAGAGAGAAGTATGAAAAGATGTGCCTCGGGCTGGGGAGACAGTTTGGTGGGTAAAAGTGCTTGAGTTTGAATCCCCAGAATCTGCATAAATCCAGACAAGCCATTCCTGTTACAAGATGAGAAGTGAAGACAGGCGAATCCCTGGGAGCTCAGGGGCCAGGTATCCTTGCATAGACAGCAGTGAACAGCAGGTGACCCTACTTGGAACAAGGTGGAAGGCAAAGACTGATACAAAAAGCTGCCTTCTGACCTCCACATGTGTGTGATGGCATGTGCATGCCCACATTCACATATGTGAACATACATACAGTATGCACACATAAGCAGGTTTTTTGATAGACCCAGATAGGCTAGAAAGTAGTGGGGAAAGATAGACTATACACAACTGTGTGAGCATAAGAAAGATATAGTGAGGTGTTCGCAATCAATCTCAAGGCAAGGATAATTAATGGAGACATACATGTTATAGTGATTGAAGGGTCAGTGCATCAGGACATGTTACAATGCAAAGCATATGTGACCTTCAAAAGCAACACAGAGTTAAACTTGAAAAATGTGAGTGAATGAGTGAATGAAACTAAAGTATATGATGGAAGAAAAAATTAAGAACAGAAATAAAAAAAACAGAAAAGATGTAAATAATGTAAAATTTAGCCAGGATGACAAATAGCCTTTTGAATAAGAGGACAATATTGATAATCTCCCAGCAAGAGTGATTTCATTTAAAGTGTGTGTATGTGTGTGTGTGTATGTGTGTGTGTGTGTGTGTGTGCGCGCATGCATGCTTCTGTTCATGTATGTGCCAGTGACCACAGTGACTAGAAGAGGGTTTTAACTTCTCTAGAGTTGGAGTTATAGGCAATTTCGAGATTCCTGACATGGGCACTGGAAACTGAATTCTGGTCCTCTGCCAGAGCAGGACAAAAACACATACCTGCTGAACCATGTCTTTAGCTGTTTATTGTTTGGAAGGCTGAGAACCTGAGCCAATATGAATCATATAGAATATAGAGTTTATTATAGGACTTTGATCTTATCCAGTGGAAGGACTTGGTTGAACAATCTGAACAAAGCCATTTGTCAAAATTAGGGTTACTTTTGCTATAGAAAAACACCTTGACCAAGGCACTTATAAAATAAAGACTTTGATTAGGGGCTTACTTATAGTTTCAGAGGATGAGTCCGTGATTATCATGGCAGGAAGCACCACAGAAGACAGGTAGATATGAAGCAGTAGCTGAGAGCTCATATCTTATCTGTAAGATGCAAGTAGAGAGACAGCAAGAAAGGGCCCTCCATGGACTTTCAAGACCTCAAAGCCCACTCCCAATGACATACCTCCTCCAACAAGGCCACACCTCCTAATCCTTCCCAAACAGTTTCACTAACTGGGGACCAAGAATTCAACTATAAGACTCTACAGGGCCATTCTCATTCAAATTACTATCCCCTTGTTTTACTGTCTGAAGTCTATGAAGTCATCAGTCAGGAACAAACCCAGACCCAAAAACGGGAGAACCCAAGGACACACTGGAATCCCAGAGGACCAGATTCAATACAGGGCAGGATCACAAACAATAATACTGTGTCTTTCACCACCTCTGAGCATCCAGCATCAGTGTCCTGCACGAAGTCCTGGTGCGTTTTTCTCCAGCTGTAAAACACCTGGACTAGAAATAGGATCTGTGAGAGATGAGGATAAAGTATCCAGAAAAATACTGATTTGCCCACCAGGCCTCCAGTTGGAATTGCACACAACCATGAGAACCATTTATTGTCCAAAGACATAGTTATATCTTTGTAAATGTTCCAGTTCCATCACTTCCTTAAAATACCACTTTTTAATTCTTGTCATCAGGGAATTTATGGCTCAAAATTCTTCACCATGATGAAATTTTGTAGATAGTGATCATGAGAAAGGGGTCAACAAATGAGTTTCTGCTTTCTCTGTCCATGCAAGGAGAACAGAGCCGACAGAATTGTACTTTCATTATGACGTTATCTCATGCACCTCAGCATGCATTGACGTTAGGCAAAGCAAAAGTCTGATCGAAGACTTCTACACAGTCCTCCTAGTTGCCTCTATCTCCCTTGCTGGTAGAGATCAAGCAGTTCACCATGGAATATAGAGACGTCTTCTCAGAATCTGCCTGACATTGTAGGGTCAGGATTTCAGTCTTTGGTAAGTCTATGTTACAAGAGATTTTGAATTCTGTGAAGACAGTTTTTAGATTTTGATGAATCCCTTTCTTTATTTGGAATCCCTCTCTCTGCTTCCTTCACTGTTCGGTAGATTTGATGGAGGGTCAGGTACCTCATAAGCAGGTAGGCTAGCCTCTGCTTTTGCCTATATACCAGATGTCATCAGTTTCCTGGCTGGCAATTTCTCTTTTTATCATACCTGGTAAGGCTATTATTTCTGATTCTATTTCTGAACACTGGTCGCCTGCCTGATGGTGTCTACTATCACACTTCATGTCTTTAGGCAGAATTAGTGGTGTGCCAGTGTTCAAACAGAAAGCTTAAGAAAGGCAATCAAGGGAAGAACTGACTGTTCCTCAGCCATGGAGTCCCAAAGCCACCAGTTTGAGAACAACATATGGCAGGTGAGAAGCATCTAGAGAGTTCCAGGAACAGGAGAAGCCCACACAAGGTGGGCAGTTATGTAAACACTCTCCAGGGGAAGCTCCAAGAATGATTTGATGAGCCTCTCTTCTCCTAGAATTAATTACACCAGTAAACCCTGACAGCTTGATTTTATATTACAGCTTTTTCCAATTAAATCTCCATTTCTTTCCGTCTTACTTCATGCTATCCCACTAATTGGTTTCAGCCTCTACTTTTTGCCAATTGCGAACACTATACTGTTTTTTTTTAAATGCACTCTACTAAAAGAAAATTAAAAATGTAATTTGTATCCTATCTCATATTGCTTCATTGTTTGGGGGGGTGTGTGGCAGAGAGAGTAGAGGGGTGATCACTGATCAACAAAGCCCAAAGACACCCACAATGGAATTCGATTTTGCAGTATGCTGTAAGGTGCTTGCTGAGTTATGCACCTAACCATGTTATGGGTTATGCACCTAACCATGTTGCTGATGCTTAAAGGTCTGAGCAGGACATTAAGTATCCTAAGGTCATCCCCACCTTCCCCCAATGAGGGCAGAACCACTATTCATGGAAAGAAAGCAAAAGCCTTTGGTTCCAGAGACCTTTCCCTCAGATGGCTCCCCCTGTGGCAATGTCACACAAACAATCATTTCTTAAGTTTACTTCAGTGAATCACTAAGTGCTGGTAGCTATTATGATGTTACAGCCTCCACCACCATCTCATTTGAACATCCAGGGTAAAAGTGTAGGAAGCAAGATTAAATAAAACACACATTCTGTTCTGTTAAATGTTAAAAGACACTTGGTTCAGAGAGGGCTCATGAGTTCCCACCCCTAGTTGAGGAGCTGTTGTGGATGGAAACACAAATTTGACTGAGTGGATTATGTAAAAAAGACAGGCAGGAAAGAGGGTGAGAGATGGATCAGTAGTTAAAAACACTTGTAAATATTTCAGTGTCCTGGAGTTCAGTCTCTAGCACTAACATGGTGGTTCAAAAGATCTTCTAAACAAAAAGATGGAAAGTGTATTGTAAAAGTCAATAAATGTTGCAACCAAGCTATGAGTAAACAATTCTGGTGCATCACATTTACATATATATATATATATATATATATATATATATATATATATATAGTGTGTGTGTGTGTGTGCATGATTTGCATATATATTAACATATAAAATTAGATATATATTTCTATCATTTTAAATAAATGAGAGATTTAAATTTTTCAGAAGTTAGTTGAGACCAACTTCATGGAGGTCAACTAAAGTTTGTTGAATGGACGGATGGAAAAATGCCTCCAGAGCTGAGACTCAATGGGATTTACATGGCTCTCATAACCAGCTAGGATTAGAACATTCCATGGAGCACAAATGGATATTTATTTTTGTATTAACCTATCTTTTATAAAAGCCTCATGCCTTTTCTGACTTAGTCTATACAATCAATTACTACTGCAAAACCGAGATACAGACATCACACTGTGCTCTGAGGTAGGAGTCAGAGACAAACCCAGGCCATAGAGACCACATACACTTCTCTTACCTGCCCATATGCCCAGATGGGTCTAAGTGTAAAGTCACTTGACCTTCCTAATGACAATTAGCCCTTAATAACTATTATGTGCAGGTCTTCCTCTAAGTGCCTTACCTATAGCAGCTTACCTTGCAGCAACAATGGCAGATGAAGAAAATGAGGCAGTCAGGAAAACACAGTGCTCAGATGGCTGTTGGGTAGAACTGGAGTTTGAGTTGGACAGTCAATTCTAGAATATACGTCTTTAACAACCACCTCCTTCTGACCCTTGTATATGAACGCAGAGTAAACAGATGCCTGCTTCAGGTAGGCTTCTACCATAGTTGATGTACATTCATGCTCTCATTAATTCCTTTCTTAATTCTCTCTACTATAAGCCATTGTTTCCTTCAAATTATATGAAAAAAATTAGTTGTATGGTCATCAAATTTGCCAAATAATCAGGTTATCAGGTTGATGTGTGCCAAACACATTTATTATGCAGAAAGGGATACCGACCCTGATTCACTTTCTCAATTGTGAGGCAGATCATTGTTAGAAGAAAATGTGCTTTGTGGTTCAGGGGATGAAATGGAGGTTTGTATTGATTTTGGTCAGACAGCCAGTTAAGAATGTCTTTAATTACCTGGTCCCAGGGGTTCTGTTTGATTTAGACAAAGTGGGTCCCTTTCTTTATGGGAAAGCTTTCTCAATTCATTTCTATTGATGGTAGGATGATCGATAGGTAAATGTGCTCCTAAGTAATATATAATGCTTGTTTAGAAGATTCAATAATTCAGGATAATAAAATACTTCCACTGCTTGTCTCATCAATAACAGCCATTCTCTCAATGGAAGGTGACTTTGCTCCTAGGGGGCACAGGGCAATACTGATGATCTCAACAGGGATGAACAGCCCTGGGTTGTTCTTAAGCATATTACAATGCGCAAGATCATTTTTATTGGCTACTGTCCCCAATGCCATTAAAAAAGCTGACAAAGGGTATTTTAAGGGAGACAGGTTTTATCCTGGCTTACACTTTGAGGAAAGCTCTCCATGAAGGTGGAGAAGACATGGTGGGCGGCCTGTTGTTGACAAGGGCTGGTCATATGCTGCAATCAAGACACAGAGAAATTGATGGATGCTAATGTTCATTTCCTGTTCTCTCTATGAGGTCCAGGACCCCAGTCCATGAAATGGTGCTACCCAAATTCAGAGTGGGTCTTCCAGCATCATTTAAACTAATCTAGAAAATTCATGCCAGAGAGGCCCAATGTTGGTTTTCATCATTATCTGAAATATCAAGTTGATAATCCAAATTAAACATCACATTGTTCCTCAAAAAATAATGACTGGGCTTAGTGGTGGGGCTGGAAAGATGGTCCAGTGGCTAGGAGCATGTGTTGCTCTTGTAGAGGTCAAAGGTCCTGTTCTCAGCAGCTACATAGTGGCACATGACAATCGGTAACTCTCCAGTTCTAGGGAATACAGCAACCTCTTCTAAACTCCAAGGGTACCAAGCATTCATGTAGTACACAGACATACACAGACACTCATACACATAAAATAAGATAAAAAACATCTAAAACAATTTTTTTTGTGTATCAATAGTGCCAAGGCTGAGAAATTCCAATTTATAATACTTACCAACAAAATGCAAATAGTAAGAAAATAGTCACAATGCAGAAAATACTTCACAATAATAGCTTGATCTCGATGACTGCCATATTATCAAAACTTTGAAGTGAATTATAATAGTTTATTACTTAAAGACAGTGCTGAGGTTAGTATTATCCACTGGAAACTTCACTAGCTCTATTTACTCTTGTACAACAAGAATGTACTTCTGGGACTCTGGAGATTCTGAGATAATGTGTAGTCTTGGCATCAGCATAACAATCTTGATTTTCAACCTTAAGACAAGTGGATCCTCAAGCAGCAATGTCATCTACAATTAACAAGATTACGGCTGTGGGCAGGTCATTTGAATTCCATGCTTTATATTGGAAATAACAGAAAAGTATTTGGGACATTAAGGTAATGGTATCCAGTAAAGCACATTATACCCCTATTAAATATAACGTGCTATCTTGAAGAAGGTTTTACCGGGACATCTATATTGTACAAGAAAATAGACACTTCAAATGGCCACAGGAAATTGCCCAATAATGTTTAAATGCTTAATAACAAGCCCTAAAATAGTTATGCCCGAGTCAATTCAATCCAAGACTTAGCCATTCTTTCCTAATCAAACACAATTACGTGAATTAGATGCTCTTGATAAAATCCAGGAACTCGCCAATGGTGCTGCATCTGGAGCTGTCTCAATTATCAACACTGCACAGCTCTCAGAGATGAAACAACAGTTCAGTGCCTTCTGAATGAGGTCAGAGCAACCAGAAATAGATATGGGAGAAGGGAAAGCATATGAAGCCATCTTTCTATCACATAAAATCAATCAGAAGAAAAGAAGTATTAACATCCAGAATCACGGGAGGGCATTGTTCTCTATGGGTTCTGTTGTATGAACTTGGTCATATTTAAAAAGAACACAAACATATTTTACTAAAAGGAAGTCCATGTTGAGTACCTAAAGGCAGAGAACTGGGACAAACTGTGTGCATGTGAGTGTGAATGTGCACGTGTATATACATGTGTGTGCAAGTATGTACATATACCTATGTATGCACATGTATGTGTGTGAGCACATATATGTGTTTATGCACGTGTGTATGTGTGTGTGTGGACACGTGCACACATGTGTGTTTACAAGTCAGAGGCCAAGCTGATGTGTCTTTCTCAGTTGCTCTTAATGTTAATTTTTGAGACAGGGTATCTCACTTCTGCCTGGAACACATCAATTCAGCTAAACTGGGGATTACAAGCTCCAGGGACCTGTCTCTGACTCCCCAGAAGTGAGTTCCCAAGCACTGGCTTGGCATTTGAGTTCTGGGGAGTGAACTCAGCTCCTCATGTTTGTGTGGCAAGCACTATGCTGGCTGGGCTATCTTCCTGGCTCAGGAAAAGCAAGTGACTTTTTAAGACAAACAAAAGACCCCAAAGAATAACTTTGATTATGTAATTTGATTTGTCTAACTGCACCCCACTGCATCATTGTGCTCAACTGAATCACTCCCCTCCTGCAGTACACACAAACCCCAAACCAGCAGAGGCTCCACAGACAGCAAGCGCCCAGGCCTTCCACGCACCCCTTCCAGTCACACCCCACCTTGCCTTTATACTTACTTCTCCACAAGATCTCTTCTCTGCATTAGTGCTGGGCTCTGGGATGTGAACCCTCTCCTTCCAGCTGCCCTTTTTTTGGCAGAAACCTTCCCCAACTTCCCTTCCCTGGGTCCTAGCAACCTCAGCAGCTGCTCTCCCCAGAAGACTACCGAATTTCCTCAACTGGAGGGATGCACTCCCCCACCGTGGATTCTCACAGGCGTTATGGGTACTTCTCAGGTCACAGTTTGATTGTATTCTAGATAAAACTGTCCACAGCAACCCTCCCACCCAGCATCACAACTCAGCAGGAAAGGGAGAGAAGCAGGCCACCCTTATTCTCATCATCCGCAGAGCAGGTGCTGTACACCAAGGTCCACCAACACCCTTCACTCTTCCGCTCACTGCAAAACTCTGAGACGTTGGAGTGTCCATTTTAGAGTAAGGGAAACTGAGGTTCAAAGAGGTTTATTATTCTTTCTCAAGTCCATATGATCACAACCCCTTTAATCTGCCTAGGAGTTATACATAAATACTAAGGAAGTACAGACTGATGTAGCCTGCCCGGAAAATGCAGTGCTGATACCTAGGAAGTGAATGATACAGCTTGACCTTAGCATCAGTAAGTGGAAGCCAAAGAGCTCATCTGCTTTTGGTATTCCTGGAACATTGTTCAGGCCACTAGCTGAGCCCCAGGCTGACCAACAACCATAGCTAACCCTCAGCCTCCTGGGTCTCTTCTCAGAAGCAGATTCACTCAAGCAGTCATGTGCAGGGCCATCTTTACGCCATCTGCAGAGAGCTACACTCTGGCATTTGTAGCTTCACATGCGTAGAAAAGTAGCCTTAGACTCACACACTGTCCTTCCAGGATTGCATTATACCAAACGCAGCCATGGTTAGGGGGGAGACCTTCACCCCAAATTCTTTTCTCTCCACTGATTACTCCCAGGCCAGCCCCATTGACCTCATGGCCACCCAACAAATGCACTGAGTATTCTGGAGCACAGGTCACACCGGGATTACTCCCTCTGTCAGAAGAGAGCCACAGCCATGTGGTCAGCTTCTCTTCCCCTGTTCAGGTGTTAGCTCCTGTGATGAGGACTTTCAGAGTACCCATCTGAAAACTCTCTTTACCGCAGAACCCATCACCACGCACTCAAGACCCTGCACCTGATCTGTGTGATTCTACATAACTTTCTAAGTTCATCTTGTCTTTCTTTTTTCCTTCCTCCATCCACTTACTCCTGGTGAGAGAAAGAATTCTTTTCTCTTTTTTCAAAAATCACTTTCCTATATACAGACATTGTGTACTCTGTAAATAACTGTAAACATCTGCTACATAAATCCTCTCTGCACAGCTCCTCTGCTTGGGACAGTTCCCTCACGAATGCATGTGCCCCCCTAAATCCACAGGCTGCCAAGAGCTGGTGCCATTCAAAGACAAAGGAGGCACTGGCACTTCAACCCCAGGAACGGAATTAGTGCCCTTTGAAAAGAGCCCCGCGGTAACAGGCAGGTCCTATCTGTCCTCCTGCCTTCTGATGCATCCACAGCGCTCACTCCTTGTGCTACATGAGGATGACACAAGAAGACTCCCCTAGGCACTGGAGGCCAGCACCATGATTTGGAGCTTTTAGCTACTAAAACTGCTGGAGATAAATTTCTGTTGTTATAAATTTTCCAGTCTGTGGTCTTTTACAGAAGCAGCACAAACAGATCATAGGAGACCTGGCAGATTCAGACTTTTTTTTTTATCTTAGAAACAGAAGCTAGAATGAGTCACACAAAGCTGTGCTTACTCTGGAGACCCCAGGGAGGATGCTTACATCCTCATGGGATGACTGCTCTCCTATAACTCCTGATTATATTGATGCCATCCAGAAATTCCTGGTAACATTTTTATCTTGTGATCCGTCGTCTCTTCTGCAAGACTGCTCTTGCAGTTAAAGGTTGATAGGATTTGGGAATCAGGGTATAGATGTCTTTGGAGAAGACACAGTGTTGATACCCTGGCAAAAACTATTCACATTTTTCTTGAAAATGATTCTATTAATAATGAAACATTTATAGTATATAAAGGAGGATCAGCAAGTAGCGCCTTCCACCTAAGCAAGCAGACGATATACAGCTGTCTGGGTTTGGCCTTCTCTCAGCATCCAGGAAAACAAAATCTTGAAAATGCTGCATCCTACTGACCTCTGGTGTCTTCTCTTTTCTTCCTCCTTCAGACTCTCTACTGCCCTATGGCTGATGGCTGTATAACCGTGAGTAAGTTGTTTCCATCCCTACAATACCAGATATACTATTGGTTCTGTGTGTGTTTTCAATTTTTATATGAATAACATAATACTGTTCATCTCAAAGTTACACTCTTTAGCACTACACAGAGCTAGTTGAGATTTCCATGAAATTCCAAGACCTTGGATTATTTATTTCTCCTCTTGTGCGGTGTTTCCACTAACCTGTGTGGACCAACAGAGCACTGAGCACCGGTGGGTGTAGGTCTCCACCAAAACGTGAGCTTCTCAGACAGAGAATGGGTGGAGAGGAGCCAGATTGCTGTATGAAATAAGTGGCCAGGAGTCCCTCAGCCTCTCCAGCAATGGGAACCCCTATCCCCATGCATCCTTGTCAGCAGTCACCCCCAAACACATGCGTGTGATGGGTTCTGCATCACTCTGAAATTCATTTATTTATATAAGAACTTGATAATATTTTCCCATGTCTCTTGGCTGTGAGGATTTCTCCTCAGAGGATGGTCATTCACATTCTTTTCCTCATTTTTCTACTGGATTTGCTCTTTATTCTTCTTTTGAGTCAGGATCACGTCATTCAAGCTGGCCTCCAACTCCCTAGGCAGCTGATGATCTTGAAGTTTGGATGTGCTTGCCTTTAAAGTCCTGGATTCTGGAATTACAGGTATGCATTACCACCCCAATCTATGCAGTGCTACAGCTCAGACCTAAGGTTTTTGTACACCGGGAAGGGACTCTACTAAACATTATTTTATTTTATGTATTGGGGATATTTTGTTTGCATGTTTGTATGTGTACCATGACCATACCTGATATCCTGGAAGGTCAGAAGAAGACGTCAGATACCCTGGACCTGGAGGTACAGACAGTTATGATCAGCTGTGTAGATGCGGGGAACTGAACCCAGGGTCTCTGGAAGGGCAACAAGTGCTCTTAACTGCCGAGGCAGCTCTCTGGCCGCTAAAACAGACATTCTTTGTAAGTTCTGCCTGTTGATACCTGTGTCCATCACATAGATCTCAAAAGCTCCTTTATGTTCTCACATTTTTTGCTGTATCTTTGCCCAGGAGTTAAAATTTTTGATTGTACAACTTACCACTTGTATCTGTGACCTGTGCTTTTCCTATTGCTAAAAAGAAATGTCATAAAAACATTTACCTGTTGCCTTCTAATACTTTCTGTCTTGTGTTTGATGTTTATTTCTTTTACGATATGCAAATTAGCTTTAGCATGACGGAAGTTTAATATTTATATCTCTAGGATGGCAACAGTGATGTGGTATAATGTTACCTTCCTCCAAAGTGAATATTCGCTATTGGATTAGTGTCGCTGATTGGTCTAATTTAAATCTACCCGTTGTGTACCAAGCTTTCACACAGACTGTGAATGTGTGTCCAGGCTGCCTGGCCTTTGCAAAAGTCAGAGCTTTACTGCTTTCTTCAATATGTGTTGTGTGCTTTGGTATCAAGAGGCAATTTTAGGGACTGGAGAGATGGCTCTGTGATTAGGAGCACTCACTGCTCTTGAGAAGATTCAGATTCAATTCCCAGCACCCTTGTGGGGATGCTCTACCACTGCCTATAACCAGCTCCTGCAGATCTGATGCTTTCTCATGGCCTCCACGCGTACCTGCATACATGTTACACACACACACACACACACGCACATGCACATGCACACACACACATGTGCACGCACACACACACACACAAAATAAAAATAAATATCTTTTTTTTTAAAAAAAAAAGACAAATTTCATCTATCATCCCAACAGTCCTCCTTTAGGAAACTTTTTGATGTTTTTCTTAACATATTTATGTCCTTCCATCTTACATGTGGCTTTGGGACCAGCATGTCAAATTCTGTGAAGAGTAGCTAGCACTTCAAATTTTTAGACTAGCACTGATGTGATCAAAGTAAGGTGGCTTCTTCCTAATGTCTGTGACAAGCAGAAGCTTAGATCTCTTTCAACATCTTTCAGTAATATTCTATGAAATTTAGTGAGGCTTTTCAGTGTGTGTGTGTGTGTATAATGTACGTATAATATGTGGTACATGTATGTATGCGTAGTGCATGTGGGGTTTTGTGTGCATGTTGCAGTATGTAAATATGTGTATATATGTTTACCATGTATATGTATGTATGTATGTATGTATGTAAGTATGTATGTATGTATGTATGTAAGTATGTAAGTATGTATGTATGTATGTATGTGCATTGTGTGGGGTACATGTGTGTGTATGGTGCATGTGTGTCTGTGTAGTACATGCATGTGTGTGCACAGCTGTCTGTGTGTGCTCACCTATGAACACTCATACAGACGCTGAAGGAGGATCAGGTGTCCTGCTCTGTCGTTCTCTGCCTTCTTCCTTTAAGACAAGGTTCTCACTAAATCTGGAGGCCACTGATTTGGGGCTAGAATGTCAGCCCAGCACACCCCATTAATCCTCCTGTCTCTGCACTGTCTTACCCAGTGCAGGGGTTACAGGTACATGTGGTCATGTTTTTGAATCTTGATGTTGGAGACCTGAACTCAGGTCTCAGGCTTCCACAGCAAACACTTTTCCTCATAGAGACGTCTCTCAAGCTTCAAAGTCTATTTTTAAATTACACTTTCTAATAGTTCCTAGAACATAAGAACAACATTAGTTTCTATATTGATCTTCTGTCCATCGATTATTCAGAACTGTTCTGTTTTTCCATAGACTTTTCTGATCCACTCCAACTTTTTGTGTCAAGAGAAATTTGACTTCAAAGAATGGGATTCCCCTTCTGCCTCTGCAATTCACTTCATTTATTGTTTCTTATTTTACTGCCCTGACTTTTCTGTGCCACACTCAACAGAATGGAGAATGAACAGAAGCAATGCAAGCTTGAGTCCTAACTTCAAAGTGAACTTGCCCAGCTCTTACACCGACTTTTCTGTAGGCTTCAGGCAGGGACTTTGAGCTGATGATTATCTTGCCTATTCTTAGATTATTGTTTTGCATAGAATACATGAATGTTGAGTTTTGAAAATGACTGTGTTCTTCTAGTTGACCATCATAGAAAGGGTGTACCTAAAGAATGAACTCTGAAATTGATGCCTGACCTCTTTCAGATTGTAACTGACAAGTTCTTGTCAAAGGCGCACAATTCTCACACATGGTGTCAGCAGCAGTCCTACAACCCATGAGCCTAAAAACTGCAACATGTTTTGGGTTTAGTCTCAGATAGATAGGTAGGTAGATAGATAGATAGATAGATGATAGATTGATAGATGTTAAATAGATTATAGATAGAATAGATGTCAGAGATATAGATCATGTTAAAATTAAAACATATTTAAAAGTATTTGTTGATTAGCTTTTAAATAATTTTAAGCCCAGTCCATGTCAAGGTAAACAATACCTATATTTTAAAACCAGGGGCTGGAGCGATGGCTCAGTGGTTGCATGTGCTGTTCTTGCAGAGGACCTGAATTAAATTCCCAGCACCCATGTTGGGCACTTCACAACTACCTGTAATTCTAGCTCCAGAGGATCCCAAGCAGCTGGCACCTGTACACCTACACACACACACACACACACACACACACACACACACACACAAAACTAAAAGTAAATCTAAAAATCAGCATATTCTGCAAACTCAATCCAAGTAGACTGTGAACATGTAAGATAATCCTATTCTCACATATTACAGTACTCTAACTTTGTTTCTTTCTTTCTTTTCTGGTTACCCAATAAATTCAATTAGAGTTCCTTATAAAAGCATGGCTTCTGGGCTGTTTACAGGAGCAAGATAATTTACTGGTTACTATACCACTGTAGAAAATGTCTCCCTCCCTCCCCTAGTAACATTAACTAACTACCAATTCTTTAGACTCCCCACTTTGACACAGTTTCAGTAGATATAACCTTTCGCAAGCCTTGTGGAATTAACTACAGCTGTGACGGTTTCAAGAGCGTGATGGCCGTGTCCTGCCTGGAAGACAACATTCTGCAACACCCTGCCCTTCTTCTGGCTCTTAAATTCTTCCTGCCTCTTCTGCCATATATGTCCTCAAGCTTTGAAGGGGATATAAAACAGTTCTGTTTGGGATGAGCATCAAAAGTCACTTATCCTCAATACTTTAATGAATTCTAAGCTTCTGCAATAGCAGTTACCTTCTGCAGTAAAAAGCTTCTTTGACTAAAGCTCAAGGCACAAATCTATAAGCATACACAAATATTGAGAAAGCAACTTGAAAGACATATCATATGTGTTTAGCAATATAATATCTATTGCTACCTCAGAGGGCACGTACATTTCCAATCATGGGCTTTTGGGAACTTCTGAGTCCCCTTCTGTCCTCAAGTCCAATCAGCAAGTGATTGGTTACCTCCAAAACAGTTATGTCATTATTCTACCGATGGGTACATCCTGCCTTGTCAGTCAATAGTGTAGTTTGCAGGGTCTGCATCCAAGAGAGAATGTTGGTGACAAGTCTGCCCCCAACAGTTTACAGAACACTTTGCAGCATGATAAAAGCTAGCCAGTAGGAAGGAGGCTCCCAAATTAAGTTCCAGCTTGGTTTTCCTATGTCTTGCAACCAAAGTATGTGGTGAATTCAGCAATAGGGACTTAACATCTGGCTCTAGTTGGTAATCAACACCAGAGGCAATAACCTCTATTGTGTTGGGATCTTAGAGGTCTCCCTGGTCAACAACACACAAGGGTGGGGATAGCCCATCCCTGACAGTGAGATTTTCTTCTGGCTTCAGGAAGTGCTTGTTGGTCTATTTTGAAAAGACCTTGATAGACTGCCCAGGATGTCCTCTAACTTGAGATATTACTGTACTGTCATGCCAAGATTCTATCACAATCTCTCTTTGAAAGAAGAGAGTCAAATAACAAGTTGTTGTCCTGTAAGTTTGTATCTCCTAAGATGGCATTGTAGCCATCTTAGCTTGTGTCAACACACTCTGTGATTGTGTACCCCAATGAAAGCACACTGTAATGCAGTTCTCACATGGTGTCCCTGTTGCTAGATGACACATGACCATGCGATTACATCAGTTCTCTGTCCATTAATAGTTTGCACATAGCACTTCCCAGATTTCTCTGCCCTTCCATCCTTTCTCTGGGCTTTCATTTCTCTTTTTTCATGACTATTAATGAACAAGAGGCAACTAAACATCTTAGTGGAACTTTAGAAGGGAAATAACAGAAACCCACAGAGATGGGAAGTGGATCAGCAGTTGTCAGGGGCTGAGGTATGGAGAAATTTTGTTTTAAAAGTGTGGAAAAGATTGTTCATAGGTACAGGGTATATTCTGAGGGCCATGAACATGTTTTGAAATTCAGAAGCAGTTATTGATAAGCTCTGAGAATATAAACTACATGGAATTCTACAATCCTAAGGGGAGAATTTTATGATGTTAATTTAATCTCAACAGAAAAAAAGAAAGAATGATGATGATAGGTAATAGATGAATACTAAAAGGTAGATAAACAGAGAAGCCCAGGCGGGAATGACTTTTTCAGCAAAACCAAAGTAGCCAATGGCCTCCAAGCAAGCCCCAAAGTGATTTTCCTCACCAGGAAGGTTTTGACTATCTGGAGCCTAGACCTCCTCAGGGTTCTCTTTGTTACTTTTGCTGCATGGAAGAAATGCAGTGATGAAGAAAGGCAGGGTGGGGGTGTCACTTAGAGCTTTCTTGGAGGGAAGAAGGTATTTCCACTTCACAGAGCCTGGCAGGGAGACAGAGCACCAGCCAGACCCTCTGCACTGACTCCTAACAGCAGGTGGTGATTGCTAATTAGAGAGAAAAGCATGCTGTTGTCATTCCAAAAAACAAAGAACACAAAGCCAAATGTTCGCTCATAATCACTCAGCAAAAAAGGCACGGATGGTCAGGCTGAACACCCCAGGGGCCCAGGCCATTAGCTAAGGGTGAAAGTCTTAGACCTGCAGATGTCAGAGGAGATATCCTCACACGGATTAATAGACAGATGGAGCTCGCGAGCCTGCAGCTGGGTTAGACATGGCTGCGTCCCTGTAGTTTCCAAGTCACCCTCCTGTAAGTTGCTCAGCATCTTCATTTTTCCAAGTCTGTGAAGCAGGGATCTTCACTGCCGTGGACCAGGTCTGAGGATGGCTTTAAACAGAACTGTGCTTGAGGGCTGGACTGGTAGCCGTTTGGACAAGGACATACGTTTCTAGTGATGAAGGGGAAAGCTCTTCTGAATTACTTGGTCTTCCTATGTATCTTGCCCTACATATAATCATTGCTTGAGTAATTATCACCTGACTGTGAGCAGAAAAATAATCCACTTTAGCCAGCTTGTCTCAGCTGAGCAATGGAACAGCCCTGGTCTTATGAAACAAGATTGTTTATCCAAGAGAAGTTGCTGTAATTAGCCAAAACTCACTTCTTTTTTTTTCTGAAATAATTTCTCTGCATACTTTCTCTCTCTCTCTCTCTCTCTCTCTCTCTCTCTCTCTCTCTCTCTCTCTCTCTCTCAACACAGCACATCCATGGCTTCTGGGAGTTTATTTTGATTACTCTATTAGCTGGGTCACTAATTAAGTAGATTGATTTGAGGGGGATTATATCAAGATCATGCAAATAACATAGGGATCCTCTGGGTCTTGTTGGCACAGACTTCCTAAAATAGAACTTCTCTGTGGCAGCAATAGCTGGTCACTGTGGGAAAAGGGACCTTCTCCTACCAGGAAGTCCCTCTCTTCCAAGACTGGGCTTCTCCAAATTCAGCCTCTCCTGTCCTCACTACCATCAGTCCTGCATGGAGATGTGGGTACAAACTATAAAGCATGTATGTTAATAATAAATTAAATGCCAATTTCTGGAATTCTATATTGGATGTCTTCAGTTTATGGGAGAATGATTAGAAATAGTGCTTCTCTCTTCAGAATCATAGCATGTAGAGAACAAGGTAGAGAGACCAAAATCGTGGTATGCTGGGTCTCTGGGCATGTTGAGTCCTCTCTCAGCTTTCTGACTTTACCCTATCAAGCAGGACTTGTGGAAAGAGATACTTCTTCCCAAACTTGCCAGACTAAATCCCAGAATTTAGGGGATTCCACAAGTCCACATATGACTTATGGATGATAAGGAAAGAGTAGCCTGGGATGGGTGGGGGTGTGGGATGAGAAAATAAGATTGGAATCAAGAGAAACTGCCTGAGGGCCAACTTTCAAACCAGAGGCCTTCAGGTCCCTCTATGGCTCCAGAAGCCTTTTCCACTCTACAATTTGCCTTAATACCTGGCAAGTTCTGGCTTTCTCCCAGGCCAGCCCAGGGTCCCTATCAGAAGAATAATAGCCTGTTGGACTGTCGATCAGATTTGCCATGTGTAAAGAGAAAGGACTATGTTTGTGACAGTGAGACAGAGAATTTCGGAGCATGGCAAAGAAAATTCAATTCAGTGGCAAAGAAAACCCCTGTAGAAGCTCTCAGAGAAGAAGGCATTGTCCATCCTTCCCTGTGGTGGTCAGAGATTGCTGCTTCATGCCCACAGCTGCCACCGTGTCTCTGAAGGAAAGAGGGACCCATGGCACATTCATTTTCATTTGTGATTGAAGAGATACAGGGATGGTTTGGGTGGCCTACTTCACGGTCACAACCTAACAGCTTATCAGTGTCATGGCCTCTAAATCAGGAGAAAGCCAGTTCCTCTCTAAAGACATCAGTCTTCCTACAGCCTCTTCGATGGTCACACCTTTGCTCCCCAGATAGTCCACACTTAACTGCACTGTTAGACCCTTACCACTACTGACCCAGTTAGCTTCTGTTATCTTCCCAAAGTGCTCATGGACTTAACTAGAAGATTTGATTTTGAGTTCCAAAGAGAAATTAAAGAAAGACAAACACACACACACACACACACACACAAAACCCTTAAAACTAAAACAGAAAAAAAAAACCTAAAGCATAAGACTGGGGGTAGTGTTTTCATTTACTGCTTGATATTTTTTTATATTTCCCCAGAGACAGAGCACTGTGAAGGGGAACCCCTTCCCAGACATGGGCTTCCATGCTCTACTGGGTCATGGTTGATTAGAAGCTGAGTCACAGGCAATTACTGCTGCTAATTAAAATCTGCGAGTAAATCTCTTTCTAATTGAAGGAGAGTATACCCGAGGATGTCTTTAAAGTAAAACTTTCTACTCATTTACATTTAGATGTAAAGGGAAGAAAGCAGGGGCAGCATGTGTACTCATCTTGGTCATCTTGCTTCAAAATTATGCTAATTCTAAATAGTTATAGTAAACATACTGCTCATGTTGTCCTTGAAACCTGGGCATAGCTGGGGTGGAGTAGCCTGCCACCCATCCTATGAGTGTGACTGAATCATTGTAATAGGCACACATAGAAACCCAGCTGTCATGCCTACCTACCTTCTTTGCTACCCAAAAGCCCCAGCCTTGCTGTACTTCATTTCATACTTGTGGGGGGAAAAATGAATGGGTCATACAGCCTGCCTCTCAGGTTGCTAGCAAAGATCATGGTAAAGGGGTCCCGACTTGCCATCTTCAAACGGTGAATTTTCAAACGCATCAACAAATTTGTCTGCAAAGCAAAAACCTCCAGGTGAGCCCGACACCAACAGATGGCACCTACATGGAGGGCAGAAGAAGCTAGCGAGAGCCTTTGGCATCTACTCTGTCAGCCAGCTCATGAAGGCCGGGCATCTTTAGGCTGGGGGAGATGACACATTGCCAATCTTGCTGCAGCATTTGATTACTTCTGCCTTTCTGGACCATAGGAATGGGAGGGGCCAGGACATGTGTCTAGGTGATGTCTGTTGTCATGGAGTAATCTTAAATGACATTTCATTTCATCATGTCCTGGTTTTGAGGTAAGACATTTGGTCTCACCAACCACTGAGACTCTTCATTCATTTTAGAGTCAGCTTCGGGCACCAAGATGTGTTTTGCTTCCTCAGTAAACCAGTCTCACCCATGCTTTTTCATCAACAAGGATGTTAATAGAATCAGAGAAGCCACTTATATCCAATGGAGACTTCCTCTGAGAATCATTCGAAAAGGATTCAAAGAAATTGAAAACTTTTCCTTCTTACTGAAATGAAATGTTGCTTGGTAATGCATATGTGAAAATTAGAATAATTTCAGCGAAATGTGCCATATGTTTTAGAAAGACCATCTTACTTAATATTTACTAGACTAGGATTGTTATTATAATCTTAATTTTGCAGGGTTTTATGATTAGTGAAATATCCTGCAGATGAGGGAAAGAGCAGAAGCTGGGTAAGTCCAGTGTTGATATATTGCTTCACATAAGGGGAAGGAGACACAGGGACAGTCCTTGTCCATGTTTGCTGGTCCCTTGCCTGACTCCGAGTCCCAGATCCTTCAGTGGCTGTCTTTATCTCTGAGGAAGATACTTGACATTTACTCATATACAAAGAAAGAAAATTTACCTCAAGATGAATGTTGCAAAAAGTGAATTTGTAGACTCAAATAATGGTTAATCTAACATGCACTGTCATTTTATGTCACTAAAATTCTACCAATTAAACTATATCAAATTATCAGTCATGATATATTCAATTTCAGGAATGTTTTTAAAAAATACAAAACAGGGGGATGTTAGTTAAAACAAACAAAAAACAAAAACCACGTAAAGTCAGGTTTCTGTCTGCTTTCATAACAGCAGTGAGAAGTAAAATTGATGCCTCTTTTCATCCTCCTGGGGACTAAACGAAATCTTACAGTGAGCTTCATAGCATTCAGCTTGTCCCAATCACACCCCTGCCCCCATCCCCGCTATCTAGTTACTCAGCACCCTTGAAAAATAACAGTGCATTCCCAGTCCCAGACTGGAAACCACCAGAGAGAGTAAAGTGGGCAGTCTTAGTCAGTTTTAAGCTGCTACAACAGAATGTCTGAGTCTTGACAAGTTTTAAAGAACAGGAATGATTTCTCATTCTTCTGGGAGCTGAGAAGTACATTATTAAAGGTGTCGATGTGTGGTAAGTGGTTTATAACTGTCCTTTCATGATGGTATAAGGCAGGAGAGGAAAGAGTGAGCTACTTCCACAACCCCTTTTCCTAGCACCATTGATTCACTCATGGGGTACAGCTTTTATGACGTAAACATCTCATAACACCGTTTAGTTGGGGATCAAATTTCTAACAAATGAATTTGGGGGCGCATCTGCATGCAGACCATGGCAGGGATGCAGCTCTTGACATTATCCAATCTCGGTGCTGTCTCTTTGAAAGACCTCATTTTGGGAAATCTAGATTGAACTTGGTTTAGCAAGTATAAAAGCCTTTTTACCCAGAGTGTTTTGTTGAAAACAATTACAGGCAAGTATTTATAGCTACCCAAGGTAGGGAATAACAATTGGTCAAAAAAAATTTTACTAGCTGAACAGATTAATACAACTAGTTAACCTTTAGCTATATGAAAGAGAAGAAGAAAAGGAGGGAGGGGAGGAAGGTGGAGACAGAGAAAAAGGAAGAAGGGGAAAGAAGATGAGGAGAAAGGGAGAGAGAGAAGACTCCAATTGTTAATATTAGGAATGACAGAAGAGTCATTATTACTTACAGAAATAAAAGAGATGGAAAGGGATAATGTCATACCAACAAATTAATAACCTGGATGAAATGGACAAGCTTGTAAAACACAGCCAAGCAAAACTGACTCAAGAAGAAATAGAAAATCTGAATAGATCAGTGACAAGCATAGATTGCTTATACACAAGACCTTCCCAGAAGGAAAACTCAAGGTTGAAGAGTCACAGTGGTGACTCTACTAAACATTTAAAGAATGGAGGACAAGCTTCCCAAAAAGAAAAGTTTGGAACACTTCTCAAATCATTTCTAGAGACCCGTATTTCCCTCCTATTAAAACCTGACCTTATAAGAAGAGAAAACTACTAACCAATATATTTCATGTATTTAAATGTGAACTCGTCATCAACAGACATTTAGCAAATTGAACCAAGCAATATTTAATAGAATTATTTACCATAAGCAAGATCAATTTATCCTGAAAATTAAAAGTTGGTTTAGCATGGAGGAGTCTGAACAAAAGCAGATGAGTGGACTTCCAACAAGTCTAAGGGGCACTATCAAATCAGCGGCAAGATGTCACAGAGTGCGAGGAAATTTTGCCAACTAATTATAATATATTATTTCATATCCTCTAATAGGATTATAATGAAAAAAAAGAAGATAACCAGAGTTGAGAATGTGAAAGAAAAACTTCACTTATCATACACTAGTAAGTGAAATATATCATGGTGTAATCAGTTTTGGAAAAAAAATCTCATAAGTCTTCAAAACTTTCATCAATAAGTGAAAGACCATCATAAATGATGGTTCTGTGGGTAAAAGCACTTGCTCAAGGACTCTGAGTTCAATCACTGGAACCCACAGTGAAGGTAGGAAACTTATTCCTAAACATTGCCCTCTGACCTCCATAAGCTCTGTGGTACGTGCAGACATGGTATATGCACACATGGTATGAGCACACGTGTCACATGCATGTTTATACACTGATGCATAAAGGAGGCCTTTAAACAGTAGAAAAGTAGATGGATAAGCAACATGTCACGCTGCCATTTGGTGCAATGCAATTTGGACACAAACCATAAATGGAATCTTGGCATATGCCGTGTAGATAAACCTCCACGAACATGCTGATGAAAGAAGCCAACCTCAAAAGTCACATGCTGTGCGATTCCATGTCTGGTACAGGGGAGATAAAAAAGTAGATTAGTGATAAAGAAAATAAATTAGCAAGTGATGCAAGTGAGTGCAGGGGTTCTTTAGGGGTGTTAGAACTTCAAAACTTAGCTGGTGTGGATTATTGAACAGGCTTACAACAATATACAGAAAGAGCTCAATGGATTTACTTTTTAAGTGTGATAAGTCCAGGGTAGTGTTTGGAAATAATGAGTGAAGGCATCAATGATGTCATCAGGCCCAGCCTGTTTCTGGGTAGCTCTCCTCTCCTCTGAGCTGAGCACCTTCAGGCTGTATTCTCCCAGCTTTGAGGTAAGCCCCAAAGAGACCTTGTAACTTTTTAATGTAAATGTTTAGTTTAACCATCTGAGGCCATGCCAACTAGTTACTGTAGCCAGGGTCTCTGGTGCAATAGTTACTGTGCTTGTTGCTGTGACAGAATGCATGACAAAAGCAGCTTAGGGGAGGGAAGATTTAGTTTGCCTGGGAGCTTGAGGGAGCAGTCCATCATGACAGGGGAGTTCTGCAAACAGGAGTGAGAAGCAGCTGATCACATTGTGTCCATAGTCAGGAAACAGGGAGCAGTGAATGCTAACATTCAATTCACAGTTCAGTCTGTGAACCCAACCCTCAGATCAGTGCCACCTGCATTTAGGGTGGGTCTTCCCATCTCAGTTTACACGATATAGAAAACCCCTCACAGATATACCCAAAGCTGTCCCCAAAGCAATTCTAGATCCTGTCACACTGACAATCTGCATAAGCTATTATAGTGTAGTATAGTGGTTAGCCTAGGCCTGACTCATGCATCCACTCACAAAGCTCTGTAACTGGAAGGTAGGGAGTTTGAAGCTTCAAGAAAATAGTGACAGTGTGTGTGTGTGTGTGTGTGTGTGTGTGTGTGTGTGTGTGTGTTATAAGCAGTTCTCCTGAGATGCATGGGATGTTCTCACCAAAAGTAGGTGAAGACATCCACTAGTCAAAATGACGACTGAGGCTGCACAGGTAGCTGTGTGAGCGTGAGTCTGAGTGTGAGTGTGAGCATGAGTGGGCGTTGTACCTTAGTTTCCTTATCTGTGAAGGGAGAACAGTAGGACCGGTCTGCTCAGGTTGTTAATGGTTAAATGAGTTGTTATATAAACCGCTGGGGACATTAGGACTGTGTGATGTCAAATTCCACTATGGGCAGCAGCATCTCTTCCTTGATTTCCATAACTATCCTCAGTTATGACTTCGTTTACTTTCTTATCAGACTGAATCTTCCTTTAGTTATAAGTCAGTCATTTTTGAATGCCTGCTATGGAGCAGCTCTTATTTTTCCTGAATAAAGGGACTCTGAAGCATTTTGCAAAATCTTACACAAGAGTTTAAGGCACTAATAATAACAGCAGCAATAATTTCTCTAGTGTTGCTAGGATAAAGCTATTATTCCAGCCAGACTGGCAATCTCTTAAGCATAAACTCCAGTCATTCATGGTTCTGAACAGAGTCCAAAACTATGCTGAGGGGGCACAGGTTCCTTCCCTAAGCACTCACCATCCCGTGACACTGACGGTGTCTTTGAGTCCTAGGATCCCAGAGACCATCTTCTTGTTTGTGTCCTGGGAGCTCATGTCACTGCAGGTCACAGGTAAAGGGTTCCTGCCCTTTAACCCGGAAATGCCTCGCTACACATGGACAGATGCTGAGAACACACGGAGTTTCACACCCAGAGCAAAAATCCATCTTCACAACCCAGTCTGCAAAAGCACTGTGCCACTTAACGTGTTTGTCAGCAAGCTACGGTCACCTGGGAAGAGGAACTGCCGATAAAGGAATTGCCGTCAGAGGCAAGTTTGTCGGGGAACATTCTCGATTAATGATTGATGTGGGAGGGCCCAGCCCACCGTGGGCTGAGTGAGGATAACAGGCTGAGTGTGCCATGAGAAACAAGTCAAATGCCCACCCATCTATTGCTTCAGTTCCCGCCTCCAGGTTCCTGCACAGCTTCATTGATTTCCTGTCTCGACTTTCTTTAGTGGTGGACTAGGAAATACGGAACCGACATAGAAACCAAATAAACCCTTCACTCGCCTCATTACTTTGGATCACGGTCTTTATCATGGTGGGAGAAAGCAAACAAACACAAATGCTCTGGGTGATTTTTTTTTTGTATGAATAGTTTCAAATTTAGGATTATAAGATTGGCTGCTTTGGGAGATGGGAAATTGAAAGAACTATTTTATCAGGGCCCTCAGCTTTGCTATACGGTGACATGAGAGAAATTAGCAACTCTGTGGCCTGTGAAGAGAATAAATACATTATTTTTCTCCCTGGTTTAGATTGGTTAAACTGATGGAGGCAACACAGAAATAAAAGAAAGCAGACAGGCATCCAGCTCCAGAAGCAGAATGGGTCTTTAATCAGAACAACTGAAGGGTCATAGTCTCCCCAGAATGGGAACTGTGCAGTAGGGCTGGTAAGTGGATTCCCTGGTCAGAAGCTTCTGCATGGGTTGTGAATAAAGTCAGCTTTCCCGACCAGGGATTCTCTGCCCACCTAAGGCTTTAGGTCATTCACCCTTCACTAGGACCCATGAGAATCCCATGGCATGACAGATATAAAGTCCTGAGCCTTAATGAATTGCTCACAAAAGTTGTCCCCAGATCATCTTTCTTTCTCCAACAGTGTGTGTTGGAGTACACACACACACACACACACACGAACACTGCAGAAAGACTTGGTTACCTGGATTCCCATAGCAACCTCTAGTTTTGATCACCTAGGAGACAAATCTCTGTGTATATCTGTGAAGATGTCTCTAGAGATGTTTAAATGGGCTGAGAAGACACCCACCCCTTAATGTCAGGATGACCATTTCATCTCAAACAGTATATATAAAAGGAGGGAGTGGATTGAGCACTAGGCCAGGGGCTCTCTCTCTGCTGGACTGTAGATGCAGTGTGGCCAGCAGCCTCAGGTGCTCATCTGCAAGCCTTTCTCATCAGGACAGATGGCACCACCCAAACTAGGTACCAAACAAACCCTTCCTTAAGTTGCTTTTGCCTGGTGTTTTATCACAGCAACGAGAAAATACCCTGGGTCTGTACAATAGTTCAGTTCCTACCTCTGTCTAATCCTGATTCCCTTTCTTAATATTTCTGACTAATAGTTAGAATTCCAAACCCCAGCTCAGTATCTGCTTCAGGAAAACCTAAATCTAGCAGGCATCAAGGAGGATCTCCTGGGAGAACTCTTCCTTCAGACAAGTTCTGAGAGACTGACAGAAGAGTTTAACACAGGTAAGTGATAGTTAATAGAAGTTCAAATCTGGTTTTGTCTGAGGCTCCCATAGATCTGTTGAAGGCCATTTCTTCCTAGCATCTGGGAGACGGTGGGTACTCTGTGGAGGAATCCTAAGATGATTTTGGAGAAGGATCAGGGGAAAGGCATGTAGGCACCTCTGTGACTGAACTCCAAATCTGAGTCATGAGACTTCTCACCAAAAGAAACCAACCTGTGATAAAGGATCTCAATGATGGGGGCTGAGGAGGAGGTAAAAATCCTCATAGATGACTTTAGTAGAGCTCCTTTCTGTGCTTTTCCAGACCTTGTCTATGAAGCAGAGACTATATGTGAGCTGACTATAATTATGACATGACTGCCCCTCTTAAAGATGACCTTGGCAATGTCATACATACCTTGTTATCAAATTTGACCATGCAGCAACCAAACCTGAAGTTTCAGTGGCTTTTAAGAATCTGGGCAATAGCTTAACCAGGCTTTTCAAAGCTTAACCACCTCATGATGGATGAGGTTTCCCTCACAGAGATGGGCTCTCTTTGCCTGCTCCCCCTGATTTTGTCTGTGTCATGCTCGGTGACTTGCTGGATGCATTATGTAGCCTGCACAGCAATAACTCTGTTGTAGGAGCATTCACCCTGGCAGTAGTAAAAGGAATGCCTATGTCTGCAGAGTCTTTGTGACTCTCCATCCTACCCACTGCTCTGAATTTAATAAACAAGAGAACCTGGGGCTGGCTGTACTGTTGGTAGAACCATGTGGGAATGATGAGATCCATCCACTCTTTGGTGCATAGAAATGGCACTTTCGTAGGGTTCAGCCCAACAGCTGGTGGATTTCGAGGAGTCTCTCCTAGGCCAGGCTATTACCACATCTTTTATCATGAGAGAAATGAAATTGTTATGAGGAATTGATTATTTAGAAGTATAAAGAGAAAGCAGCATTTGCAGGCAGGCATCCAAGGGAACAGAATCACATTTTTACTGCCCAGAATCCCAGTATACTTGCTGTGCTGTGAGAAGGCCACACTCATGCCCAAGCCCAGCCTTGCAGGTGCTTCTTCCTGGGACTTAGTACCCTGAAGGGGTGAGATGGTCAGCATTTCTTTATGGTGCCTACTATGAAGTAAAGTCCAATAATGTGAGGGTAAGATTTGCATCAGAAGGAGGGATGTTCTGGAGTGATGGGAACAGCAGTAGCCAATGTCCAGTGGAGGAACAATGGGTCCCTGACATACTTTGAGAGCAGTTGCTTGACCCCAACTTTACATATACTTCATCTCCCTTTCATTCCTGTTCAGACCCCCAGACTTCCCATTGTTAGCTGATTTCATTGGAGAAAGGCGGTGTTGTTTTGTTTAAGCACAGGCTTAGAAATACCAGCCTTTATATTTGCCTGTTCCTTGGCTATGTCCACATCAAAATCTGTCAGGCATGTGAACTACAGATGGAGCTCGAGTTACACCCAGTCGACGCTCCATAGACATGTGTGAGGAGGGGTGGGGTGAAGGAGAAGGGTAGCGCTTAGAAGACAACTCTGAGCAGAGTCTAGGGAGTCCCTGTGGTTTTCAGAGACAAATGCCTATACCCCTGAAACTCTGTTATAGAAGAATGAATACTCTCAGGCGTAAGCAATTCCATCACAGCTTGAAAACTGATGCTACCTAATTATCACTACCTCAAAACACCAAAGTTTTACTAAGGTATGTACTACTCAGTGCTGCGGGTTAATGAGCTGGAATCAAATTCTTCAATCCCAATATCCTCTGTGGTGAGCAGATTACTGTGTAAAGACTGCTCAGAAGGGCTGAATAGAGCAGAGCAATGATGTCTTCTGTAGTCATTGGCAACATAATGCCTTCCATAGGACCTGCTCTTTTAGCCTGTTCTTCTGGGACTCTCAGCAGTGACTCACATCCTCTACCCCAGAGCTGCCATTTTCCCAGCACCACAAGTTATAGGAGGAACTAAACCACTTCATAGGAATATGTGTTTTGTATTTGTGATTCACACTTGTGACTTTTTATCATCTGTTTTATATTTGTGATTCATATTGGTAATTTTTTTACCTACATGCACACAAAAAGTATATAACATATATAGTGCATAAATATTTTATATATGATATATATGTAACATACAATCACAAGTGAAATTTTCCATTTATTACACTGCTTCTCAATAAATAGTATTCTTACTCAAATCATCAAGTTCTGTAGGTGCCCTTTCCTGCCATGATGCAAGAATTTTAGTATTTTTCTCCTTCTACACAAAAAACAAACAAATACAAAAACAAAAACAAACAAACAAGCAAACCATGAGGGAGATTTAAGCTTGATTCTCATGCGGAATTAATTTTCATATCTACCATGTTCTTCTATGAATGTGGAAAATTCATTTCTGTTTTCATTTTCTAATTTCTATTGAAACCCTCAGCAGTAATGAAACAAAGATGAGGGACTTGGCACAAGGCAAATTCAGGTATTTGTCCTTTGATTCATGTGGCTGGAAATGCCTGGGCAATTCACTTTACCTCAAAAGAGCATCTTAAACAGTCAGAGCCAAATTCTCAGTAATTGGTATACTTGGCAGTCACCTACCCCTCTGTTGTGAACCAGACACATGAGTCTGGTGGAAAGCCAGGGAGTCACCCAGATGTCCAGCAAACTGGTAGTAGTAGCAAGGAACTCAGGAAGACACAGAGGGACTGGAGTATCAGGTCCCCTAAAGGCTCCAAAATGTTGGGGTTAGATTCTGTGATAGAAGCATGTGAGAGCAAGCAAAAGATACAAAGTTAGAGAGAGGATGGATAATGTCTCCCAGGCCTGGCACCTGGCTCTACTCCAGGCTGGAAATTGCCAAGGCCTCCAGAAAGCCCCCCTTTCCTTTATTTTCTGTAATCGGTACCTATCCCACTGTCAGGCATGTTATCACACAGAATGTGGAATGCAGTGGTAGCCGGACTCTGCATCCGTGAAAGCCCTGCATCTTCCCATTAAAAACGTTGTATCCCTGTAATACAAAAGATAGAGGGAGAATAATGAAAGAAGATTAGGAATGATTACATCAAATTCTTACAATGAAAGAGTAAGAAATGATAAATATTCTCCTGGTTTCATAAAAATGCTGTATGTGCCGGGCGGTGGTGGCACACGCCTTTAATCCCAGCACTTGGGAGGCAGAGGCAGGAGGATTTCTGAGTTCGAGGCCAGCCTGGTCTACAAAGTGAGTTCCAGGACAGCCAGGGCTACACAGAGAAACCCTGTCTCGAAAAAACAAAACAAAACAAAATGCTGTATGTGTATTTCAAAAGATACAAGACACTTAAAAAAAACCTTGGATGTTTATTCATTTGTGAGATTTCTGTAGTTTCATATAATAAACATTTACTTATTTTAAATTTAACTGTAAAACAAAGCACACACAGAGACACATACATACACATGCATTCATGCACACAGGCACACATGAACACACATGCACACACATGTATGCACACATACATGCACACATGGACACACCTACTTGAGCTATATACTTCTTTATAGTTCAAAAGGTTGTTTGTATAGGTCAGGGCAGCCTAAGTCCCTGCTCTTGTCCAACACTGGCCAGGAAACCTCTTCCCCCGGTCTGCTCACAATGGACAGAGCAAAGACAAACTTAATATGACAAGTACTTAGAAGGAGGTTGTGCCAAGAGGACTGACATAAATTAGAGGCCAGTCTGGGGCTACATAGTGAGGTCTGGGCCAGCCTGGAACTACATAGTGAGGTCTGGGACAGCCTGGGGGAGGAAGAAGATGAGAAAAAGAGAGAGAAAGGTATACAGAGGGAGGGGGAAGGGAAAAGGAAGGGGGGAGACAGATAAGGAAGGGAAGAGGAAAAGGAAGGGGAAGAGGGGAAGGGAGGGGAGGGAGAGAGGGAAAGGAAGGGAAAAAAGGGAGGGAGAGAGGGAGAGATACACATAGATAGATGATAGATGATAGATAGATAGATAGATAGATAGATAGATAGATAGATAGATAATGATAGAGAGACAGATGATGTCCCTTGTAGGCCAATACTTTTTTCAATACTGTCCCTGTGTTCATTGAAAGCATCTGGTAGCCCTCATTTAAAGTTGGCTGCCATGGTGTTTGTGTCTTGGAGACTCACAAGCCAATTCAACTCCATTTTCACTCAAATCCTTATCAAGTCTCCTCTTGCAAGCCACGCCTTCAAAAAGAAAGGTCTTTCTTTGCTAAAATGATATCTTAGAGGAAGCAGTGCTGTCACTGAACACAGCAGGCCTTGTTTTTATGTCTATCAGTAAGTAAACAAGAAATTATAGGAAGCTAAGAGTTACGTTAAGGCTTTGTAAATATTGGATCTAATTTAATCCTTTGCTCTGCCACAATAACAGGGGAAGGAGGTTGTATTAGTATAGTTTCTATCCCTGTGACAGAACACCAAGATCAAGGCAACTTATAAAAGACAGAGCTTATCTGGACTTCCAGTTCTGGAGGGATAAGCATTCATCAAGGCAGGGAATTATGGCAGCAGGCAGGATGGAGGGACACATGAGAGCTCAGATCTCAAACCACAAGCAGAAAGCAGAGAAAACAGACTTGAAATGGTATATGTCTTTAAACCCTCAAAACCTGTCCCCAGTGACACACTTCCTCCACCTACCCAAACAACACTGTCAACTGCAAATGTTCTAATGCTCAGGAGGTGAGGGATGTCTCATTGAAACCAGCACAGAGGTTTAATGGAGTTAAAAAGATGCTTCTCAAAGTCACAGTGAAAGCCCTTAGCAACACCAACATTCCCTGAGTCCCTTGAAGATACATGAACAGTATGACATTCGTGTAGATTTTTACATATGCAAGCACTGAGCAGGACTATCAGCAGAGTTCCAAGAGTCATCCTGTTATGCAGTTTCAATAAATAAAAATAAAAATACAGATGAAATCTACATATATAGTAAAGTATACCAAAAGAACAACTCACAAAATTTCCCTTTGTTTCATTTCATTATTTTCTAAGATTTACTTTAATTTCAATTATGTGTTTGTGTGAGGGTATGTCCATGTGTAGGAGCAGGAGCCCAAGAGTCTAGAAGAGGGTGTGTGATCCATGGGAGTTGGAGTTACAGATGGTTGTGAGCTGTTCAGCACTGGTGCTTGAGAACACACTTGAGTCTTCTTGACTGCAGCCTTTGACTTTGCTGGGAATATTTGCTTAGCCAAATGACTCAAGGTCCATGTTGCCACTTATGGAATGAGAGGGTTTTTTTTATATAAATCTTATATATTTTTAATATAAATCTTATATATAAACATAAATAATATAAATCTTATATAAAAATATTTTATGTATTCATATTATATATGTATATTTTATAATATATTATAATATAATTTCTATAATATATCATGTTGTATATTATAAAATATATAATGTTATAAACATATAACATATATTTATATGTTATATGTTTATATAATATATACTTATATATAAGATTTTATATAAATATTATATATGTAAATATGTATATGAAAAGGAACTTCAATTTATAATAAATAAAGAATACTTATAACTCTGAAGTGAAAAGACAAAGTGAGCTAAAATATACCAATAGGGTAGTTCTAGAAATAATTATAAATGACTAATCAGCTGCTAAAAGACACACAACATCTTTACTCACTGAGGAGATGCAAATCAACACTTCAGCCAGAAGGTCCAGATTTCCAAATCTGAAACAAGCGCCTGAGATACTCAGCCTCTAAAGGACAATGTCTCGGAGCTTCTAGTCCATGACTGGTTTGCCCCATTGTTCTTGAGCCTATACCATGGTGGCAATGCACAGTAAGATGGCAGAACCTTTCACTTCATGGCTGGGGCCGGAAAAATAAGAAGGAAAAGACCAGGGTCCAACAATTCCCTTCAACAGCACCTCCCATCCCAACCCCGGTTCTCCTCCCAGTGATCTAAAACCTCCCAATGGGTCCTTCCTCCTAAAGTAGGGGAAATCAAGTTTTTAATACATGGTCCTTTGGAAGCTACTTATGCAAATCACAGTAGCCAGGATAGTTATCACACAGAAAAAAAAAGAGAACAAACTTTAGTGAGTAGACAGTCACTGTGTCTTCTTATGCAAGCCCCTTCTACAATAAACAGTGGCTGGCAATGGTAGTTGCCCTAAATTAACAAATCAAAGGCAGAAAGGCAAACGGGGAGTTTTATTGTTTTGTTTTCACGATTTCCAGCAATTTTTCTCCCAAAAGGAAGAAAACAGATGCGGCTGGTAGCAGAACCCCTCTTCCAAGCTTAGCTATAACCTGCACTCCATGGGACTCACTTGAGTCTCGGAACTTTGGAGAGGGAGGAACCTAGAAGTCCTAGATACTGGAGAGACGACGGACTCTTGGAAGGAGGAACCTGGGATTTCACGGAACCCGACTGCAGCGCGGACGCGACTACCCGGAATTTGGAACGGAAGAGCTGCGCGTGTCGCTTCCTGCCTGCCGGTGGGGAGGGTCAGGGTGTCGCCGCGATGTTACCCTACACCGTGAACTTCAAGGTGTCAGCGCGCACCCTCACCGGGGCTCTCAACGCGCACAACAAGGCAGCGGTGGACTGGTGAGGGCAGTGCTTCCGGCCTCGGCCGCAGTTCGCGAGGGGACAGGGAAGAACACCGGGCTTCCGGTTTCCCTCCTAGACCGCGGCCAGCGTCTTACAGCTCGCAGATTTTCTTTTAGCTAAGACATTTGTTTCGTCATATAAGTCGCAAATGCCCCGAGACGGCATTGACTCGGTGCAGACACAGTTTCCGTCCTGTGTTCTTTCTCCGCATCTCATTCCGTTACTGTCCCCATTTCCTCTTTCCCAACATGCCCCCGGGAGGGCTTCTCTCCACTCCCTGTCTCCTTATCTCTTCCTGGTTCTGACTTTTTCTTAGTCATTCATACTCCTCTTTTTCACTTAGATCCGTTCAACAATGCCCCAGACTGTGTCCTGTCACCTATTCCCACCTTTATCTTTACTGGTTCCTCTGAAGCACGGCCTCTCCACAGCTAGTTCTCTTTCCACAGTAAAATAACACCCAAGTTCTGAGAACTAACCTTGCGAGGCAAATTCTATAGCTGTTGTGCTAGGAATGTTGCTATGGAGGCTGAGGCCTCTCATATATACTTTTTTTTTCTGTATTTTTTTATTTACATTCCAAATGATTTCCCCTTTCCCGTTTCCTCCCTCCCCAAAAGTCCTATAAGTCCCCTTCCCTCCCCCCGATCCCCATTCAACCCCCTCTCGCCTCTCTGTCCTGGTATTCCCCTACATCCAGTCTTATCTGATTTAAAGGACTAAGACTAGTCACTTATCCTAGAAACATTGCTGATTCTATGTTGTTATAAAAATAAATGTTATTAATAAATGTGAATAAGACAGGGCGTGAAGACAGGGTATGTACATTCAAAATCAGCCCAGATTGGCTTGCACATCAGAGCTCTGTGTAGATATCTTTTAGAACTTTTGATCTGAGTGAAAATGAGTCTCAATAAGTATTTGTAAACTTAGCTAGGAGTTTATGTAAATGGAACAATATCACAAGCCTTTCACTTTAAGAATTAATACTAACAGTGGTACATGTGAACTAGATTTGTTTATGATAGGCAAGAAGAAAGCTGGGTTGCTTTGTTTTATATTTGCATTTTAACACTGTTGTTCCGCCAGGGGCTGGCAAGGTTTAATTGCCTATGGATGTCATTCACTTGTGGTAGTGATCGATTCCAATACTGCCCAAACTCTACAAGTTCTAGAAAAACATAAAGCTGATATTGTTAAGGTAAGTTAAATCAAACATCAGTCCCCTAACCTCATGTTTAATGCATGATCAGGCTCTCATTAAGTCATAGATATAAATACAGTTATTTAGGGTTGCCTAGCATTTACATACCCATGACTTAATGTCAGTCCAGGATGCGTTGTTAAGTGCTAGTTCTGGGGCACTTTGAAAAGGTGAGTGGAAATTCCAATTCTGTCATTTACCGTATCACCCCCTCATCCATCAGTTTTGAACACTGACTACCATGTGCTAAGAATATAAAGTGTAACTGACTTTGTGGGTGTGAGTCTCACTGTGGTTTTGATTTGTGATTTCATGGGGATAATCATGAGCATCCTTTCGTAGACTTGTTGGTTATTTGTGTGTCTTTGAAGAAGTCCTTCGATGGTTTGTATATGTTAGGCCCAGGGAGTGGCACTACTAGAAGGTGTGGCCCTGTTGGAATAGGTGTGTCACTGTGGGTGTGGGCTTTAATACTCTCATCCTTGCTGCCTGGAGGTCAGTATTCTGCTAGCAGCTTTCAGATGAAGATGTTGAACATGGTGCAGCTCCTCCTGCACCATACTCCCAACTTGATAATAATGGACTGAACCTCTGAATCTGTGAGCCAGACCCAATTAAATGCTGTCCTTATAAGAGTTGCCTTGGTCATGGTGTCTGCTCACATCAGTAACTAAGTAACTAAGAAAAATACTTACTCTGATTCTTTGCCCACTTTGAAATGTGTTGCCTTTTTACTATGAAATTGTGACCTTTAGTAGTGTATTTACATATGAGCCCCTTATCAGATGCATGACCTCCAGATATTTTCTCTTATTATTTGGTCTTCTTCTCATTTCTTTTGACAGTACCTTTTCAAGAACAAATGGTTTTCATTTGATATAATTTATTCTTTCTTTTCTTTTTCCATTTACTTGTGCTATATCCAAGAAATCACTGGTTTCTCCAATATCAAGCAATTTACAAGTTTATTTTTAGCTCTTTATTTCAGTCCTTGATACATTTTAAGTTAATTTTTATATGTGTTATGAAGTTGAGGGAAAATATATCATAGGACATATGTGAATATGTCCTATGGTCTTGATAAACTCACTTGTTCTAGTAATTTTGGGCTGGATTTTTAGACATAGACATAATCATGACATCTTCTAAGCAGAGCAATTTAATTTGGTAATCTCTACTTGCTTAAAATTTTTTCTTTCCATATTGCATTGGCCAGGACTTCTAACTTCAATGAATCAGGATGCTAAGTGGTACTTATATCTCTTTCCTGAACTTAGGGGAAGGCATCCAATCTCTCATCATTAAGCCTTATGTAAAGTAGAGAGGTTTTAATTTGAGTTTTTCAGGGAGAGAAGTATTGTCACCCCTCCCCTTTCTCTTTCCTCTTTTGTCTTTTCTGGAGTTTCATTTATGTGTAGATTTGGGCTCCGATTTGATAAGTCTATTTCTTTTGAACCTGAAGAAATTATTGTCAGTTCTTGAAGTGAATATCTTGGTTAATTTTATCAGATTTCGCTGGTGTGAGGAAATTTTTTTTTGCCTTTGATTCCTTTATTGTTTGTTTTGTTTTAAATATTCTCAAAGGACATAAGACTTCTGGGTTAGTAGTTTAATTTTCTAGAAGTAATTTTAAAATACCACTTCATTATCTTCTAGCTCATATCACTGATGAGAAATTCTTTCTTGGGTTCTCTCTATGAATTGTACCTTCCTATGTTCTCCTCTCTGTTTTTAGTAGCTTGATGTGCATAGTTGGTTATTCAGACGTTCATAAGTGTCTTAGAACTTATGTAAATAGAGCTCAGTGCTGCACCTGCCTACATGCACACACATTTCTTCCTATTCCCAGTAATTATATTCTGTATTATCATTGCAGACATGGAGTTAGGAAATACCAATACCTTGTTTTCTAAGCAGTCAGCTTCCTATGAGCCTCTGGACACACATTGTATCATCTTAGCAGTACATAACCTTTGTGTATTCCATTTCCTACTTAAATTAAATTCATTACCAACAGCTGCATCTCAGCAGAGCTACTTTATACTTTTTTTCTGGTTAGGCACATTGTAACCTCTTGCATAAAGCCACAGTAAGGAGCAATGTGCTAGAGACCATTTAAATTCGATAGCCAAGAAAAAGCCCAAATATGGAAAACAGTGGTGAAGCTCTGAGATGGACACGTACTTGCACCGTTAGGGCTGAAGCAAGGATTCCTTGTTGTCCCACAGCTCCTTACATGCACGTGTTAGTCACCTCTGGTTAGTCACCACTCTGTCCTTGTCTGTAAATGCCCTACAAGTATTGACTCTGAGGTTCGAAACACATGATAGCAAGTAGGTGAGTTCATATTTGCAAACGCCATACAATAAGAGTTATTAGATTTACCTGTGTGTAGACAGTATGCATAACATACCTGGTATTCAATGTAAATGTATACATATGTGTGTATTTATTAAAAAGAGTTTTACCTGAGGAATTTAAAGATCAGTAAAATTAGTATTCAGAAAACTTTTATTTTCACCTTCTCCATAAATTCTATTGTAATTTGTTACATTTCTTTCCTACTTTGGCACTCATTATATATGATTGTTTCTAGGTGTACACACATGTGATGACCTATGTTTCTGTATATTTGAAGATTCTATGATGTTTATCTATTAAACACACTGAACAACAGACTTGGAATCTGCACTCTGGTTATGGAATAGAAGTGCAAGGTCTCTGTGGTCTGCTCTGTGGAGCTATCCAAGGACTGGGAATAGTGAAAGCAGTGAAGTGTTTCCACATCATCCAGTGGCAGGGTGCTGAGAGAGACAGAGGATGGGCATGGGCACCCGGGCGTCACCAGGGAAAGCTCTGGCTTGTGGTGATGACTATGAGATGCGTCTCTTACTCTGGCTATTTAATGTTCAAGGATGTAATCAGATTTACCTTACAGTTCTGATGGGATTTTATTTTTAATTTGTGTTTGTGATGCTAGGTAGGGCCTTGCACAAGTTTACCATGTACACTACCACTGCACCACACACCCAGCTCTTATCTTATTGGTTAAAATTTTAAGAGAGGATGCTGTTGCATTGCCCAGGCTGGCCTTGAGCTTGGAGTCCTTCTGCCTCAGCCTCCAGATTATCAGGAATTATTAATGCACCAAGAGGCCAAGCCTTATTTTTATATTTTAATGTATTTGTCATGTTAATATGAATTGTGTATGCATGTGTGTGTTCATGTTTATGTTTGGATACATGTGTTGTGGGCTGTCTTAGTTGGGATTCCTGTGTGATAAAACACAACTAAAAGCAACTTGGGGAGGAAAGGGCTTATTTCATTTCATGATTTGTAGTCCATCATGCAGGGAAGTTGGGACAGGAACAAAAGGCAGTAACCGTGAGGCAGGAACTGATGCAGAGGCTATGGAAGAATACTACTTACGGACTTGCTTCTCGTGGCTTGCTCAGCCTGCTTTCTTATAGCACCCAAGACCAAGAGCCTAGGAGTAGCACTATTCACAGTGGGTTTGTCCCTACCACGTAAATCATCAATTAAGAAAATGTTCTACAGGCCAGTCTGATTGGGGCATTTTCTCAATTGTTGTTCCTTCTTAAATGACATAAGCTTGTGCCAGGTTGACATTAAACTAGCCAGCACAAGTACTGTTTGTGTGTGTGTATATGTGTGTGAGTGTGTATGTGTTTGTGTAAAGCCCAGAGGTTGACACTGGATGTCTTATGCAGTTGTTGTCCATCTTATGTTACTGAGGTAAGGTCTCTTGCCGAACCCAGAAGTTATTAATTTGAAAAGTCTAGCTATTAAGAAGCTTGGCCTGAGAAAGATCCCTGCCTAGAATCACAGTCAGAATGCCATGCCCGCCCGGCATTTTTGTGGATACAGGTGATCTCTGGTCCTCGTATGCAGCAAGCACATCACCTATTGAACCAGTTTCTTCAGCTTTATTTTTTTAAACTTTTAATATGAATTTTAATTATAGAGCATAAACTTTGATTTAGAGAAAGTATTCTTTCTGAAAGGATATGGCTAGAGGTTTGCAAGGTTGTTTATTCTTTTTCCCTCCAAGATTTTTTAGATCTCTAATTTTTTCCCTTCTAACTAGGATAATAGAATATAGAAAAATGTTTTTCTTATCCATTAATGATTTTTAGATGCTTTGCCAAAATTCAGTTTTAGGGAAACTAAGTTCCAAGATGGCCTGGGATTTTACCTAGGCAGTTGAGAAATTCTGTTGTTTTTATACCCAATGTTACCAAAATATTTAGGCTCTGCCTCATTTTTTACATTTTACAGGCATTGTGATATTTTTAAAATTAAATACAATATTTAGAAATAAATAATGAAGATGTCTAAGTTTCAAAATTAATGCTAGTTTCCTACTTAGGTATACCAAACCTTTTTAATCGTCTCAATGGTTACTGTTCTGTGAGAATGATGCCCAGTGTCATTTGACATGAGTGGATTGATCCAGTCTCTCCTCAACACTAGGTCAAGTGGGCCAGGGAGAACTATCACCACAACATTGGCTCTCCATATTGCCTGCGCTTGGCTTCTGCTGATGTCAATGGGAAGATCATTGTTTGGGATGTAGCAGCAGGAGTAGCTCAGTGTGAGATCCAAGAGCATGTCAAGCCCATCCAAGGTGAGGAGCCCCGCTCAGAGAGCGTCTTCGTGCCTTTACTCTCAGGCTGTTCTTGCCGTTGTTTCTCTTTCCATGTCTTTGACTTGGTTATTTCCCGGTTAACTTTTGAAGGTGTTAGCCTATCTACTGATAGGAATTTAACATTCTTTTCCTTCTGAATACACCTTTAGACATTATTTCCTTAAATTGTAACTGATTCTTACTATAGTAAAACTCATTAATTTCAGTATCAGCCTCAGTTCATTATTGAGATTCTTGAGCTATCAAAGTATATACTATCAGGTCCACTTGTCTGCATTTGCAGCGAAATAGCTATCAGTGCTTAATGGTAAAGCAATAGAGATTAGCAAACTGGTATTCTCACATTCCTAAGAGTTGCTTGGTTTTTTCTTTTAGTGTTATTCCTCTAAAATTATTACAGTGTTCTTTAGACAAGTCTTTGAGAAGGTCTCCTGCTTGGCTGGGAAAAATAGTATGCAAATATGAGTGATCTGGGGGAATGTGAATAGATGGATTTGGGTGCACACAGGTATATGCCTGCAGTATGGAGGACAGAGAACAGTCTCAGGTCAGGCCTTAGGTGCCTTCCACCTTTCGTTTGAGACAGTATCTCTGGTTGGCCTGGAACTTCAGCACACAAGCCGGGCTAGCTGGCCAGTGTGTTTCTGGGATCATCCTGTCTCTGCCCCTATCTAGCCCATAACAATGCTACAATTTCAGGTAGGAGCCACTGCGCTGGCTATTTACACAGGCTCTGGTGATCTGAACTCAAGTCCCCATGTATGTAGGACAAGCACTTTAACTACTGAGCTATCTCCCCAGCTCTGAATAATTTTTCAATTGATGATTTTAAAAATATCTATTGAATATTTAACTATGAATTAAGTACTGAGCAACATTGTTGTTCTAAGATATTTATTGTTTTTTTTTAAAAATCAGGAAAAGCTTCAGTGTTATCAAATAACTTCACAAAAGCATTAGTGAAGTGTTTATCTTGACTATGCCTAGGAAAGTCTCAGATCCTGAGTTTATAGTTTCAGGTAATGATTGTTGTATATTTTCTTTAAAAGTAATATCTCAGGGTAATTTAGATGTGAAACAAACAACTTGGTTTTATATAAAATTAGCCTGATAGTGCATATATATCACATTTGGGGAGGTATTGGATTTTAAGAGTTATACACTCTGGCCACCTTGTCCTTGATACTTCTCAGACATTTTGGAGTGATGTCCTATGGTTTTGCCTATACCTTTCTGGTCTCTACAGATGTTCAGTGGCTGTGGAATCAGGATGCTTCCCGAGACTTACTGCTTGCTATCCACCCACCAAATTACATCGTGCTCTGGAATGCGGACACTGGCACCAAACTATGGAAGAAGAGCTATGCAGATAACATCCTTTCTTTTTCTTTTGACCCATTTGATCCTTCACATTTAACTTGTAAGTATAATTATTTGTGGAAAGTGAGTTATAGGAGGTACTAAAAATAAAATTAGTGTTATAAACACAGAGTACATATGTTATATGTCTTGAGTAATTAAAAATAAAATTAGTATTATATACACAAAGTACACATGTTATATGTATTCAGTAACTTAAAAGTGAACACCATGGAGAAGCACAGCACATCTTCATATAGCTGCAGTTCCTAATCTGCATACTGTATCGTAACCCCACGCTGTTTGCAGGTACTTTGAGGGTTGGAAATTTATGGCAGCAAGCCATGCAAACATTGAATTCATGGCTGAATGAATAGTATTGGACTAGCTTGGGACAGAGAGCTACTGCATTATTCTAGTTCAGACTTAAGTAGACTTCATTTAAAGAACTTGAATCAGGGATTTCTTTTTTTTTTTTAAATTTATTTTATTTATATGACTATATTGTAGCTGTCTTCAGACATACCAGAAGAGGGCATCAGATCCTATTTTAGATGGTTGTGAACTACCATGTCGTTGCTGGGAATTGAACTCAGGTCCTCTGGAAGAGCAGTCAGTGCTCTTAACCCCTGAGCCATCTCTCCAGCCCCAGGGATTTCATTTAATCTGTAGCCTGAGTTCTTGCTTTTAAAACTATCATTCCAATTAATACTGTTTCATGTAAAAGACAAATTAAGCTTGAGAGAATTTTTTTTGCAGAAGTGGTTTTTGCCAATATTTTGTGTTTTATGGATCAAATGATCTAAAAATAAGATTTGTTTTAGACTGGTATTTGTGTAGTTTTATTATTTAGAAAATACTCCTTATGTAGTGATTCAACAGATACTGCTTTAGCTAGTGTACTATTGTGGGAACCAAGATGGAGTTTCCCAACTGCATGGAGTTAATGTTCTAGTAAGAGGCAGTCAGACTATAAGCTATGAACGAATGAATTTACAAGTTCTAGGGTTTTAGGAGATGTTAAGGGGGGGTCTGGACCCTAACCCAGTTCCTGGCACTCATGTCAGATGGCTCACAACCTCCTGCAAATCCAGCTTTGTAGGATTCAGCAACTGCATTCAAGTGGTACACACACACACACACACACACAAAATAAATCTTGAAAAGGTGATCAGTGATATTAAGAAAGTAAAATCAGGTGAAGGAGATGGAAGAATGGGGATTAAGAGCACTCAAGTTATGTTAATGGCCAGAGCAAGCTTTATTTTAGTAATGATCAGAGGCTTGAAGGAGGCAGAGAAATGGCTATGGTTTATAGTGTTTAACCTGAATTTGAATGTTTCAAAATTCTGATTTTATCTAACAATATTTATTGAGAGAGGCAGTATGTGTGAGTGTGTCTTATGTTGAAAGAGAAAGAAAATTAAAAGTTTAAATGGAGAACATGACTATAAAAATAAAGTCAATACATTGCATTCAGGCATGTCTGTGTATACTTGTACACACACACTTATTGTTTGCTGACAAATTCAGGGCTATAGGACACAGTCAGAGGCTGGTTCATTATAGTCAGTGGGGAACAATGAACGAAGGAAACCAGTGAGACTTTGGCAGATGAATTCCGGAACCCGCAGGGAGGCAAGGATTGGACTGAGTTTACTGTGTTAGCAGTGTCTCTCTGGATTTGGCTACTGGAGGCACTGTGTTTGTACACATGTGTGTATTACTTTTTTTGAGAAAAGGTTTCCAGATTGGCCTCAAACCCATGATTCCTGTGCCTTACTCTCTTGACTGCTGGGATTTCCTCTACTTTTCAAGTGTCAGCTGCTCTACTGTTTTGTGTTTAAACTGCACTTAAAGTGCCAGACTTGTCATAACATTGCTTGGATCCCTGTGCCTACAGCAGCTTCCCTGATGTCAGGATCTTCTACAGGTGCAGTTCCCTGCCATCTACCCAGAATTGGCCAGTGTGTGGGGTAGATGATATTTGATCATAAGATTGCATAAGTTGTGACAATAAATATGGTGCTGAAATACTTGTGTTTCATGGACAGGAAGCTTCCATTGATATTCTGTTTTATATGTGAGTGCACATGTGTGTGCATGTGTATGCATCTGTATATGTATATAAAATTAGGTATAGACATATAGATACAAAGAATACTTTTATCTCAAGGTTCAGGCTGATGTTTGAGAAAAAAATACTTATTAGACTGAGTGGCTCAAAATAGTCATGAAAATTTAGTATCATTAAATCAGATATTTGAGCCTGGCTAATAGTGACACCCAGTTTTTTACATGTAGTTTTCCTATGTGGATGGGGGCTTATGGGACTTTTGGGGAGGGAGGAAACAGGAAAGGGGAAATGATTTAAAATGTAAATAAAAAAACTTAGAAAAAAAAATAAAGACTCATGAGAGCCAGAAAAAAGAAAGAAAGAAAGAAAAATGCTTGAATTTTGAAAGTATAGGATATAATGGGAAAGAAAGTCTATGCATAGAATTTTCTCTGAAATAACCAGTCTTTGTCGCTATGCCAATAATCTCACAACAGCTTTTTAATATAAGATGTAGTTGAGAAGCTCAGCTGAGAGGTTTCTGATGAATTGTAGTGGACCATCTGCTTCTGTGGGGTAGCATTACACTGTGTTAGGGACATAGCATTGCCAGCTCATACTAAAAACTTCCTTATCTTGCTTTCATGGGTTAGAGTGGAGCTGTGTGCTACTCGGCTAAGTTTTAATCAGAGTTCTTCTGCCTCCTCTGTGTAGTACTCACCAGCGAGGGCATCGTTTTCATCTCTGACTTCTCTCCATCCAAGCCTCCCTCCGGCCCTGGGAAAAAAGTGTACATCTCTAGCCCACACTCCAGCCCAGCTCATAGCAAGCTGGCTGCAGCCACGGGAGCCAAGAAGGCTCTTAATAAAGTAAAGATTTTAATCACTCAGGAGAAACCTAGGTGAGTACCAGGGTAAGACTGACTAGAATTCGCAGCTTCCTCCCTCACTTCTGAAACTGATCATTTTTATGAACTTCCTCTTTCATCTCACCTTTTCTCCTCTACTAATTTTGGATTTAGTAAAGGAGGAGTCTTTTTCCTCCCCTCCCCTGCATTCAGTGCCCTCTTCATTCCACTAGTGTTGAACTTCCTCACTGATGCTAGATTAAGGTTTATCACTTCCTGATTTAACTTGGGAAACTGTGAGATGATTTTAAAGTCATGGTCACTGAGCACATGCAGACTGCAGAGCTGGGTTTTTCACTTTGATACACTTCCTCACTCAAGCTGCGCCCTCTCCGCAGTCAAGAAGAGGTGAACATTTGTTTGCAAGCGAAGGCGCTTGCTGCCCAGTCTGGCTGGGAGCTGGGTGCTGTGGAGGTTCTTACTGAGCAGATCTTTAGCTTTGTTAAGAGTTTCCCATCCCAGTCTGTGTGTCAGTGTTCTAAAGTATTTATAAGCTTATTCCAGAGGTAACAGAAGCAGTGTGTCCTTCCAGCACTTAGTGTAGTGCTGCACATGTCACATGCATTCCGAACTGCTGAAGAAACTGCACCTGAAAAAAATGTGATGAACTATTTGTGTGCATTACACATAGATTGCTGGCTTTTGCTGGAATTGCAATTTTATATATATTTTTATAACTTTAGAAATTTTCTTGGTATTTGTTTTAAAATAGTCATTAATATGATAAGATTATTCTGCTTAGACTGAATAATTAATTTACCTATATGTCAAAGACTTATATGTAAAAGATTGTTCTATAAATACATTTTGAATTTATAGATAAATACTGTTTTTGTATATTATGCTGTAGTCTGGTTAAATTTACTGGTGAATTTATCTCAAACCCTGTGCTGAGATAGTTTAAGATTGCCTTTTAAGTAGTTTAATAGAACTTTATATTTCTGTGGATTCCTTGTCACAGGCAGATGATGTACTCATTTAGCAGACTGCATAGTTTTGTCATGCTTGCTGTTTTCTGCCACGTGATCTTGAGCATTGGAAATGCCTCATTGACCCTTAGCTGAGCTGGACTGAACGCCTTCACCGTTCACATCCACCGACCCATGTAGTCTCTCCTGTCCCGGAAATCTATGCCTTTCTCACTGTACTGAGGAAGAAACTGGGTCCCAGTGTCACTCAGGCTCACACAGTTAGGAGGTTAAAGAGATACAGGTTCCTCTCTTTCTACCCACCCACATTAACTCTGATGTAAACTTCCCAAGCTTTCAGTGTAATTATGTCAGAATATTGAATGTTTAATAAAAGATACTAAAATGAGTCTTGAGACTCTGCAGCAGCTTAAACAAAACAGGTTCCTTCCTTGACCTTGAAGTGAATCAAGGTTTTATGTTATATTTGCATAGAAGAAAGTGGAAGAGGATGAACTGTCCTAGTTTGTTTAAGGAGGCATTAAACTATGGAGGCACAGTAGAGGTAGTACCTGCCCCAGGCCACATAGATGGTCCAGTCCTCCTGGTTCTGAGGTGCTTGCCACCCTGAACACTTTACATTTCAATTCCAAGTCTGTTTCCCAGCAATCTGGTACTTCTAATTGCAAAAGGAAAATAAAACTGTCTTGGGAGTGCAGTGTAGCCACCATGTCATCACAATCAGAAAGCTATGCTGTTTCTCTGCTACAAAGATTTACAGACACTTCTGTGTACCCGGCTCATGCAATATTTTGTCATAATTTGGATTCTGAATTAACAGAAGTCAGAGTTTTGGCTGCTAATCCATTTTGTTCATTTCAGGACATAGTTGGTCATTCTTGACAGTTTTTGTGTGGTTGGGTCTTGATGCTGACATTGGTGCTGTTCTTCTCTTTGTTTTTCTCAGTGCTGAATTTGTAGCTCTCAATGACTGCCTCCAGTTAGCCTATCTGCCTTCAAAAAGGAATCACATGCTGTTGCTCTACCCTCGGGAGATCTTAATCCTTGACCTTGAAGTGAATCAGACAGTTGGTGTGATTGCGATTGAGAGGACAGGCGTTCCCTTTCTGCAGGTATCTCCATGGGTCAGCTACGTGCCCACAGTTACTAATTGGTCAGGCCTCCCACTAGGTAAGAGCCAAAGTGGTGGTGTATACTCAGGAGGCTGAGACAGGAAGATCACCATCAATTCAAGGCCAGTCTGGGCCACTTAGTGAGTTCCAGGCCAGTCAAAGTTATCTAGGAAGGCTATCTAAACATATACACAAAAACCCCAAAACAATAATTTAACTTATATAGGTGTCAAGGACAAGTTAATTTTAGGTTTGCAAATGGACTTTTAAAATGTTCACTTTGTTAAAGCTTAGAGAATATGCGTATGTGTTTGTGTCTCCTATGTTGTCCGTATCTTGCTTAAATATGAGTTTGAGTTTCATGGTATATATTTAATGCTCTGTTAGGTTTTAAAAATCAACCTGTCTCTGTTTAAAGGTAATACCATGCTCTCAGCGTGATGGCCTGTTTTGCCTTCATGAAAATGGCTGCATAACCTTACGTGTCCGGAGGTCTTATAACAGCATCTGCACTGCATCAAATGATGAACCAGGTGGGAGCACATGTCACAGACACGTCAGTGGTATTTATGCTTATAAAGCATCACATGGAATTGTGTTGATGACATCCTTGTCTTGAGAAAGTGTTAGAATATAATTACATGTGTGACATAGGATAATGTAAGCACCCAGTGCCTCCTTTATACAGGAGAGGAACAGCACTTTGTCATTCCTTTTTGATATATGCAGGGACTGAATAGATATACCCTGTTGAATATGTCCTCTGCTGTTCCGTTACCTTGCACACCTTGACTTTTGTGCCGTGGTAGCTTTTATTGTGAAGTGACAGAGGTTGGTTAGTCTCCAAGGCACCCAAGTGTTGGATAGATCTTTTGGGGAGTATAGATAATGCTTTTGTGAAATGGTGTACTACACATAGAAGAAATTTTATAAAGCCTGGGTGTCTTCAGACTTCTGCACTTTTAGTCTACAGTGCACTATTCACTGATGTTCTTTAAAGCATTCTGCCAAGAATTTAAAGACAAGGTATTGTGATCGTAGAGATTGCGCTTGCATACAGCTCTTACTCGACTTCTCTTTACAGGGTAAAGAAATGAGTAATAGTAAGACATGGCTCTAGTTTGGGCAGTTTGTAGTAGTGACGGAATGCTGTCCGTGTGGCTGAGGTCATTTACGCTGAGACAGGTGGTATGTTTGCTGTGCTTCCTCACTGACATCTAAAGAGACGGTTTTCCCTTAAGATCTAGATCCTGTTCAGGAGCTCACCTATGACTTGAGAAGCCAGTGTGATGCAATCAGGGTGACGAAAACCGTCCGTCCCTTCAGTATGGTGTGCTGTCCTGTTAATGAGAATGCAGCTGCCCTCATAGTAAGCGACGGCAGAGTCATGATATGGGAACTCAAGTCTGCTGTGTGCAGTCGGAACGCACGGAACAGGTGAGGGCATGCATGCAGTCATGGTTTGGGCTGGGGTTGATGTTTTCTGTTTTAATTACCAGAATCATATAAAAAGTGGAGGGCTTTTTTTTTCCCCCACAAAGCATTTCTAAAGGACAGAGGCACTAAATCACTAGGGGATTATGTTCTTACAGTTGCTTCACTTGTGGCCAAGATTAATAACTGCTGCTACAAAAGAATGCCACGCTGGGGGTTGCTGTTTGAGTACCTGGTGTGTAAAGCTGGCTTTACATAGTGTAACCATCTGACCGCTGTATTGTTGCAGTAGTTCCGGTGTGTCACCTTTATACTCACCAGTGGCTTTCTGTGGGATTCCTGGAGGAGTGCTACAGAATAAACTCCCAGACCTTTCCCTAGATAATATGATCGGTAAGCTTGTTTCTCTCCTCTAACTTGCACATTAGATATTCTTTTTGAAGTGCAAAATTAATAGAGTGATGACTTGGCAATTATTATAAAGTCAAAGTTTAAGGAAAGTTAAAATGTGAAAATGTTTTTATTTCCTAAGTAAACCGCCAGAGTCTAAAATATTTAAGCATGAAGATAGCTGATGTGGCTTGGTTAGACTCTGCAGTTGTTGGATTTAGAAAATTACATCCTTGAAAGATTCAGATCTAAATGAAAGAGACTGCAAGAAAGGATCATGGGTGCCTGGATTCTGGGTTGAAGGCTCTGCTTTACGGCCTGTCCCTCCTCAGGGCCTGCATGTTCCCTGACCCACAGCTTGGCATTAGTTACTTGCCTCTCTCTTCTTTCTCTGCTACTTGCTGCCCAGCGCAAGTGTTGTCCTCGGTCTAAGCCTCACTTAGGTGTTCTTTTTTATAGTCTCTAATATAGTGACCCACAGTGTTATAACTGCGGGTTTCTCACTCTCTCTCTTCTAGTAGGTTATCAGTTCTATAAGACTAGGATAGTGATTCAGTTCTGTATCCGCAGGGCCAATGTTTTGAATATGTGCTGTGAAGATTCACTGAAGGAATAAGTTAGCTAAGCAATATTAGAGAAAAGGAAACTTTTTGTTGGGCATTTTCTGGAGATTCTTGGTTTCAACAGATATTTATAAATGAAATATCTAGTCATTGCATGATTATGGAGCTAGGATATGAAAGGAAGAACATTGTCAAATGTTATGAAACTTGAAATTGTAAGACTATAATATACCCAGCAATGTTGACATTACCAACAGGGTTTATAAAGGATTTTCTGCATCGTTATCTTTTCATAATATAAATGAGAATGGATATTATCTAGTGAGTCGTTTTGTTTAAATGCCAGGTAACGTACTTCAAAGAACATTACCTCACTGACCATAGTAATCAGCTGACACTCTGTGTGCTTAGTACTACACTTAGTGCTGTGCCAAGTATGCAGCCCTGCAGCATAGTTAGTGTCCTCTGTTTCTGTAGAGAATGGGCCCCAGAGAGGTTGACAAACATGCCCTTAACCACACAGCATGGGAAGCACATGTAAACCCTGTCTTCCTGGCTAAGGCACTTAACAGTAGTCTCCGGTCTTGTGTTCCCCTGTTGTCTGGGGAAGACCCTGACCCTGATGACCTTACTTGCATCATGATTCATCCAGTTGTAGTCTTTTGTTCAGTTACACCATCTTTTAGTTCTGTTTATTCTGCCAGACAGATCCCTACAAGGAAGTTTAGATAAACTGACAAGTTTTGCAGAATTATTTGATTATTAGCAACTTTCCAAGTTTATTGATTTTTTGTCTGTTTTTAGTATAAAATATCAAAGTACAAAGAATTATGAATGTGAATGAGCAAAACTAATCAGCAGTGTGGGGCTCAGATCCAAGCAAGTTTATGTTGTTCATGTGCCCGAGTGATACAATCACAGTGTTTAAAACCAAAGATATAGACTGTCAAGCAGTTCATGATAACAGAGTTTATTTAAGTGTTAATAAAGATTTGTCACTTGAACATTTTTAATTATTTTAAATGATTTATTTATCTTAATTTTCCATTTTAGTGCTTTGGTGTTTTGCCTATATGTATGTCTGTTTGAGGGCATCCAATACCCTGGAACTGGAGTTGCAGCGAGTTGGGAGTTGCTGTGTAGATGCTAGAAATTGAACCTAGGTTTTTTGGAAGAACATCCAGTGCTCTTAACCACTGAACTGTCTCTCCAGCCCACTTGAAAACATTTTAAATAAAACTTTTAATTTAAAGCTCACCATGTACTTGGCCAAAATGGAAAACAATTCAGTGAGATACAGAGACTGGCTTATGTTTACTGGGCTTCTGCTCATTGAGATCTAAGCTGGCCTAATGTGTGAACAGCTTTTTAGGGACAGCTTTTTTTGTGTGACAGTTCCCAGGAGTCATCTCTAAGCTAATCCTGAAACATCAGTCAAACCTTCCTTTTCACAACATTCCACCAGTTGACCAATCCCAAGGGGTTGTTTTAACTAGAATAAATTAATGGTTGCTCTAGACTTCAATTTGCATAAATAATGCATATGCCATAATGCAACTTAATACTTAATTGTCAAGCCTGTAAATCCCAGAACTGTCAAATTTGTAAAATCCAAGAGGTAGAGGCAAAAAGATCAGTTCAAGGTCATCCTGGGCCACACAGCAAGTTCAAGGTCATCCTGGGCCACATAACAAGTTCAAGGTCAGTCAGACTGCAGTCTCAAAAAATGATATCTACACTGGTATTTTATATGTTGCATTTATATTTACTGATATGTTTGTTATTTTACATACTTAAATATAAAGTCTTGAACATTTTGTAGCTCTGATGTTATGTTAAGGCTTCTTATTAGAAATCACAAGTTCTTTAGGTGTTTTTCTATTCTTATTAACTTAATGTGTCTTACCCAGTCCCTCTAGCTGAAAAGTAGCCCTGCAGGAAAGCAGTAAGGAGGGGATGTCTTGTAGCATCTCAGTCTGTAGACAGTGCGTTAAGCCAGGTCTTCTGCTGTCTTCCTGAAGCCTTTTCTCAGTGAGTTTCTCCCAGAGCTCTGTCTGAAGCAATGTTTCTCAGAAGACACAGGTCCCTGAATTCTGGGTAGCATGACTCTGGAGTAATCTGTTCTGAATCTATTGCAGTAAATCCTTGAGTTGTTACTGACATGACCTAAGATCCATGGCAGCTCTAGAGCTGTTATGAGTCTGCACAGCCCAGTGGTTCTCAACCTTCCTTGTGCACCTGCCACCCTATAATACGGTTGCTTATGTTGTGAGCTCCAACCATAAAATTATTTTTGTTGCTACTTCATAGCTGTAAATTTGCTACTGTTAAGAATCATAACAGTAAATATGCGTAAATATACATACATATGTAAATATCCGTGTTTTCTGATGGTCTTAAGTAATGCCTTTGAAAGGGTTGTTCGACCCCTGAAGTGGTTTCGACCCACAGGTTGAGAACCGCTGCCCTAGAGCGATATCGCACACCTTTGTTTCTAGACCTGGTGAGCAGATTCATTTATGTTTTTTATTACCTATCAGGGCAAAGTGCAATTGTTGGGGAAGAGCACCCCAAAGGCTCCATCCTGCAGGAAGTGCATCTCAAATTCCTGCTGACAGGACTGCTCTCAGGACTCCCTTCCCCTCAGTTTGCCATCCGGATGTGCCCTCCACTGACCACAAAAAACATTAAGATGTATCAGCCACTCCTTGCTGTTGGTGAGTACTGGCTATTCTTTTGTTAAACTCATTTTATAAAATACTTAGGTTCCTGGTTTTTAGAAAGTTCTTTATTCTCTTTGGGGATACTTTAAAAGAAGAAATGGGTTGGGGATATTTCTGTAATCTCCTTGAAATATTTTTCTATCCTGTTTCCTGTCTTAGTTTTAATTGTGGTGAGCCCATGTGCTTGAGATTATCTCTGTCAGCAAGTTTCTGAAATATAGGACTGTCTGGGACAGAAAAGGCTTGAGGCATAGCAATGGCTGTGAGCTGTTGATTGGGGCAGTGGTAGCAGAAATGCTAACCACACCAGTGGCCCAGTAATGTTCTCATCTGACCTCTAAAATTAGACTTTTGTTACTTGTAGTTTAAAGAGATTCAGTAGCTTAAAAATGTAGGTGCGGTGTTGGCACCTAAGCAGCTCACCTAAGGTCTGAGACAGAGTTTCTTTAACTTTAGAAGTCATGTTTCACATCATAATATATTGTCTTGTCACGATGTATTTAAAGAAGACAAAACATAGAGCACTCAGGCTAGTTGCTTTTATAATAAATATTCTGAGTTTCAAAAATACCAACTTTCATATGTAGAAAAGTTTAAATTATTTTATATATATTTTAAATCTTATGTCTGTGAAGTTAGGTAATATATTCCTGAGGATACATGTCCCTGAAGTTAGGTAAGATTTCAGAGGACATGAGATTAGCCCCATTCTGATGAGGATGGAAATAGATTTTCCTTCTTTAATCACTTGTTTTTAAGTATATAATCTGGATGCTTTTGTAGAAGATAAATTTAATAAAACACTTTGATTGGAATTGACACCCCTACTAAATTAGCATCCGTCTCTTCCATCATTTTGAAAGGTACAAGTAATGGTTCTGTCCTGGTGTACCACCTCACCAGCGGTCTGCTACACAAGGAGTTAAGTGTCCACTCATGTGAAGTCAAGTGAGTATGACTGCAACACTGAGATTATAAACAGGATACCAGAAAAATTCTGCTCACTGGGTCTCCTAGGCTTCTCTGCATTGATGTTCTGCAGTGGTGTGTGCCGTGGTGACTGATTGCTGGCATTTGAGTGACAAATGTGTATCTAGCTAAGGGTTCATTAGGAGTGGGTACTTATTGTCTGCTTTGTGAATTTCTCCTAATTCCAGGTTCTTTTCTCACTGGAAATCACTATTGCCAGGTTTATATAGTTTATTTCTCAGTTTGATTAAGATCTGTCAAGACTGCTCATTTTTAATTGTTAGCTTCAATATCACCAAGACAGAAACTGAGAAGCATTTATTTGATTTTGAGATGCAGTGTGTATGTGAGTGCAGTATGTGGCAAGGCTTCGGAGAGAAGCCCACGTTAGGAGCAGAGAGCCTCTGGCATTTGCTTCAGACACACTCCACAGCTTGATTTTGCTGAATGCAGAGCTGTTTCCCTCTTGGCCTGTGAGTGACACGTTACAGAAGTTACATGTGTGTGCCGAACGTCCAGTGCTTTAATGATCTTCTAATGAAAAGACTAGAATGGTTCTCTGTGTTGTACATTTTGCAATTTAGTCTTGTGTACATTGAAAGCCTTAGTGACTCTAGTGAGCATGCTTCAGTGTAATGTTTTCTAGACAGAGCGAGGTGAACCTTTGAGTATTACAGCTGGTGATTATAGTAGAAATGTCTTTAGACCACTGTCGATGGCACAGCCCAGGTGACGGTTTTCTGCTGCCTCAAGTTGTTCCTCTCTAGCATCTCTGCAAATACACTTACATAAATAGTAATCTCTTCAAGACATTGGACTTGGGATTGTGCAGCACTGTATCTCTTTGGCCTCAGGGCCTCAGCTGACCATCCTGGCACTGCTTCCAGTGATCTCTGCTGCCACTTTTCTGTTTTCTCATTCTCTTCCTTTCCTGTCTACATTTCCTTTTACCCTTATCTTTTGTGCATAGTCGATCCTTTTATGGCTGACATCAACCATTCAGAACCATGCACTGCTATCCGGAAGATTATGTTCTGTGTCAATATGTTGTGTCAGTCATTTCATTGACCCCACCACAACCCTAAAGAGTAGGCACTGTCACCTTTCCCAGGCACAGACGAGGAAACTTAGTAATGCAAGCCCAGGAAAAGGTGGATGGGACTCCCTCCTGGCCTCTCAGGCATCAGAGCCTGAGCTCTGTACTTGTAGCTATGTTCTCCTGCGAAGAATGTCCATGGATGGACATGATGGCAATAAATTAAATGTTGACGGAACCGAGAATCTTGCTGAGAATTTGACATGAACTTCCAGAAGATCAAGCATGTTGTCTTTAGTGTCTGAATTCTGAACCTCAGTAACTGGTTTATCAGAGTCAGGTTGTGCATAATGCCACATACTTGCACATACTGTGGTATTATTTGTGGCCTAGTGATCCTGAAACTGTTGTGTACTCTGAGAGATAGCCTGCTCACAGCAGAGCTGGGAATGATCATATGCAGGTGTCCCACTTTTCATAGGAACTTCCCTCTTTGTTGGCATTTTAAAGGTAATTGACTTTATATCTAAAGATGTTACCCAAGAGGATGCTAAAATCCTGCTGTCTTTGTGTTTCAATTAGTGTAGTTTAGAATTATAGTTAAAACCATTATGAAAATTTCACAGATGTGCTATAAAAAGTTCTGAACCAATTAGCAATAAACCTAATGTATTCTTGATTTTTCACATGCAAATTAAGGCTAACTTTTAGATAGTTGTTTCATGTACTTAAATCATATGTAGGTAGACATGTTACCAGGCACTGTATAATGATGGCAGTGTGTGGGAGGGGTGTGGGGAAATGATGTTTCAATGTTTTACAAGGGATGTTTCACAACACTATTGAACATTTTCTGTAAAACTATAATTGGAGGCTTTGGTGCTTATAACCCAGTGGCAGATACAGAAATTACAAAGTAGAATGGTTGACTCTTTTAGAACATTAGTTTGTATCTTTGTCCAATGGGTTGAGTTTAAAACAATATCCTGGTACTATGAAGAATTTAAACAGTAGTTTGTATAGACAAGGATTGACTCAATATTGCTTTGACTACATTGAATTACTTGTGGAAAGTGAAACGGCCTCTCTTGTTTACCTGATCATTTGCAGAACAGTCATAGGATCAGTCTTGCAGAACTGTGTGCTTCCTCCTGTCTTGAGAAGTAGCTTCTGTGATGTATGTTCTATAAGCACCTGGCATCCTCAGCCTGTGAGCCCGAAGCGATCTGATGATAAGTTCTAAGATTAGAGTTCTTCCGTGGCTAGGGATTCTACCAAATAAGATCAGAGAGGAGATGCTGTTCTTAGTCCTTCAGATATTAAGTATAGAATTAGAGTTATGCCTGGACAACAGTGTTCTAATCCCAGGGCAGTGTGAAGCTCAGCTGTGTCTGACTGGAGGTTTTAATTCTTTTCTTCTGACAGATAGATAACCCCTTCCTTATCTAATCTACTTTGAAATCCAGTTTGATCTTACTTTATTTAAGAAGATATAAGCTTCTGCTGTATTCTGTTCAAAAGCAGCATGGTCACACTGCCAGATTACAAATAAGCAACCCCTGCAGGTTCTGCTCCAGCTCCTGGGCTGGGACCTAGGACAAACACTTCATGAATCTGTGTCACACTGCTTAACAGAAGAGAGGTGCTAGGCAAGATATCACAGTGTCTTCTTTAAAGGACACTTCAGGGTGCTGGGGGAGTAGGTCATCGGTAGAGTTTTTATCTAGCACGTTTGAGACCCTGGGTTTAATCCCCAGCAACACACACAGCCAGCCTCTTGCCTTTTGCGCTGTTACATGGTTGGTCAGGCTTAGGTCAAATGGCACAGTTTCCAGAGTTTGTCCCTGAGGTCAGAATGTGTGCAGCTCACACAGTTCCTGTTGAGCTCTTTGCTATTTCCTTTATAGTAGATATTGCAAAATATACTTGCATACTGTCCCTTTTCTGAGAGAATATAAGCTCCAGATGGTCAGCGGGTGTGTCTGTCTCATCTGCAGCATCTCACGTAGCCACTGGCATGTATGCATTGGATACTTAATGGAGTCATTTTAAAAATAATGGCTGAGTGCCCAGAGCTACTGACACCGCCATACCAAATGTAATTATGAATTAGTGAGTTGATAATGCCAGCAGCAGGAATTAGGAAGTGGTCTTAGGGAATCTCTAGGCAAATATCTGCTTGACGCTACCAGACTTATAGACAGTAGATCAGATGCAGTGAGTTCTTCCTTTTACTCTAGAAATTGTGAGGACTTACTTGCTAGGGGGATGAAAGGAGAAAGAAGAGGGAAAAATAACTTTTCTAGTGATTGGCCCAGTTATATGCTAATCAGTGTGGGTGTTATTTATTCAAAACAGGCCGGATGAAAACAACAAGGCTTCAGTTAGTTCCTGACTGACTGTGCTAACCGTGAGTGTGATAATGGCTGGTCCTTCTCGATGCCCTCTGTACTATTTCTGTGTAACCAATGATACTGAGGTGTAGAGGGTAAATACTAGAGTCAGTCTATCCCACTGTGTCTGGAGAAAGAGGGTGAAAACTTGAGCCAGGAATGGAAATTTCAAGTGTGCTCATTCCAAGCAGCCATTGGTCTGGGTGTTCGGTACAGTTGTTTTGAAATGGTTGGAATCCTAACTACCACAGCTATTGCTGTTTTTGGCTCTGTTGATTATGTTGTCCTTCTGCGAAAAGACAAGTTCATGAGTACCCGGGAACCAAGTAGGAAAATGCTGGTAGTTAACACAGCAGGTGAATGTTGACTGTGGTGCCTCACCCTGGTAATCCCACAGTTGGGAGGCTGAGGCAGGAGAATGACCATGGGCTGGCTACATAGTGTGCTTGAGTCATCCTAGAAAACAGAGCAAGAATACCTCAAAAAGAAAATAAATGACTGCAGGTAAAGTTCTGAAGATAGAGCAGTGAGCTTGGATTTGGCAAGTGTCTGATGGCCTTGAAAGCTGCAGACAGGGGCTGATTTAGCACAGAAGACGATTGGACTGCTTGGGAAAAAAGCAAGACAACAAGACAAAGCTCATACAAATCTTGTTATTGCATTAACATTGTAGATCAGAGGGCAATAAACATTTTTCTTAATGGATCAATAATAAAGTCTTGAGGCTTAAGAGTTTAGATCCTGAAGCTTCTCACAGCTGCTCACAGCTGCCGTTGTATCGTGAGAGCAGCCCGATGCTCTGCCATCCGAATTCCAAAGAGCTGGCCTCTAGACACTGATGGACAACTGTGAATGGGACCAGCCTTAGACGTCGGTCTTAGTCAGCTTTACTGCGTGGAAGGAAATGTATCACACTGCCTGCCCATCCCTTGTCAGCCTCATGTGGACAGGTGTCCATGCTGTCCTGTAGGGTGGCCTTCACTGAGCCCATGTTTTATCTCTGCACGATGGAGCATTTGGAGTTCCTGCCTCCTCCATCTGAAAGCTGAAGGCAGGCTCTTTGCTCTAGTTTTGCAGCTGGGGATTTTGATAACATCCCTAGCAGTCACGCTAAGGATTCATCTCTGAATGTTTCTGTGCTGCTTGCTTTAAGCAGTTAGGTTCTTAAAAATTGCCATGAAGTGTTTTTCCCTAGCTAGATTTTAGTATCCATTTTAACGATGGTATGGATTCTGATAACTATCTTGTCATTACATATAAAATTTTAATTAGAATAAATTTCACATATGTCAGAGTATGCATTAATGTAGCCTGAAAGGGTAAGAATAATATTTTAAGTTACATTATGTAATAAAATGAGGCCTTAGGAAAACCCTAATTTTTCAAATAAACTTTTCAAATGAGAAAAGAATGCAAAACTAAAATGTATTTGCTTTCTAGGGGTATTGAATGGACAAGCTTGACCAGTTTCCTTTCTTTTGCTGCTTCGACCCCAAACAACATGGGGTTAGTGAGAAATGAACTTCAACTGGTTGATCTCCCAACAGGTCCGTATCTTACCGTCCTGAAAGGTTGGGATGGTGTATCATGCCGATGGGAGACACTGCCTGCAAAAATGTCCTCAGAGCATTGTCTTTGGCCTTGGTGTGTGCTTTTATATCCTGTTTACTTTCTCTAGTTCTGTAATAATTGCCCTAGAAAAGCCACAGCATTGTTTCTGTGTACACACCTCTAGTGTAGCACAAGGTAAATGGAAAACCATTAACTGAACTCACAGATGCTTGACAAAAGGTGGGGTCCAGCAGCATTCAGGTAGCGGTCCGAGGACAACTCCTGGGAGCCAGTCCTTTCCTTTAGTCATGTCGGCTCCTGGGACTGAAGCCAATGCAAGCGACTCTGCCACTGAGCCACTTCACTGGCTCTCTCAAAGATCATTTTTAAGCTTTCTCTGTAGTTGCAGATTTTAGGTCCTCTGCTTAGAATTTGGATCATTATAGAAAGCCTTCAAAAATTGCATAGGTTAGTGATGATTTTTAAATGCTCAAATCTAAAACTTTTGATGGCTACAGGCTGATTGAATTAGGGAACATATGAAGTCTTTGCAGTAGAAAACATTCCACAGCTAGGAATGTAGCTTCATTCATACAGTGCTTGCCTTGTCATGTGGAAGCCCTAAGTTCTAGTGCCAGCACCACACAAACTGAGTGATCCCAGCACTCAGGAGGAAGAAGATGCATCATATTAAGTCATAACGAGTTCGAGGCCAGCCTAGGACACATGAGCCTTGCCTCATAATTGAAAAGGGGGAGGATAGGGTTCTTAGTCTGGGAGATGGTTCAGCAGGTAACCCAAGTGGAAGAGGAAGAGAACTGACCCCCACAGGTATTTTTCTGACATCTGTGTGTGCACATTCACAAAATCACAGATTCAATAAGTAACTAAATGTAATAGAAAAGAAAGCATTTTGGTAAAGTAACTCATTTAGGATTATTTACAATGTGGAACCTGATGAATTTCAGGAATGAAGAACTTTATAATAGCACATGAATTTTAAAGACAGTGATTTCAAATATGTGAGTTTCTGCAAAATAATACCATTGCTGAACATGGTGGCAGGATCTCAGTGAGTTCCAAGCTAGCCAGAACTATGTAGTGAGAGCCTATCTCAAACAAAACGAAACAAACAAGCAAAAAAAAAAACCCCAGCCAACCAAACAAAACAACAGTAAAACCAATATATGCAGATGATTTTAAATTATAATAATGTGTAGGAGTAAAAAGTGTTTGGTGGTTTTCTGTATGTAGTTGGTGTTAACTTAAAGAATCAGCCATGACCACATTTCAGTGTTGCTCTAATATCAGAACGTGACTTGCTTGGGGACTGAAGGTCCCCGGGTTCTGGCCTTGCTAGCATAGTGGCTCTGACTTTCTCTCATGTCTCAGAGTTAGAGCAAGACTATAATTAGTTTTCAGTTGTTTTAAAACTTCCCATTTGTTTTCTTCAGCAGGACTGTTGTTTTATTTAGAATCTTTTCTTACAGATTTCTCTTGTCTATAATCAACAGTTGCTGATTTCCTAAAGAGAAAACTGTAAGCACTCAGCTTGTAGGTTTTTGTAGCTGGAAGCTCTCTAGCCCAGTGGTTATCAACCTTTCCAACACTGCAGCCCTTTAATACAGTTCTTCATGTCATGGTGACCCCCAACCATAACATTATTTCATTGCTACTTCATAATTATCATTTTGCTACTATTATGAATCATAAGGTAAATATCTGTGTTTTCCTGTGAAAAGGTCATTATTGTCAGCACCCCCTCTCCCAAGGAGTCATGACCCACAGGTTGAGAACCACTGCCCTAGAGGTTAGTAAACTAGCAGATTCTACAAAGGCCCATTTTTTTGGAGCATAGATTGCACTTGCTGCCTCCAGTAGCAGGGTGTGTAAGTGTGCACTGTTATTTTTCAGCTGTTACTTTAATTCAATGTAAATAAAAATTTCACAAGAAGATATTAAAATATATTTATTACAATGAAACAGATTTTTTTATTTATGAAAACTTCTTTTTTGGCACTTAACTAATACAGTATATAGTTATAACTCCCAAATTTCACTCAGAAAGACTTTTTGGTAGTAATGTTCTCAGATATTTCATTTAATACTTTGCACATAGGACAGAAATCTTCAATATTCATTTCAAGGGTTTTTTTTTTTCTCCCAACTAATCAGTAGTTGAAAACATGGGTGTGTCTTCTGTGACTTTAAATGCACAGTGAATTGCTCTCAGGTCACAGATGCTCTAAAGTTTTAGACAGCAGTATCTCTTAAGTTTCTAAAATTGAATTACAGAATTGAAGAAACTGTGTAACATTAAAATACCTTTTTGTAAAATAGATATTTAAATATGAGTAATATGTTTTTGTTTCCTTTTCACATTTTAAGATTATTTCAAATTTAATTATTGTAACTGGCTTTGAAGCAAAGAACTGTGGCCAGGAGGCAGAGGGCGTGGCTGGCGGCATCAGGTGGTAGGGCTTCTTGTTATTTTACGTGGTGCTTGTTGTTCACCCTCTCACTTTCCAATTAAGGGAGGAGCACGGCTTTTCGTGGAGACCGGGGCAACGATGAATCACCCATTGAAATGATTAAAGTGTCTCATTTGAAGTAAGTGTCAACATGTGCCATCTATGGTTGTATCTCGGGCATCTCACAGCTGATTCTTAACTGTTAAGAAAGTAGGAGTATGCTCAATATTCCTGAAATCTGTTAGTGACAGCAGTAATTACATGTGGCCATATCAAAAAGCAGTTTGACCTCCGATGTGAGACTCTGTTCCCTTTGCCTCCCCCTCACCTCCCATCCTTGTCTTTACTAATCCTACTTTATGTGCATTTTCCCTGGAACAAAACATTCAAAAGACTGTTGGAAACAAAATAAACCTAAATTGTACACAAAGAAAGTGAGAGCTTTCACAATAATCCCACACTCAAAAGGTCACAACACTTACAATACAACAGTCTTTATCAGGAAAAACATATTTTATCAGTTCATAAAACTGGTTGTGCTGGCATCTGAAAGGAGATAACCTCAATGGAGAAAATGCCTCCATAAGATCCCTCTGAAGGGCGTTTTCTTAATTAGTGATGGATGGGGAAGGGCCCAGCCCATTGTGGGTGGAGCTATCCCTGGGCTGGTGGTCCTGGGTTCTCTAAGAAAGCTGAGCAAGCCATGGGGAGCAAGACAGTAAGTAGCATCCCTCCAGAACCTCTGCATCAGCATCTACCTCCAGGTCCCCCCTTCCCCCAATTTGAGTTCCTGCCCTGACTTCCTTCAATGATGAACAGCAATATGGAAGTGTAAGCCAAACAAACCCTTTCTTCTCCAACTTGCTTTTGGTCCTGGTGTTTCATCACAGCAATAGAAACCCTAACTAAAACATCTGGCTTCATTAATCTCATAATATGTTAAATTCATCCCAAAGTCATATCATTTTAGAAAATAGATAAAAGTGATTTCAATTGATAGCAATGTATTTTGGGATTTCCATATCAATTTTAAAAGCAGCTTGTCAGTTTTACCCAAAAGACCTTCCAGGGGTTGTGATCTGAGTATCAGACTGGGGAAGAACAGACATTTTAGCAAATTTTAAAATCATGAACATTACCTCTTTATGTCTTCTTTGTCCAGAAATATTATATACTTTTCAATATGGTATTATGTGCAGTATTGTTTTTATGATTCAATATGTGAGTCCTTACGTGTCATTAAATATTTCATATCTTCTATAATCTCTTATAAGTGGATTATATCTTAATTTTCAATATTTATTATTATTTTTGTTGTTGTTTGTTTTTTTTTTTTTTGTTTTTTCTTTTGTTTTGTTTTAGGTTTTTTGAGACAGGGTTTCTCTGTGTAGTCCTGGCTGTCCTGTCTATAGAGGTCACTCTATAGACCAGGCTGACCTCGAACTCAGAAATCTGCCTGCCTCTGCCTCCCAAGTGCTGGGATTAAAGACATGCACCACCATTGCTCAGCTAGTTATTGAATATTAATATAATATCAATAATGTATACTGAAATTACAGTGAACTTTCTGATGGTGACCTTGAACCTTGTGACCATACTAAGCTGAGTTATTCTAGTAATGTTTTTGTTAGTCTCTTAGAAGTCTTGGTGCATATGAAGACACCATTGATCTTCTCATCTCCAGGCCATTTTTTTGTTATACTAAGTAGGACTGCTGGTAAATGTTGATGCAAGTGGTGAGAGCATTTCCTGCCACAAGGGCTGGTACTTTAGATGCAGTGTATTTTCATATTAGCTCACGCCATCCTATCTTAATATCCCCTCAGCATATTTACATATTTGGGTCCCCCATCCCAACCCCCCCATACACCTTTCTGTTATTTTCTAGTTCTTTGTAGGCAGAGAACACGTTTTATGCTATTTCAGACTTTGGAGATTTAGTGTCACATGACTCAGTCAGTATCTGATCTGTCTTAATGAATGTCCCCTGAGACTTGAAAAACTGTTGTTATTGCAGCCTTCTGTGAGTTGGTTCTACTTGGTTACTCGAGTCTGTTGTGTCCTTGCTAGTTCTCTGTTAAGTTATTCTGTGTACTTCTGAGAGGCGTGTGCTGACTCCCTACCTTAGTTATGGGCTCATTTTGTCTTCTCTTGAAGCAATCAAGTACTTGTGGCAGATGTCCTATGCTCATAATTAGGCACACGGGAGATCAATGTTGTTCTGGTTATTGTTTTTACCATTAGGAAAGATCCTTTCTCTTGAGTATTCTACAGTTGGAAATAAGTCTAGATAGTCTGATATTAGAATAGCCATTCCAGTTTACTTTAGTATTCATGAATTCTTGTGTGTAGACTCTACCACGTCTTCATGCTCTTCATGATTCCCTCTAGACAGTGCATACTGAGGAGTCCCCCCACCCGTATCTGTTTGCTTAAGGGGTACTGAGACCCTTTAGCAGCTCAATCTTAGTTCTATCTATATCTCTGCTGTAGGCTCTTTGAAAATGCTCTCCATTGGCAATTTCTCCTTCCCCAAAAATTATCTCACCATTTCAGTGGGCTTGGCAGTTTCCTGTATTATATTTTGTTTCTGATCATTTTCGCTAAAACTGAATCCAAGTCTGTCTCAGTAATGTTTCCCATTAATGTGGACCAGTCAGTGCTAATCTTGCCCTTAGCCCACTGTAAATTCATCCATGCCATCTCGGCTCCTCAGTGATTCACATTTAATGTAACTTGGAACATGACTTGCAATGGGCTCTGAGTGTTAGTTTAACTGTTTATGCATGGGACTGCTGTCGAGTCCCACCCTCTCAGCTTGTTCACTAATTCATGACCATTTTTGTTGTAAAACGAGATCTTTTTGATAGATTTTATTTTTTGTTGTTTCTTTTAGACAGTATTTGGCAGTTGTTTTCAAAGATAAGCCCTTGGAATTATGGGATATTAGAACTTGCACTCTTCTTAGAGAAATGTCTAAAAGCTTCCCTGCTATAACCGCATTGGTAAGTCACGCCCACGAGCCGGTTCTCTTGAGTACTGATCTATGTGGTGGCTACTTTCCATAGCTTGAATTAACATCATTCCTGCCATGCCTTTTCTTGTTAAAATGTGTTGTTTGGGTACCTTGAGAAACATAAAATATACTTATGAAAGAAGGTGGGCTTTAATTGTTCTAGAAGTAAAACGACATAAAATTGGTCTTGATATCTGGTATAAGTAATTTTAAGAAGTCATAGAAATAAAATCAATGTCCAGTTGACAGAAGAAGAAGAAATGGAGCAACACCTGAAAGAGTTCAGAACAGACCTTTGGGTATTTGGGCTCCAAATACAAATCAAACAGAATAGTCAGACCGTTTAGTAGTCAGTATAAGGAAACAGTCTCACCTTTTATTTTTTAAGTTGACATACAAGTATCATTGTTAAGCACACCCCCTTCCCTTTTCCCTTGGACCACTCACTAGTCTCCTTTGCCCTTCTAGACAAAAGTTATTTAACTTTAGTGAGGGAAAATAAAAAACAATAAGAAGTAGAGTGGTATGTAACACAGTGCTGTTTATGTAAATTAGATTCTCATGCATATGAGAATTGGCCACCCCCTGACATCCCAGCATTGCAAAGGTAGAAGGAGGGCAGCACATGTCATACAGTCTAAGCTAGACAGCAAAAGAAAGGAAGACTGTCTTAGAAATATCCACGTGGGCAGTAGCTACATGCTATAGCTTTTATATGAAAGGCTGGAGACATAGCTCAGCAGTTAAAAAGTACTAACTGGGGGACTGGAAATATGACTCAGCGAGCGGTTAAGAGCACTGACTGCTCTTCCAGAGGTCCTGAGTTCAGTTCCCAGAAACCAAATGTTGGCTCGCAACCATCTATAATGGGATCTGATGCCCTCTTCTGGTGTGTCTGAAGATAGCAACAGTGTATCCACATACATGAAATAAATAAACCTTTTAAAAAAAGAAAAAGTACTACCAGAGAACTGGAGTTCAATTTCTAGCACCCATGTGGTGGCTCACAACTCACTCTAACTCATGCATGTGGTGCCAGGCATATACAAGTAAAACACGCGCACATACGAGGTAAACCTTAAAAAGGAACGTTTACATGAGACAATATTGGATCAGTTTGTTAGACTAGGCAGAGGTGTGAGAATAATCACGAAGTGAGCAGCTGTGAGCACCCATGCCTGAGAATGGACCTGATGGATGAGCTTGCGTCTCTAATCCTGCATGGGTAGGCGTGCACAGGACCGCAGGGATCCAAGAAAGCATGAATACCTACTTCTAGAAGGTTGCCAGTAAACGATCTCCTTGCTTGAAAACCAGTTGTGTGCTGATCATAAGTAGCTGTGCCCAGCTTCTCTAAGCAGGCTTTGATGGAAGGGAGCCTGGCATGTCTGTCTCTGCTGTGTAGGAGTGGTCACCATCTCACAACCTGAAGAGCCTGAGAAAGAAGCAGCTTGCCACCCGGGAGGCCATGGCCCGCCAGACTGTGGTCTCCGACGCAGAGCTGGGCGCTGTTGAATCATCTGTGATCAGGTACTAGGTCCCTGTCAGTGAACCTTTGTGCTGCCCGAGTCCTGGCAGACCCAGATGACTAAAGCTCAGTTGTGTTGTCCTTTTGCTCAGTGTTGTCAATGAAACGAAGTGCTGCTAACCTATCAGTGGCCATGAGTGTGATCGAGTCAGCACCTTTAGCTGTCACACAAACACTGATATGGATAGAGACAGTCACCTTCACAGAAAATGTAGGAGCTCTGGGAACACTCAAGAGGTGCTTAAATGCTCTTAGACCGCCTGTAAATGCTCCTATACAGGGGGTAGTAATGGATGTCTCTCTAGGGGAAAAATTATCTTTTTTTTCTCTACCTTAAGTTTATTACAGGAGGCAGAAAGTAAGTCTGAACTCAGTCAGAGCATCTCTGCTCGGGAGCATTTTGTGTTTACTGACAACGATGGCCAAGTTTATCATCTCACTGTCGAAGGAAATTCTGTGAAAGACAGTGCTCGGATTCCACCAGATGTAAGTGTCATCCTTGAGTATATCTTTATCAAGAGTGTGACCAGGGATCTTATTTATCCGTATCCAGTGAAGACATAGTTAAGCCTAATAAAATAAATGTTACTATTCAAGGAGAAGTCATTGCAGATTGAACTTGGTCCATACCAAGTTCATATACTGCAAAGTAACATAGCCACTGTGATCCTAGACCGCATGTGCTATTCCGTCTTACCACAATGGCTGTCCACAGTAATTATCTCAGGTTGCTTATGAAACTGAGGACAGGAAGGGACAGGAAGGTTCATGGCTGAATCGTAGTGGCAGTCCTGTTTCTATTCTGTACATTTCCATTGGTTAGTTTGAAATAATTATAATTAGATTGTAAGTGTAGTGGTATTAATATTTACTCATTTGTAGGTATCTTTTTTTGGCCATGTGGAATCAGTTATAATTAATAATTGATATCAGCATACATCTTACAGATTGCTCCTAATAGATTAATTAATAAACTGTTAGCTAATATAGATTAAATGGATGCATTAAAAGGGATTTCAAATGATGCATATTTAATTAAAATTTTCATCTAAGAATAGATGGCTTAGTAGAAAGCCGATTCTCATATTTAAAGTGTCTCAGTAAGATCTTGACTAGCTGAGGTCATTTAAAGTTATATGGAGCAGAGAGATGATCTCCGTGAGGGTCTCTGTTGCTATATGATAAATGCTATGGCTGTAGCTGTGGGAAGAAAGGACTTCTGTCATCCTGCACCTCTCAAGTCACACTCAGGATTAACACTGAGGAAAGTCAGGGCGAGAGCTGAAGCAGAGGCCATGAAGGAATGCTGCTTACTAGCTTGCTCGCTATGACTTGTTCTACCTGTGTTTTTACACACCCCAGGACCATCTGGCCAGGGATGCCACTGCCCACAGTGAGTTGGGACATACCACATCAATAAAGAAAATTCACCCTAGGCCAGTCTGCTGGAGCCATGTTCTCAGTTGAGGTTCCCTCTTCCCAGATGACCTTCTCCTGCATTTACACAAAAACTGGCCATCGTGTTTATCCATTTCAAGGTGGAGCTATCATGTGGCTTTTTAAAGTTAAAGCTGTGTAGTAGAAGTCAAATGCTTCTTCAAGTACTTCTTGTGTTGCCTCCCATCTTGGCAACCAAGTTCTTCTCAAGTGAGTGAGTTAGGAGAGCCAGGTCATATGGCCTACTTTCAGAAGCAATGCCCTGCCACGTTTGCAGTCTGTTGTTGGTCCTTGGATCAGTCCTATGTTATTGTGGGAAGTGACTGCCAAGGCCTTTGAATAGATGAGAGTCCTTTAGGGGCTACCTACCAAGTCTGTCCTATTAACAAAGAATTGAAAGCGTTCATTTAAAACCACTACTCTAAAATCAAAGTTAACATCATAATCTATTTATATTATAGCATAGAATAAGTCATATCTAAGACAATAATAACTATTGTTGAGTACATCTGATATTGCTTACATTTTTAACATGAATGTAGGAAGTTGATGTTTGATGTTTATAATAGGAAAGTAACTTTAAATGTATACAAAGAAAAGCTGTTGTAGTATTCCTGCTGAAGGTCGGGAGACCCCATTGTCTACCCTTAGCCTCTACATAGCTCCTCTTGTAGGACCACAGGAAAGATGTCCCCTGGGCTCTTATAGAATCACCTACAAACAATTTGGTCTCTTCACTTTCCAGTTGCTTTACACTGAGGTTAGAGTGTAAAGGGGCCAAAAATTCGAAATACCAGTTCTTCCTACTAAACCAAAGAATGAGCTTTGAACTTTGGACATGAGAATTCATTTTTTAATTTATTATGTTATTATTTACAGTATTCATGTGGCAGGCAGTCATAGGACAACTTATAGCAGTCAGTCCTTTCTTTCCAGCATATGGATCCCAGGTCTCAACCTCAGGTTGTCAGGCTTGGTGGCTTTACCCCCCAGGCACTGGTCCTCTCTGGACATGGGTGCTCTTACACCCTTCTCAGGGCAGCCGTGGCACACCGCTCGGAAGGCAGCACCTCTGTTCTGTGGGGTCTTGAAGTCAGGGTACAAGGACTTTCTTTATTCCACTGAATTCTTTTGTTTCAAATGAATGCAAGTCTTTGAAGAAATGACTATTAGTAAGCATGCTGCCTCCAGTGGAACTGGTTTATGATTAGGGAAGGGATTTACATCTATATACTCTGAGAATTGGTTTTGGTTTGTTATTCTTTCTGAAACTGACATTTTTCCAGTGGCTGTAATATAGTATGTAGAAAAAAGGGTTTTGTTTGTTTCGATCCAGCATTTTCTTTGTTGTTCTTTCAAATGCAAGGTTCTAAACATTGGTTTTGAGCTGAAATTTGCGCTCTGAAAGTTGACCCCTAGACTGTGAAGTATATAAAATGGTAAAAGGAGAGAGAAAGCTCAGCACATTTTAAACTGTGTGTATGTGTGATCCACGGTGGCTGCCTTCATCCTGGAAATGGAAAGAGTGAGACAGTGAATGTCTGCTGTTTGTGCATCCTGCCTGGCATGTGGGCAGCACAGCAGCCGTAGCAGGGAGCACGGAGCATCACAGAGGGGAGAGAGCACAGGGGATGCACAGCAGGCCTCCAGCACCTCGCCATCCCCACATGGCTCCCATTCCCCTCGGCCCTGCACGAGGGCATCTGCATGCCCATGCAGTTGAATTAACACAGCAACACTGATCTGCAGGTTAATTTAACATAATGTTCTCATTTTAAATGTGAAAAGGAAACTAAGATTTAAAATGTGTAAGTATTCAAGACACAGTAAACTTAAGGCAAACTCTTCTTAAACATTTCATTCTAATTTTAGAACAATGAAAATAAGGTCTGAGAGCATTGCACAGAATCTCATGTACTTTAAGTTTTGTTGTTGTTGTTAAGTTCATTGCAATATTGATTTTTAATTCTGGTGGGGTTTCTTTGTTTGGTTTTGGGATAGTACCAGGATTATGTACTATTTAGAGGATTATGTAATATTTAGAAAGGTAGTTAGTCATTTTGTCAACCATTGGCATGATTTTGACCTAACAGTAGAGGCCCTCTTGAATATTTTTATTGTTCTGTAACTGTAAAGCAAGGTTTCTTTCCATGAGTGGAGAAGCAGTGAGTAGCAACAGTATTTAATGCTAACACAAATTGTGTTTACATTGTGACAAACATTGCTTTCCGGGCTTTAGCTTTATAGATTTATACCAGCACCTGCCACCACCCACAGTAGACCCAAGACACAGAAAGGTTAAGTAGACACGCCCTGTTAAGAGGTGAAGTTGGGACACAAGCCTGGCAGGGTGGTCTGATGCCAGGGTATAAGTACTTGGGACCCCTGACCCACCCAGCGCCTCTGCTGGGTTGCCCGTTCGCCCGCTACACTCACCTCTTACAGTAGTGTGTTGGCAAAGTTCTGAGTCTTTTTTTCCAGTAGACAAACCATTGCACAGCTAGTTGAGGGTGATTGAGTTTCCCTTGGAATAAAGTTATTAACCTTTTATAAAGAGATAATTAGATATGATGCTCTAGACTACGGGGTTTTTTTTTGTTTGTTTTGTTTTGTTTTGTTTTTGTCTTTCTGGAATTTTCCTTTTCCTAAAGCATTTCTTCTTAAAAGACATGTCTACGTCTCTATAGATGTAGTTTAGATGACTGAATGGCTTTCAAATTGAAATATCCTGTTTCAGCACAGTTGAAGCAGATATGCAGTGGCTCTTTCGGTGTTCAGAGTTTTAGGGTATGCTGGCATTCATACTAAAGTGAGCACTTTATAAGTAATGTCTTTATTATTTCATTGTGATCATTACAGGGAAATGTTTCTGTTCTAATGGTGACTCAGCAGAGAAGTTCATGTGTGAATTTGTTGCTCTTGCTTCTAGGGTAGCATGGGCAGTATTACCTGCATCGCTTGGAAAGGGGATACTTTAGTGCTTGGAGATATGGATGGGAATTTAAACTTCTGGGATTTGAAAGGCAGAGTATCCAGGTAAGAGCCAAGAGAAACCTTTGTTCGGTTGTAAATAGGACCAATAAACATGAGTGGGAATTGGAGCTTTGAGTCCCTTGACACCTAAACTTTGGAGGAAGACTGGTTATGAGCCAGGCTCTGGACAGTCACAGTAGACCCTGATCTGCAGGCAGCCATGCAGAAGCCCTGGGATCTTGGTTCAGCAGATATTAAAGGCAGACCTACCTGTCGAATGTGGCTCCCAAGAATGTAAAGTGGTTCTCCCATCCCCACACCTGATCATTAATAGTGGACACACTGAGTATTTCATTTTATATCCTATTGGTATTTTTATTTCTTTGTCCTCAGAGGAATACCCACACATAGAAGTTGGGTGAGGAAGATTCGCTTTGCCCCCGGCAAGGGAAACCAGAAGCTAATAGCAATGTATAATGATGGTGCTGAAGTGTGGGATACTAAAGAGGTAGGCCCCGCTATGCAGCCTTCCAGTGAAGCAGAGGAAGCAGCCAGCCATGGGAACTGACTCTGTTTTCCACTTTGTCTGAAAATAGAATCTCCAATAAGTATGTCCAGCTTTTTATGAGAAATTATGTGTTAGAGAATTTTGCTCTTAGAGTGTTTCTGTTGTAAGCAAGACAGCATGACAGATGATTGATTGACTTTGTAGTGTCATCGCTGTGATTGAAGCCTGTAGAGTGCAGTCTGCATGTGGGGTGGGCTGCCAGTGGCTATGCATTTGCAGACATACTCTGTGCCTCTGTCACCCAGTCTCTGATCATTTAATCTGGGATGGTAAACAACTTTATTTTCTGTCAATCATTCTTACAGGTTCAGATGGTGAGCAGTTTGAGAAGTGGAAGAAATGTAACCTTTCGAATTTTGGATGTGGACTGGTGCACATCAGATAAGGTGATCTTAGCATCCGATGACGGGTGCATCAGAGTCCTGGAGATGTCAATGAAGTCTACGTGTTTCAGAATGGATGAGCAGGAATTAATAGGTAAGGCACACTCCTGAGAGGGTGCTTGTTGCCACAGGATATGATCATCTGCAGAGACGGCAGCTGCTGCTTTATTTCAGAGAACTCTTAGGAAACGTGAATCTCTTCACTTTTCAGTAATAAGCTTTATGTGTCCTACATTATGTATCGATGGACATCCACTGCGTATCATGACATGCGAGTCCTGTCTGTGACTTAAGTGATCAATCAGAGCTAACCTGGGTGATAGGAGTATCTTGTTCCTTTTTTGTGTGGTTGTTTTGAGGAGATTTGTTTAAAAGAAAATAAAAGCTCCATGCATGACTTCTTTTTCCTAAAGAGGAAATAAGGAGATTGCAAGCATACCCATCCAGCAGTTTATTCAGAGGGGGGGATTTTATCTTTAGAATGTTCTTTCAGAGAATAACAGTGGTTCTGATCCTACCTCAGACTTCCAGGACTTCCATCTCCCAAGTGTCCTCTTGGCAAATCCTCCATGACACTCCTGACTGACTGATTAGCAGAGAATGTCGTGAGAGCCTCGTTTATTCATTTACTGATTCAATTCTGCCTTGCCTGTGCTTGGCAGAGTCCATTGCTCTTTGGCACTTGAGAGACTGGGGTTTTGTAAGCTGTTCTCCTTTATGCCCACACTGGAGTGGCTGGCGACCAGCGGCTGGTGTTGGTGGCTGCTGAACCCTTCCTGTGCTGTGCTTGTCACCTGACCTGCACCCTGCACGGTCACACTGGCACCTCTCTGTAGCCGTGACGGCCATCAGGTGAAGTGGAAGCTGCTTGTCGCATTCCCATTCCCATACTTGATCTTGAGTAACCTGTCAACTCCGAAGTGCCAGGACCTCCTCACCAAGGGAGACAAACAGAAACAAACACTTTTTAAACTGAATTACCAAGGAACTTGAGGGAATATCAAGGGTAAAAAATAAAACAAAGCAAAAACAATTGCTAGTTCTACGTTAAGAAGTAGATAAATACAATCTAAGTATTTGAAGCTTTTATTTTTCTCTTTTGATTTAAAATTTGAATCTAAAAAGCTCTATCATCACATGAATGTGTTCTAAGCTAAGCTGATTACAGAATGGGGTCCATCATGTAAACTGTGGCTGGGTACCAGGGTTCACATCATACTTAAAATTTGTACTAATATTAAGAAGAAAAACATACTTCTGTTCAGTCTCTAGTGATACAGCCTCAACCAGAAAAATGGGATTTTAAAATGGTGATGGGGAAGGGTCATCGATGGGCACCAGCATGCAGGGAGGGCTAAGCTTTCACATGATCACATCTCCAGCTTCCAGGTGCTAGGCTTTCACAGAAGATGTGGTTACCAAGCTATCTGCAGAATGATTAACAACCTGTTAATATGCGTAGTATTGAGGTGCTTTAGTGAATCAGCGATAAAACTCTCAGGTGTGAAAAAGTAGTAGCAGAGACATTTCTCACCCCGTCTGACTCTCAGGTTGAGAAGCCTGCACACTCTATCCATCTCCTGTTTACGTTCTTTGGCATATAGAATCACGTTTGCTAAAGCACCATTGCTTCTATTAACTTACATATATAAAAATTATCATTTCAAGTATAATCTTTATTAATAATTACTAATGACATTTTTATCTTTTTAAAGAAGTTCTTAAGATCTCATTGGTATTGAAAAGTCAACTGGGATAGCTATAAATCAGAGGACAACTTTCCAGCAGAAATATTTGAGCACTGTTTAGATTTTATAACATTTCATGTGAGCAGTAGCTATGTATCTGAGTCCCTCCAGTTCTACTCCGGAGTGATACAAGGACCAAGTCAAGTGTCAGCACTCCTTATTCATTCTCCTCACTGCACTGACCATCTTTCAGGTGCTCAGTAGCCAAGCATGTAACTAGTAGATTTCCTTCATATTAGATGTTACAGTCTACTGTACATTTGAGCCATTTTAACTAATTGTATCAGTTCAAGGGACAGGAAGGAGCTGAGAGGACCAGGGAGTGAAAGCCAGTGGGCCCCTGGGCAGTGGGTCAAAGATGGGGAGCCCAGTGGAGGGAGATGCTGAACATAGCTGCCAGGTAGTAGAGCCTTTGGTCCTGCTTCTTTCCACTGGAATGGACTGAAAACAACTGGCTCTTACCTGTTTTGTAGCATCCTAATAAGCAACTGCTGCGTGTAGGGTGAGGGCCATGCCTGTAGGAAGTTATCTCTGTGTCCAAAAGACTTCATAAAAGCCTCCTGGGATGCCAGACATCAGAGGTCTCCCAATCCCTTCAGCAACAAACTCCTGATGGGTGGTGGACCATGTTAACTTAATAGTCTCAGAAAAACAGATGTAGTGGCAAAAGTGTTTCAAGTAAATGTAATTGTTTTTAATTCTTTTATTAAAAATGAGCTTTATCTGTATGCTTTGAATCACGACATTCAGTCTTTTATTCAGTAGTACAGAGCTTTGTACCATTCCAGATACTTAAACTTTAAAAAAGAGAAAGAGAATGTACTAATCAAACTGAGTGCAGAGAATCTCTGCTCTGGAATAGACTCCCAGTCACACGGGGTTTGGGCTGACTGCCATGTTCACAGTCTATAGCTGAGACGTTGTTGAGGTGTGAAAGTTCATTTTATTGAAAAGTACTCCTTTGCTGTCTAGAGCCTGTGTGGTGCCCATACCTCCTTGTTCCAAGGGCTGCCCTTGCCTTGAAAGCCTTCCTACTACACCAGCCTTGGAATGGGCGATATTCATTGGACATTTCTCATATGTAAGTTACTTCATTTTTGTTTTCTTTGCATAATTTACTCGGGGTTAAAGGACACTCTTGAAAATGAGCCATGGATCACAGTCCAGAGCTGAAAAAGAATGGAAGCCTTAAAGCCAATCCGAGCAAAAGCAAAGACACTAAAGGACATGTTTTCTCCCCGTTGGCACCACTGTGGGGCCTTTGTGGAAGAGTGGGTCAGTGAGGAGCTGCAGGTTCATAGGATGCTCTCAGGACTGGGTAATCATCACATAGGTGCATCGTGACAGAGGAAAAGAGTGAGTGTGAAGACGGACAAGAGATGCTGGAGTCTGGAGGACAGGCCTAAGTCTTCATAAGGCAGAGTCAGAAATGTGTTTATAAATCTGTGTCTACCTCACTTGAAAAAATCATCACAGAAACACATTAGCAATTACTAATTAATTCTACAATTTACTGCACTTATTATATGCGATATACAGGTTGGTGTGTGATGAGAGTTTTGTTGTTGTTGTTGATGATGGTTTTAAGGCAATAAATATCTGTTGCCTAAGAACTACCATGCCTGTTGTATAGGGCAGAGGGAATGAGTCACTAGTCATTGTTCATTGTAAGCTCTTTGTTAAAAGCAATCCAAACTTGATCAGTCTTAGAGCCAGCGAACCAATTTTCTGTTTTGGAAACCTGTGGTTTTCTTTACTCAGTTCGTTGTTTTTATTCAGTAAGGCAAAGTCAGCCATGAAAATGGTCAGTGAGTCTCAGGCACATTGTTACTACTTTGATCTGTAGCCAAATTTTTAACCAGAGGTTATAAAAAAGGTTAATTCTTTATTAATACAGCTTTTTTCAGTTAAAAATATACATGACAGTAATTGCAGAGACAATGAATGATTTAGAATTTTTTCTGTACAGTGATTATCCAGAAAATGAAGAAATAAAGACTCTCCTTCAAGAACAGTTGTATGCATTGTCTAAGTAAGTAACTCTGTATTTCATAAAAGATAAGAAGATGGGAAAGTGACACACAATAATTTGACTTTTTAAAACCAAAAGTTATTTTTCTAAGTGTTAGTGGCCATCCCTTGACATAGGTTTGTTCCTCTTTGTAGCCTCGTTGCCATCTTAATAATCACACGGAGAGAATATTGGTCTCTCTCCAGTTCCCAGCTCTGAAAGAGCTGTGTTCTGACAGGCGCGGAAGCTCCGTGCAGTGAGGCTCCACTGTGGACGTCTCATGGAGCGATGCTAGAGCACAGGCAGGCGACTCTGAAACAGCCTGTGCCAGGTCTGAGTACACAGTTCTGGCTAAGAATTTGACGTTTCTTAGAGCCATGAGCATTTAGAAGTAGATATTGAGAATTATATAGCAAAGTGAGGAGAAAACTGGGGATCTACATGAAGTTCTTGATTCATAGCGCATGTTTTTGCAATCTAGACTCTGCCATATATTATAATCATCATCATCATCTTGAAAAAGTTATAGTACCTGTTTAATGGCAATTTCAAAATAATGATTCACTTTTCTCCAGTTTCCAAAAATTAACATTTGTATTTAATTGGGAAACTTTCCACTTTAAGGATGCTGTCAATGGTGACATCCTTATTCTTGTAGTCAGATAAACTCTGCAAGACTACACAGCAGAGGCCTGGCCCCTAGTGCTCATGGTGATTGATGGCGCCCTTCTACTTGTGAAGTTGGGAGCCAAGATGAAGTAACTGCTCTTATAAATTCTGAACTTATATTGTTACTTCTCTTTGCTTTTTGTTTCACTGGAAATGTTTGTCCTACCTTTGTCTGGGTTCCTGTCTGCAGCGACATAAAGAAACTCCTGCTTGATCCTGAATTCACTCTCTTGCAGAGGTGCCTGCTCGTTTCCAGGTAATGCTTTCTGAAGTGGAATGCTGAATTTAAGCGATGATTTCAGGTTAACTTATTTTATTGAGGCTTTGTAAAAGTTACAACTAAACATGTTTTGAAAATCTAAGCTCCTCTTAGATTTGACTCAGTCTAGTTTACAAGTGCTGATCCAACCCTGGAAGTGCAGCCACATCTCAAATGAGATCTGGGCTTTCTGTGCTGCCAGGACTTTCTTTCACCTATAGGCAGCTTTTAAAATATGAGCTACAAATGATGTATTTGCAAACATACTGATGAGTTACCTTTAAAAGCAACAAGCAGTACTCGTGCTCTGCAGAGTCGAGAAAACATTCCCTCCATGTTCCAGAGAATAAGTAGCAGATGGTTTTGATACTTTATCCGGAAGCTTTTACTGTGAAGCTGATGCCCAACACAGCGCTGTTGGCGAATCAGGCCCATGGAGCTGCTGGATGTGAAGGACTCTGTGCGTGCAGGCCTCGGGCTGTTGGGAACGCAGTCACCGGGCTAGAAGGCTCGCTGCTTTGTGATTTCCCTGGCACACTCTGAAGTGGAACACTTCCTGATGCTTGAGGCCACTCAAGGCAGCCTGCTCAGGCCTGGAGGGTGAGTTCACAGAGGCCTTGCTCTCTCTTCAGGCTTTACGGCGATGAGTCGGAGCTGCACTTCTGGACAGTGGCGGCCCACTACCTGCACAGCTTGTCCCAAGCCAAGTCTGGGGACACAGTGGTAACCAAGGAAGGTGCTCCTAAGGACAGGCTGAACAACCCTCTGGACATCTGCTATGATGTGCTCTGTGAGAACGCCTACTTCCAGGTACTGCTGCTTCTAGAGAAAGTTCTCACAGCTACTACCTTTATTTTGAAGTTTTCCTGAGTATCTTAAACTTGGGAAACTTTCAAGCCAACTTACAGTCCACATCCTAGAAATAAGTGTTATGTCATATCTGTATGAGAGAGGCCTGCTTCTCTGAAAGCTTATAAACACCAAATTTTAATGCACAGGAAAATTTTTATTAAAACAATGTTGATTTTTTTTTTAAAAAATTTTTAACTTGGAAAGCTCATTTTAATTAGCTCACTCTAATTTTCAATAAATCTTAGTTTTTCTACTTAAAACGTTTGATCTAAACTAAACTTTTTCCTTTCTTCCATTTTTATTTATCTTCTTCTTCTGCCTCTTCCTTCTTCTTTCCTATTTTAGAAATTTCAGCTAGAAAGAGTTAATCTACAGGAAGTAAAACGGTCAACTTATGATCACACGAGAAAATGCACAGACCAGCTCCTGCTGCTGGGCCAGGTATGTCAGTTTCAGTACTTCTGCTTCGTGGAGTTGCTAGTTGATGAACATTTCAGAGCATTGTTACACACACACACACACACACACACTCGCTTATGCATCTGTGTGTATATGCACACTTGAAAGCATGCACTTTGCACACACCTAGGCTTTAACAGTGCCAGAGCTTGTGAGGTGCACCCCCGCAGCTACCTTACTGCAGTTGCAGCTTCTATAACACGCAGAGCAGCTGTTTGGTTTTCTCTGCTGCCCTAGGCGATGCACAGCTGAATTGGGCAGTCCCCAGAAGTTCTAACAGGCTGTCTTTTATGCTTGCCTTAGCGATGAAGTGCAGTACTATCTTCAGTTCCGTGTATGTTAATAAAACATTCAGGGGCATGTGTCGAAAGTGGGTGTGGCCTGTGGGCTATAGACCCTGACATCCCACATTACAGCTTTTAAAAGGCTCTGTTGGGAGACATGTTTCCATAACTATAGGAGGTGTTTCTCTCACTAGACAGACAGGGCCGTGCAGCTGCTGTTGGAAACAAGTGCAGATAACCAGCACTACTACTGCGACTCGCTGAAAGCTTGCTTGGTCACCACTGTCACCTCTTCAGGCCCTTCTCAGAGCACAATTAAGCTGGTAGCGACCAATATGATCGCCAATGGCAAGCTGGCAGGTAAGGCACTCTGACTGCATCTGTCAGGGCTGGGCTGGGCTGTTAGAGACGTGTCTCTTTATATATGCTGCAGAAAACTCGCGCTGCCTATAGGATAACCACAGTTACCTTAGTGGAGCTTATTTGAAGCCTAGAGGAAGGCGTCACTGATTTCAGTGACAGTAGACCTAGGTCCTGCAGTCCTGGGGCATCCCGCATCATGCTCTGGGATGTGTTCATGCTTACTTCCCTGGTTGCTTGAGGGGTAACATTATAGAGCACTATCTAATACTTTGTTTTAAAATTCAGTTCAGTAGCTTCCCATTAGGTCCAGGTTGAATACCCATTTGAAATAATTAAGTGTGTTCTCCCTATATACAAGTCTAAAGCCAAATGTGGCTTTACTTTTTAATGATTTGCTAAAGATAGCACTGCAGGGTCAGATGACTGTTCTTCTGTCTTCCAGAGGGTGTTCAGTTACTCTGCCTGATAGACAAGGCTGCAGACGCCTGTCGCTACCTGCAGACATATGGCGAGTGGAATCGGGCAGCATGGCTTGCAAAGGTAGGCATGTCCAATATGTGCTGCTCTCTTCCTGCGAAGCTGCTCTACATTTGGTAACTTTCAGTTCTACTTCTCACTGAGTATTAGCTGCCACTGCTTATTGGAAGACAGAGCTTGCATTGGTGTGGTCAGCTGACTCCTGCCTGCTGGGGTCTGGTGTGCCCAGGTCCCACAGCAGCCTCTAGGCTGTGTAAAGTGCAGAGCCCAGCTGTCTGTTTCCGAGAAGCACAATTACTTTGTTCCTCTATAAAGGATGTCTCTTTTCTAACATGAGCCGCTTTCTCAGGTTCGGCTAAATTCTGAAGAATGTGCAGATGTTCTGAAGCGGTGGGTTGACCACCTTTGTTCTCCACAAGTCAACCAGAAGTCCAAGGCCCTCTTGGTCCTCCTCTCTCTAGGTTGCTTTGTCAGTGTGGCAGAGACACTTCACAGGTAGGTCATGTGAGCCCTGGTCCCTCAGGGTGTGCTGGGTGAGCCATTCACAGTGCTCATGCTCTGATGAGGAGGTGGTACCCGGGCGTGATGTGACAGGAGAGTGATACAGTTCAGGGGTGGGAGGCAGAACCTAAAGTATGCGGGGCATCTCTGCTCATTAGTTATTTGGCCTAGAGCCTATAACATTAGCCACTAATATGTTTGCCAAACCTAAAGGCATACTTTAAAATATAGAAGTCTTTAGAGTTGGGGAAGATTGAGCCTTGAGAGAGTACTGACCAGAAGCCTTGGGGGCTATAAGAGGCTATAGAGTATGGGGTGTCTGCCATGAACACATCATTCTGGTGGAAGATTAATTTATTGAGAACCAGAGGCAGTAAGCTGAGACAGATTTGACACATGACTTAATAACTCTTGATGAGGAGGTGGTACATAATTTAGAAAAGCATGTGGTCCTAGATTACAGTGGTTTAGACGCCTTAGCACAGTTTTCTACAGTATCCACCATGAAGATTGTACCTAGAGAAGTGTACTCTGCTCCTTTACAAGCCAGGGCTTAGAGGGCTGGTGGTGTCACTTAGAAGACTGGTGGTGTCACTTAGAAGACTGGTGGTGTCACTTAGAGGGCTGGTGGTGTCACTCATGGAGCTGCTCGTTCCCACAGGACATGTGCACAGAGCTCCAGACAGAAGTGCGTACTTGCTTTCACCCACCCATAGCAGATCCTGAGAACTAACTATTTCATTTTATTTTATTTTTGAGAACTAACTTACTTTTGTTCTGTTGACCAGCATGAGATACTTCGATAGAGCTGCCTTGTTTGTGGAAGCCTGTCTCAAGTATGGTGCATTTGAAGTCAGTGAGGACACAGATATCCTTTGCAACGGCATGTGTGCTGAGTGGGGAAAGGTGCCATCAGTGTTATGTTGAGAGAGATCTATGTTGTGGGTCACTAAACCCAGAAGAGAAGGTAGGAGAAAGAATCAGAATGGGTTGCTGCACTGCAGGTCAGTTAGAGGAGAGGCTCGGAGGACTGCCCAGTGAAGGGCTCAGTCTGGAATGTGTGTGTGAACTTAAAAGAAGGGATATGGTCCTGGTACTTTAAAGTAGTATTCTTTCAAAATGAGACATTTTATGGAAAATGTTTTATATGTTTACCTTGAAAATATTAGCTAAAAAATGGAATTCCCCCCCCACCCACACACACAGAGACACACACAGAGACACACACACAGAGACACACACAGAGACACACACACAGAGACACAGAGAGACACACACACAGAGACACAGAGAGAGACACACACACAGAGACACACACACAGAGAGACACACACAGAGACACACACACAGAGACACAGAGAGAGACACACACACAGAGACACACACACAGAGACACAGAGAGACACACACACAGAGACACACACACAGAGACACACACTGTACCAGGTGAGCCTCCGATGCAGAGTAGGACAGAGCATCTGAGATGTGCCCCACAGTTGGGCTGCAGTGAACTGCCCGTGCCTAGGAACTCTGAGTTTCTACTGGCCATCACCAGGGGCATTTTCTTGTAAAAAGAATGGGCTGTGGCTATGCCTCCCAGGTCCTTGTATGTCCATAGCTCTGCCTTTTCTTACTGCACTTTTTCTTAGGCTTCTGCATTTGGCCTCCTTTCTATATGTTGACTATGAGCTCTATACATATTCTTTTTTTTAAAAGCTAAACTAAATCAATTTTTTAGAAAAGTAACTAAAGCCAGGTGGTGGTGGTACACGCCTTTAATCCCAGCACTTGGGAGGCAGAGGCAGGAGGATTTCTGAGTTCGAGGCCAGCCTGGTCTACAAAGTGAATTCCAGGACAGCCAGGGCTACATAGAGAAACCCTGCCTCGAAAAACCAAAAAAGAAAAAAAAAAGAAAAGTAACTAAAGCCTAAGGTTAGGCAAGGCCATGGACCTAGTCACTGGTGAAGTTGCTCTGGTATCAACTTTTGTCAGAACATGGCGGAACAGGACTATCAGTGCCCAACTGTCTGGAGCCTCTTCCCTAAAATAGTGTTCTGCTCTGACAGCCAGGCTCTGAGAAGCTCCCACGTGAGTGAGAGTGAGTTCAAGGTTCTGCCCTGTCCTCTGCTGTTCCCATCCTCCAGCCCTCAGAGGAGCGGGCAGTGGGAGGATCTGAGGATGCTGGCTGGAGTCTTCTGAAAGAAACATGGACTCAGCTGGGGCGAGGTACAACATGGTTACCTCATAAAGAAGTGCCTACACTCGTGACATGCTGCTCCCCATGGCCACCAGGTCCCCTGCAGCATCTGGCTTCAGAGCCTGTGAGGAGCCACACACACCCAGCCCCCTTGTGCTCTTCGATTCCTTAACTGAGGTTTACAGAAGCTCATCACTGCCATCTACGCAGACTATGCCCGAAGCCTGAGGAGCCTCGGCTTCAAACAGGGAGCAGCGCATTTTGCTTCAAAAGCTGGAGCAGCTGGTAGAGATTTATTGAATGAGCTTGGGTCCCCCAAGGAAGAACTAACAGAAGGTTGACAGGCTTTGTGCAGGAAATCTGATGGTGGAAGCAAGGCGTGAGGAGAGTTGACCTGACTGCTCACGGTCACAGTCGTGGTCAGTCCAGACCAATGTGAGGACTTGGCCCTGGTCACCTGTGACACCACCTCAAGTCTGAAGGTGCCCAACAGCATAGGCACATTTACCCTGGGAGCCAGTTCTGTGTCCCATGTGACCTCAGAACGGGTGACACGCAGTGCAAAAGGTATAGTGTTTATACTTTGGAACGTGCTTTTAAGATCTCTGTGAATACTTTTCAATTTTTGTAACTTAAAAATTCAAAAGACTGAATTACTGTCCTTTCTCATTAGTTAATTTGAAGACGTTTAAGAAATCTGTAACAAGAGATTGGACCACTGATGGATTTTCAGATACATGATGTGTGTGCCTGTGTTGATAAGCAGTCATTTAGGACACAGCAGGGCAGAAGCCTTTGAAGATAGCCGACACAGCACCTTCCTTATCTTGAGAACACAGTGGATGCTGTGCGTTAGGCGTTGCTGAACTTTGTAGTGGGGCTCATAGTCTTCATGGCGCACATCTAAGCTTTATGTTTAGCGTTCATGGTCTCTGATGGTCTGAATTTTAACTCCCTGGATACATTCTAGTAACCTCATTTCTGAAGCCTCTTTTGTACATTTTCTGCCTTTGTTTTCTTCCACTAGATGTAATTATTATAAATTATTACTCAGAACTTAAACATCTGTGACTATAAAAATGATAAATAAAGGAAAGTCCCAGCCAAGACGTTGTTGTTTGAGCCTTTTCTTTTGGGTCTTTTAGCCCCACACAGCCGAATGAACAACAGCTTCACCCCTACTGTATCTTTTCAGGGGCTCTGAGAAACACAACTCCAGGTCAAAGTTAGTCACGGGTTCCCAGCAACTTGGGATGGTTTCCAGCAACCCCATCTTGCATTGTTGAAGTTAGGGAAGTCAGGGTGCTTCAGTGAGGTGGCTCGTTCCAGACCCCATGTGGGACCTTGGCAAAAAGACTGGGCGTGAACAGCGGCTGTGGATCTGAGGTGAGGTAAAGACAGCTCTGGGGTAGCCGGAGGTGCCAGCTTGCTTCCTGCCGCTTCAGCATTTGAAGAAATGAAGCCGGCTGGCATGGAGGCTGGGGAGGAGGGCTGGAACAGCTCGGTTCCTACAGCTGCCGTCACCGCGAGTGAAGCGTCCCTAGTGTATCACCAGGCCCTGCATTCACTGCCATTGCTCCATCTGGTTGGAGGACTGGTGGGGATCCATGTGACTAAAGGCAGGTGGCTTGGAAGGTCTAAAATGTTACTGCCCTGCCTTTGACAGAGCAGTTTCATGACTTCCACTTATAGGCCAAATTGCTCCCTTGTGAAGTCTCCAGGTCCAACTGATCCACTGGGACAAATTGACACCTGATCTCTTGTTACTGTTACAGTGAGTGCAGTAGACTCTTCCCCCAACTCCCTGTGCTCAGGAGAATGTCGGAACGCTCTTCCCACCTGGCACTTTGCAGTCTCGGGTTCTCACGAGAGAGGCTCCAGGAAATGTCTGTGAGTGGCCCAGGCTGACCTCTGAGTCATTTGTGACAATTCTCAGGTAAATGGCCTCAAACGATGCAAACAGAAGGCTCAAGTTCAAGATATCTGGAAACCTTTGAAGCATATCTGTTTCACTCCAGACACACTCTACTACAAGACCCTCCCTTCATTTCCATCCGTAGTCATTCTCCATCATTTTTAAGGCAAGATAATTAAGGCCAGAAGACAAAAAAAATTGGTTGTGTTTGAAGTTACTGGTGTGCATGCCTGTTGCATAAAATAACTACGTAAGGAGCAGAAGCATGTGTGCCCTGATTGTGGAGAGGTCCTAGACTGACGAGTCCTTGTGGTTGATGGCTGGAGCCCCATACATTCCCACGGAACTGAAGCAGCAAGCGGAACCATCAGAACTAACAAGTCTGCAGTCAAACCAACAGGACAGGGTCAAGGAAGAAACTGACACCTTACTGCACGGGCACCTGTGCCGGGGGCAGAAGCAGACTCATGCAGACATGGGGAAAGGGCTTGCACAGTTTTCTCAAGAAGCATCGGGTTAATGTTTGAGTGCTACTCATTAACCCTAGTGTATGATTGTTGACCTCTCCAATTATCTCTGATTTACCTGAGATTGAAAAACAGAAGGCATCTGGCTTCCAGAACTTAGAAACCAACCATGATGATTAATGATGTCTGATCCACCAGGGTCCTTCTGACAGCCCTCACAGTGTCTGGACTGTGCCAGACACAAATGCTAGGTTAAGGAATGTCTTCTTGCTTCTTTCTAGACTCGACTGGTAACTTTTATGAACTAGGCTGTGACTTTTATAACCAACATGCCTTGCACCTGTCAGCTCTAGGAACTTTGGTGAGTCACCATTTCAGGACTAGACTCCAGAACACCTTTGATTGTCATAACTCTGGAGTGGGCATCTAGTTTTTCAGAAACTTGCTGAGCCCGAAAAGTCCAAGTTCACGCGGCTGTGGCAGCGGTACAGTTCTGTGGTTTCATGTTAGTTAACCTACACTTACTGTCTTATTAGTGCTGTGTCTTAGGGTTCCTATCGCTGCAACAAAACACCATGACCAAAAGCCAAGCTGGGGAAGAAAGCGTTTATTTGGTTTACACTTCCACATTACAGTTCATCATTGAAGGAGGTCAGGGCAGGAATTCGAGCAGGGCAGAAACCCGGAGGCTGTGGAGGAGTGCTGCTTGCTGGCTTGCCTCTGAGGTTTACCCAGCTTTGCTTTCTTATAGAATGCAGGACCATCAGCCAGGGGTGGTACCATTCACAGTGGGCTCGGCCCTCTCCCGTCAATCACTAATGAACAAAATGCCTTACAGCTGGATTTTATGGAGACATTTTCTCAGTTAAGGCTCCCTCCTTTCAGATTACTGTGTGTCAAGTTGACATAGGACCAGCCAGCACATGCTACCTAATGTATGTTACTAGAAGAAGTTTATCTAACTATTCGTCAACACACAGGAAAGGAACTTAACTGCTCAACAGAATTTGAGACCCGTTGATTTCTCTTTCCCAGTACCCTCAATCCAAAATGTAACTAACTGGCAGTCCTCTGCCCTGGCCTGGGGCAATGTTATCCACACCCTGTGTGCTCTCTCTTGAGGACTCTCAGATCCCAATAAAAGAATGAACTCTATTACAGACTTGGTGTGACTGGGTTTATGGGGGACTGGGCAGAGTGGGGCTTGGTTTGAATTAGGATTAGGACACTCAACTGATAGGTGAGGGCCGCTGATAGGACTGTGCACTCTGGCCCAGATAGGGCTCACCTGAGCTTACTGCTGAAAGTGGGGTATCTGAGACCAGCCAACATTAGTGCAGTCTTACACAAGGTACTAGAGCCTTTCCATTTGACTGAGCTTGGTAAGTGTTCTTTGACTTGGCAGAACACTTATAAACGTATAATCATATTTCCAAAGTTTCTGTTTTCTCCTGGCTGGTAGTCATCCCTTTCTCGTTATATTTCATTTCCTTTACCAAATGTGAATAGTATTTTATTGAAGTCCATTCTCAGAAAATATAGTGCCTGGTCTGCTTAGTTTAGCAGCATGCTGTTGATGAATGCAAGGTAGGAACATACTTTCGACAGAAGGAAATGATCTGTCATTTTATGCTTGCTTCCCTGAAACCCATAGAGAAGTATTATTGTATTAGTCCTTGTCTCAGTGCTGTGACAAAAACCTGATAAACAACTTATGGGAGGGAGAACTTGTTGGACTCACCGTTTCGGGGTACAAAGGCATGAGACAGGAAGTCACACTGCATCCATAGGATGTCTAGTGTAGACAGAAAATAGGATCCCATTCTAAAACTTCAAGGACTTCCCCCCAGAGATCCACTTCCTCCAATGAGACTCAACCTTCCTGCAGCCTGTGCCACAGCTAGGGACTGGGTCTTCCAACACGAAAGCCAATGAAGATCACTTCACATTCAAACCAAGACATCAATTTGATTTTTCCAAACAGTCCAGCCAGTCCTGAATCTGCCCACAAAGCCCCACAGAACATTCACAGTACCTCTTGTTTGAGATAGCCCTGCAGACTTCAAGAGTAGCACGTATGCTGCCTGGTCCTGACCTGCAACACTGCATCTGTCCCCTGCTAGGAATATGCCCAGGATCCAAGGACCCCTCCCAAAGCAGCTAGAGAAGAGGAGGTCCAGGGGCCTGGCAGGAGACCAGTGCAGGAAAGGGGTGTGAGCCCAGGTGAGTGCATCCTGCCTGCCTTCACCTCAGCCTCTGAAGGCAAAGCCTGTGCCTGTGTTATCTGACTCACACAGCCCTGTAGAGTGAAGAGACACACTGTCCTGAAGTTTCTTGGGACTCCAGACTTTCGATCCTAAAATTTAGATATTCCCTGGCAAACAGAGAGTGGTCAGTCACCCTACTGGTAAGGGACAAAAAGGGAATGCAAGACCTGATATACTCAACACCTAGCCCTAACCATCTCCCCTCTCCAGCTCTCTAAAGCAAGGGAAGCTGAAGGGGTCTGAATAAGTGCTCTCCTTTGCAGAGTCAGTTGAGGAAGAAGCAAGACAAGGCAGTCTGAAGCTGACTGGGTCAAGATGGAGTATTGCTGGTCAGGCATGTGCTGCTGGCGGGAAAGAAGGGCTTGCAAAGCATTTCAAACCTTTGTGTGGCAGTTTGGACATTCTAAGACCTATTTGCAAAGCGGAACAACTGAGAGTACTGTGGTTTGGGTGTTCTTGTGTGCAGAAACCACTGCATGCCCACGCTCTATCTTCATCCATATTTTTCTTTTAGATGAGTACCAGATGTTTAGAGAGAGCTGAAACAGTACCTGTTGGCTTAAAAACCACAATATTGTTCCTCTGGGTCGGCTCTGTTCCTTGGTCAAGGACTTTGGAACCTTGTTTCTTTCTTTGCTACTGCAGAATCCCTCTGTTTTCAATTACAAAGTCAGTGAGAGATGGCAAAGG